>ONZH01009390.1:0-22766 GCA_900303285.1 Rhinella marina
TGACGCCGCATGCCTGAGGTTGGTCAGATTGCTCTTCTCAGAGCCCCTACTCAGTTTTGAGTGGCAGAGTGTGCAACCGCCGCTCAGTTTGTCATCCGCACAAACATTAAAATATCTCCACACCACAGAAGTACGAGGCCTCGATGGGGGAGCTTCGCGCGACTGGCCGCTGCCAGGGAACAGCTTCGGCCCTGCTGGCTGTGGCCTCACTTCTCTGTCTGAACTGTCCTCTGCTGTGGCCATCCCTCTGCCTGTGGACATCCCTCTGCCTGTGGACA
Organism: Rhinella marina; assembly: GCA_900303285.1. Classification (NCBI taxonomy): domain Eukaryota; kingdom Metazoa; phylum Chordata; class Amphibia; order Anura; family Bufonidae; genus Rhinella; species Rhinella marina. The sequence continues at coordinate 279 of ONZH01009390.1, forward strand.
TGCCTCTGCCTGTGGACATGCCTCTGCCTGTGGACATCCCTCTGCCTGTGGACATCCCTCTGCCTGTGGACATCCCTCTGCCTCTTGCTGCCTTTTTCGGTGCTGCGCAGACCACCACCTCTCCACTGCTTTCCTCGCTGGACATCACCCCTGGCCAAGTGGGGTCGGTCATTTCGTCATCCACCAGCTCCTCTTCCACTTCCTCACTCTGCTCCTCCTCCTGCCCACTGGACATTTCCAACAGCCTCCCTTGATGGCAACTGCGTCTCATCATCATCATCGCTCATGATAACAGATGCTGGCTCAGGGTCCACATCAGCAGGAGATGGCGAAAACTCCAGTGTTTGGGCATCACTACAAACAAATTCCTCTGCTAGCTCCTGGGATTCTTCCGGCACATCTGAAAAAGGACCCGAAAAGAGCTCCTGGGAGGGGTCAATGGTGGGATGACTCTGTTGGCCAGGTGTGGAGGAAGGAGGGTCAGAGTGAGACTGTGTGGATGACTGGCTGGTGGACAACTGTGTGGAAGCGCTATCGGCTATCCATTGCACCACCTGTTCAACCTGCTCAGGCCTCAACAGCGGTGTAACCCGCCCCCTGCTTAACTGTCCCATAAAGGCAGGGATTCTGGATGAGCGGGATCCTGGCTGATCCTCACCAGCACACATTGTATCCCCACTGGCTTCAACAAGGCCCCCAACAGCATTTCCGCGCCCCCGTCCTCGTCCTATTCCGCTAGCCCCCCTCCGCATTTTATTTTTTTTGGTTACAATATTTTGCCTTCACAGCCGTGAAATTAGTTTGCAAGAGAACGCACAGTACAGTTGCCAGTTAAGGCCTATATATTGTATTTTTCAAGGTACACAGCAGTGTACTAAGTGATCAGACGGTGTGTATGAACACCAGTTATGAGAAATTACTTTGCAAGAGAACGCACAGTACAGTTGCCAGTTATAAGGCCTATATATTGTATTTTTCAAGGGTACACAGCCGTGGTATTAAGTGATCAGACGGTGTGTATGAACACCAGTTATGAGAAATTACTTTGCAAGAGAACGCACAGTACAGTTGCCAGTTTAAGGCCTATATATTGTATTTTTCAAGGTACACAGCAGTGTATTAAGTGATCAGACGGTGTGTATGAACACCAGTTATGAGAAATTACTTTGCAAGAGAACGCACAGTACAGTTGCCAGTTAAGGCCTATATATTGTATTTTTCAAGGTACACAGCAGTGTATTAAGTGATCAGACGGTGTGTATGAACACCAGTTATGAGAAATTACTTTGCAAGAGAACGCACAGTACAGTTGCCAGTTATAAGGCCTATATATTGTATTTTTCAAGGTACACAGGCCTTTTATTAAGTGATCAGACGGTGTGTATGAACACCAGTTATGAGAAATTACTTTGCAAGAGAACGCACAGTACAGTTGCCAGTTATAAGGCCTATTTATTGTATTTTTCAAGGTACACAGCCGTGTATTAAGTTATCAGACGGTGTGTATGAACACCAGTTATGAGAAATTACTTTGCAAGAGAACGCACAGTACAGTTGCCAGTTATAAGGCCTATATATTGTATTTTTCAAGGTACACAGGCCTTTTATTAAGTGATCAGACGGTGTGTATGAACACCAGTTATGAGAAATTACTTTGCAAGAGAACGCACAGTACAGTTGCCAGTTATAAGGCCTATATATTGTATTTTTCAAGGTACACAGCCGTGTATTAAGTGATCAGACGGTGTGTATGAACACCAGTTATGAGAAATTACTTTGCAAGAGAACGCACAGTACAGTTGCCAGTTAAGGCCTATATATTGTATTTTTCAAGGTACACAGCAGTGTATTAAGTGATCAGACGGTGTGTATGAACACCAGTTATGAGAAATTACTTTGCAAGAGAACGCACAGTACAGTTGCCAGTTATAAGGCCTATATATTGTATTTTTCAAGGTACACAGCAGTGTATTAAGTGATCAGACGGTGTGTATGAACACCAGTTATGAGAAATTACTTTGCAAGAGAACGCACAGTACAGTTGCCAGTTATAAGGCCTATATATTGTATTTTTCAAGGTACACAGCCGTGTATTAAGTGATCAGACGGTGTGTATGAACACCAGTTATGAGAAATTACTTTGCAAGAGAACGCACAGTACAGTTGCCAGTTAAGGCCTATATATTGTATTTTTCAAGGTACACAGCAGTGTATTAAGTGATCAGACGGTGTGTATGAACACCAGTTATGAGAAATTACTTTGCAAGAGAACGCACAGTACAGTTGCCAGTTATAAGGCCTATATATTGTATTTTTCAAGGTACACAGCCGTGTATTAAGTGATCAGACGGTGTGTATGAACACCAGTTATGAGAAATTACTTTGCAAGAGAACGCACAGTACAGTTGCCAGTTATAAGGCCTATATATTGTATTTTTCAAGGTACACAGCCGTGTATTAAGTGATCAGACGGTGTGTATTAACACCAGTTATGAGAAATTACTTTGCAAGAGAACGCACAGTACAGTTGCCAGTTAAGGCCTATATATTGTATTTTTCAAGGTACACAGCAGTGTATTAAGTGATCAGACGGTGGTGTATGAACACCAGTTATGAGAAATTACTTTGCAAGAGAACGCACAGTACAGTTGCCAGTTAAGGCCTATATATTTGTATTTTTCAAGGTACACAGCAGTGTATTAAGTGATCAGACGGTGTGTATGAACACCAGTTATGAGAAATTACTTTGCAAGAGAACGCACAGTACAGTTGCCAGTTATAAGGACTATATATTGTATTTTTCAAGGTACACAGCCGTGTATTAAGTGATCAGACGGTGTGTATGAACACCAGTTATGAGAAATTACTTTGCAAGAGAACGCACAGTACAGTTGCCAGTTAAGGCCTATATATTGTATTTTTCAAGGTACACAGCAGTGTATTAAGTGATCAGACGGTGTGTATGAACACCAGTTATGAGAAATTACTTTGCAAGAGAACGCACAGTACAGTTGCCAGTTATAAGGCCTATATATTGTATTTTTCAAGGTACACAGCAGTAGTGCCAAATATAGTTTGGTATGTAGCAGAGCACCTAATACACCACTAATGCCTCTCTCTGTCCCTACTCCAGCAGCTATCCCTGAATACAGCAGCCGTTCTCTGTAAAGTCTATATTGTAGTAAGCTATCACTGAAGTCCACTGTAGTAGCCCTGATAAGGGCTTTTAATCACGCTCCTGCCTGTCCAACAGCTAAAATCTGTCTCTCCCTTCTCCAGCCTCTGTCCCTGACTAAGTTCACGCAGCATATGCGTACGAGCAGGAAGAGCTGAGTTTTTAATATTCGAGGTCACATGGTTTTTCCAGCCAATGCATGTAGACGCTGTTTTCGCGCTGCCAGCGTGCTCAGCGTGCCTGTCATACCCCCCCTGCATGGTGATTGGTGGAAAAAGAGCGCCAGGGAAGGTGGGAGGGGAAACGAATTCTAAGTGCGCCATCGCCGTTATACTCGAACAAAATCGAGTACGCCGAATATCGTAGTATTCGATCGAATACCAGCTCGATCGAACACTACTCGCTCATCTCTATTTATTACTAGGAAATATTTGTATGTCTTATTAGCCCTTGTGCAGTGCAGTTATATGTTCTAAAGTCTTTTTTGGTGTGTATTAGTGGGAAAAAAAGGATTATTAGCCGTTCAGCGGCGCAGTTATATGCTTTAAAGCCTTTTTTGTGGTGTATTAGTGGAAAAATGGGCTTATTTCTCATTCAGATGTGTAGTTATATGTCCTAAATAGAGATGAGCGAGCATACTCGTCCGAGCTTGGTGCTCGTTCAAGTATTAGGGTACTCGTAAGTGCTCGCTGCTCGGACGAGTATCTCGCCATGCTCGAGGAAATGGCAACTTTCGCATCGTGCATTTTTGGCGCCAAAAAACTCAGCCAATCACAAGCCAGGAGACTCTGTGGTACACCCAGCATCACGTGGGGCCCTTACATGTCGATAGCAGGGGTTGGCTGGCCTGATCAGGTGACCCTGGAATATACTAGTGACTGGCCGCGGTGCTCGGCTCAGATGCTGTCTGGATGTCGTTAGGGATAGAGCTGCTGCGTTTCAGGGAGAGTGTTAGGGCCTGCATTTAGTTCTCTGTTAGGCAGGAATCACCCACAAAGAACCCAACAGCCCTTCTAAGGGCTACAAGACATTTTTTTGTCTCCTGGCTTGGCTGGCACTAGTAGTGCAGCTATCGCCATATATAACCCCCTTTTTTTTAATGTTATATCTCAGTGATACAAATCCATTTCACACAGCAGTGTGGAACCATTCTGTGTGTCACAGTTCATTACACTCACTCCTATCCGTATTTTCTGTCCAGGTGACACTTTCTGTACGTCACTTAATACAACCAAGTCTTTTGCTGCCTGTCACGTATATAGCTTGATCCCAAAAATCTCTGTGCGACATTTGTCTGGGTCGCAGTCTAAATAGCCACCGTCAGTAGGGTGTCAGTTAGCTCTACGATAGGTTCTGCACGTCACGTTCCGAAAAAAACAAAACTCCAAAAAAAAAAAAATAAAAAAAAAAAAAAAATAGTTTTTTAGTTGTTTTAGCTCAGTGATACAAATCCATTTCACACAGCTGCGTGGAACCATTCTGTGTGTCACAGTTCAGTACACTCACTGACATACCCCAATCTGTCTGATTTGCTCACCAAGGTGCGCCGCATCTGTGCGCATTTCCGCAAGTCGACCACAGATGCTGCCACTCTCAGGGCAGCGCAGCGCCGCCTACAACTGCCCGCTCACCGACTGTTGTGCGATGTGCCCACGAGATGGAATTCGACATTAAACATGTTATCCAGAGTTTACCAGCAGCGCAGAGCGATTGTAGACTGCCAGATGTCAACTTCCACCAGAACTGGTAGTCAGGTCAGTCAGATTCCTCAAGTCTACAATGAGGAGTGGACGTGGATGTCTGATATCTGCCAGGTGTTAAGCAACTTTGAGGAGTCAACACAGATGGTCAGCGGCGATGCCGCCATTATCAGCCTCACCATCCCGCTGCTTTGCCTGTTGAAAAACTCACTGCTCAGCATCAAGTCGGATGTCTTGTGCTTGTCACAAGAGACAGTGGAGGAAGATACATCGCTTGATAGCCAGAGCACCCTCCGGTCTGTTTCTCAGCGCGTATCGGAGGAGGGGGATGAGGAGGAAGAGGAGGAGAATGTTGGCAAGACAGAAGAGGGTACCAGTGCTCAGTCCTTAACTCTTGAGCGTGTATGGGCTGAAGAGGAGGACTTGGAGGAGGAGGAGGAGGAGGAAATGGAGAGTCAGGCCAGTGAGGAGAGGGAATTCCTGCGTGTTGGGACTCTGGCGCACATGGCAGACTTCATGTTAGGCTGCCTATCCCGTGACCCTCGCGTTAGAAGAATTTTTTCAAACACCGATTACTGGGTGTTCACTCTCCTGGACCTACGGTACAAGCAGAACCTTTCCACTCTCATCCCTGCAGAGGAAAGGAGTATGAGAGTGAATAGATATCAACAGGCCCTGGTGCTAGTGGCAGAGGGCATGGTTCGCTCTGGCAGGGGAACGCTCTCCAAGGCCTTTGCCAGTTTTATGTCACCCCAGCAAGACACTGTCACCTGTCCCCATTCTAGGCAGAGTAGGGGGGAGCTGTACAGAAAGATGGTGAGGGAGTACCTAGCTGACCATACCAACGTCCGTAGCGATCACTCTGCTCCATACAACTACTGGGTTTCAAAGCTGGACACGTGGCCTTAACTGGCGCTGTACGTCTTGGAGGTGTTGGCCTGCCCTGCCGCTAGCTTGCTGTCAGAGCGGGTATTCAATGCAGCTGGTGGCGTCATCACCGATAAGCGTACACGCTTGTCAACTGACAGCGCTGACAGGCTTACACTTTTTAAAATGAACAAAGCCTGGATTTCACCTTAATTCAAATCTCCTCCTGGGGAAAGCAGCTAAAGATTAACATTACTTATGTATCCGATTCCTCTTCTCTACTCCTCCTACTCCTCCTTCTCCTTGTCGTCTTTGCCTAACGCGGACTAAAAAACCGCCATTTTTTAGAGGTCCAACTGGCACTCTTTTACCACAATTTTTCAGGAGTGCCCCCTACAGGCCCTCTCTCTTTAAACAATTTTTCCGGAGGTCCACCTACAGGCCCTCTCTCCAAAAAATTTTTCTGGAGGTCCACCTACAGGCCCTCTCTCCAAACTATTTTCCGGAGGTCCACCTACAGGCCCTCTCTCCAGTTCCAGTTTCCAGTTTTATTTGCGCAAACTGCGTAAATTTTTTTTTGGGATAGGTGTGAAAAATAATATTACCTGCGTATCTATATTGCCCAACATTGGGTACGGTAGCAACAAAAAGACCAAACACATGCTGCCCACAGGATTCCGCAAATTCCTGGTCCACAATGTCAAGGAGCTCGAGGTTCTGTTGATGAGCAACAAGTCCTTCTGTGCAGAAATCGCCCACAACGTCTCCTCAAAGAACCTAAAGACCATTGTGGAGAGAGCAGCACAGCTCGCCTTCAAAGTGACAAACCTCAACGCCAGACTGCGCAGCGAAGAGAACGAATAAATATCTCTGTGGTTATTTGTGCTAAATAAAAGTTAAATAAACACAAAAAAAAAAAATTGATCTGTTCCTGTGCCTGATCCACCCAAGTTGAATCTGTCCCATCATGAGAAAGTCCCCCCAAGGAGTCCCCACTGTAACTTGCTTCCCATACAACTACCTCACCCCCGACACCTGTGTCTCGCCATTGTCCACCACCTCCTCAGACAACACTGTAAATCCCCACTGTCAGCACACGGAGACTGCAAAAGGTCTTGCGAATTGGGGCAGAGAATGTTCTGGGCTAGCACATCAGAGAAGGGGTGACTATGGGGTTCAAGGGAGTACGTGACCACATGCAATCTCCATCTAAAAAGTCATGCCACACTTGATCGAGCTCATAATTGACAATTGTACCTGTTGATGCTAAATTTTTAAGTTGGGGTCCTGCGTCGTCATTCTAACTACATCCGGCTGTTGTCACCACCACACACGCTAGCCCAGGGGGCACTCCTCTGGCTCTTCCAGCTCAACCTCCTTCCCCCCAGCCTGCCCCCCCACCTACAGGCCCTCTCTCCAAACAATTTACGTCTTTTTCCTATCTTTTTCTCTCTCCAAACTATTTTTCCGGATAGCTGCCATATACGGTATTAATACGGAGTAGTATACATAGAACACATACCACACTTGATCTATATTGAACGTCACTTGTAAAAATACGTCATTTTCCTCTCTTTCTCTCACTTGTCTGGGTTGCAATTAAGCAGACCAAGTCTGCCTAATCTAATAGTTTCCGTGTAATTGCTCCATACTGCACGTCTTTTTCCTCTCTTTCTCTCTCTCCAAACTATTTTTCCGGATAGGTGCCGTATACAGTATTAAACTCAGAAGAATACATACCGTACCGGTTGATGCTAAAGTTTTTCCAAATCCATTCCGGCTGTTGTCACCACCACATACCTTAGCCCAGGGGGCACTCCTCTGGCTCTTCCAGCTCAACCTCCTTCCCCCCAGCCTGCCCCCCACCTACAGGCCCTCTCTCCAAACAATTTACCCGGATAGGGGACGTATTAGATATTTTACTGATTTTATTTTTGGTTCTTCTTTTAATTGGCTCCTGACCTGTGATAGGCAGAGCATGGACACGTCCCCTTAGCTGCAGTAGAAAAGACACTCCCCTGGCCAGAGCAAGCTATTTTTCCTTTTCCGTGTTCAAAAAATCCATGAAATATATGGTTCCAAGATAGGGGACGTATACGATTTTAAACTGAGAAGAATCGATACCACACATGCCCCACTAGGAGAATTTGGGGTAATGGTGGGATTAGGCAGCCTCAGAGGCATCCATGCATGTTGCCTCTGCTGTTTCCTGTCCATTTCCTTGGTGTTTCCATCATTTTCTGAGGTTTCCAGGTTTTCACCCAGCCTTCCTTAGGCAGAGCCTTGGTCCCCTGCAAAAATACTCGAGTCTCCCATTGACTTCAATGGGGTTCGTTATTCGAAACGAGCACCCGAGCATCAGGAAAAGTTCAACTCGAATAACGAGCACCCGAGCATCTCACTCATCTCTAGTCCTAAAGCCTTTTTTTGTGGTGTATTAGTGGAAAAAAGGGGCTTATTTGCCTTTTAGTGGTGCAGTTATATGTCCTAAAACATTTTTTGTAGTGTATTACTGAAAAAAAGGGCTAATTAGCCGTTGTGCGGTGAAGTGACATAATTGCAGTCTTTTTTGGGGTGTATTAGTGGAAAAAAGTATTAATTGCCGTTCAGCGGTGCAGTTATATGTTCTGAGGCTTTTTTTGGGGTGTATTAGTGGGAAAAAAGTGTTATTAGCCGTTCAGATGTGCAGTTACGTATAGGTTCTGAAGCCTTTTTTGGGGTATATTAGTGAAAAAAAAAGAAAAGCTTACGTGTATTTTCCATTGTGCGGTCAAGTGACAAAATCACAGCCTTTTTTGGCGTGTTTTAATGGAAAAAAAGTATTATTTGCCTTTCAGCGGTACAGTTATTTGTTCTGAAACCTTTTTTGGGGTGTATTGGTGAAAAAAAAAAAGAAAATCTTATTGGCCGTTGTGCGGTGAAGTGACAAAATCACAGCCTTTTTTTGGGGTGTATTAGTGGCAAAAAATGGCTTATTAGCCATTGTGCGGTAAAGTGACAAAATTACAGCCTTTTTTTAAGTGTATTAATTTCCTTTTTATTTATTTATTTGATCTAACAGTATGTCAGAAAGAGAAGTGACAGGCCCTGCACAGGGGAGTGGCAGAGGCCTAAATGTTTCTGGCGCAGGCACAGTTCGCAGCAAAACAAGGGGGCATGGCAGCAGGATTCACAAGAGGCTTGAGCTCCAGGTGTCATCTAGCGGTTGCGTCTTGACCAGCAACCCAGCAGTTCTTGAATGGTTGACTCAGTCATCCACTTTGTCCCAAATTACATCAGACACCCCCAGCAAAGAGTCCTTTGGTTTGTCAGACACAACCCTTAGTTGGCATCACCCAGGAGCAGGCCCTGTGCCCTCACCTGTCCTCAACCTGCCTCTGTCCTTTTCTGTTCCCTCAGCCAGACAAATATTATATGCTGTGGGCTCAGCACCACTATACAGCGAAGATGAGCTACTAAAGGAAGGTCATCAGCTACTGGCCAGCCAAGATGTGGAGGAGACATCCATCGCTTCCTCTGGTAGGCGGGCAAGTAGTGATGAGGAGAGTGGTGTGGGTAGCTGTTGTTGCGAGCTGTCAGGCTCCTGGCTCAGAGACCATTGAGGAGGACATCAGTGACGTGCAGACTGTACTCGACTGTACTTGATGATGATGTGGCTGATCGCAATTGGGACCCGGGTGAGAAAGGAGCCTCATTATCATCAGGAGAAGAGGGTGGCAGCTCGCACATGAGGCAGTGGTGGAGCCAGCAAGTTGGTAACGTGATCAGGAGTCAGCAGGGTGGCAGCAGTGGAAGGTCGGGAGCCAAATGTGCCTGGGGTAGACCACCTGCTTCGCAGGAGACTACCTGCCTGGAAAGTAGTGGTGCAGGGGTTTACGGAGGCAGCGGTAGTAGCAGTCAGTCAGTGCGGAGTGTTTGGGGGTAAAGTCACCTATTTGGTGGTGTGCCGGTTTTTTGTTAAGCCGCCGGAGGAGAACATAGACATTTGTCGAATCTGTGGGCAGAAGGTGACGCGTGGCCAGGGTGCCAATGTTGGTACCATGGCCCTGCGTCAACATATGCAATGTCACCATAAAGTTGCCTGGGAGAACCATGGCACACACCCGATTTCATACAGTTAAGGCTCCACCACCTAAGCTGAAGGAGCTGTCTGTCCTTACCATCATCTGCTGATCCTGATGATCCTGTTCCTCCTCCTCGCCAGTCATTCCGTAAACTGTAAATCACTCAACCGATGGTGCAGAAGCTGAATGTGCTCCTGGCAAAGTTGCTGGTGTTGCAGTCTCTCTGTTTCCAAGTGGTGGACTCTGCACCTTTCAGAGAAATTATGGCTTGTGTCGAGCCGAGGTGGAGAGTCCCAAGCCCTCATTTATTTGCCAAAAAGGCAGTACCAGCCAGGTGGCACAGTTCTTGAGCCTGTCGGTGTCTGCCAAAGTGCACAGCAGCGCCGACATGTGGAGCTGTAACTACGGTCAGGGATAGTACATGTCCTTTATGGCCTACTGGGTGAATGTGGTTCCTGCCCAGCCACACCAGCAACTTGGCCAGGTGACCCTGCTTCCGCCTCCACGTTGTCACGCTGTTGGTTCTGCGACAATGTCTCTGCCTCCTTATCCTCCACCGTGTCCTCAGCCTCTACTGCAGGGATAATTCACAGTGCTCCTCCAGCATACCACATGTGCAGGGCTTGGCAGTGTCACGCCATTCTACACCTCGTTTGCCTAGGTGAACAAAGTCACAAAGGGGAGGAAGTGTCCTTCATCAAGAAATCAAATTTTGGCTTTCTGCACGGCAACTCAAAATCATAACCATGTTGACCGACAAGGAGAAGAAAATGGTGTCGGCACTGCATCAAGGAGTGCTGAGCCATGCACCCTGCATGGCACATGTGTTCAATCTGGTTATCAAGTGGTTCCTGAAGGCTTCCACCCATCTGCAAAACAGCCTAAAAATGGACAAGAATCTTTGCTTGCACTTCAGCCACTCGTACACCGCAAAGCACATTCTCCTTGACCTACAAAGGCAGAACGGCATCCCCCAACATAGCCTGGTATGCGACGCTTACACCCACTGGAATTCCACCCTCCATATGTTGGACCGATTATATGAACAGAGAAAGGCCATAAATTATTTCTAGATGATACAGATGGATAGAGGTACTCCCCTGTGTAACTTTGGTGTCAGCCAGTGCCAGCTCATGCATGACACCTGCCGTTTGCTCGGGCCCATTGAGGAGGCCACTTTATTTGTCAATTGCCAGGACTACAGGATGAACAACATCATTCCACTGATTCATATCCTGGAACAGATGCTGCTAAATCTGGCTGGCCAGGGGGCAGAAGACATGGTGACTACATCTCATAGCCACATGAGCCCTGTGGGGGCTGAACTAGAGGAGAAGGAGGACATTTGAGCACAAGCTATGTGTAGAGAAATGGGTGGTTTTTCTACACAGGTGACAGGAGAGGAAGAGCAGGAGCAGCCAGAGGAGCTACAGGGTGATGAGGAAGACAAGGCAGAGGACCCAGACACACCGTGGCAGTATACTGTGGAGATAGAGGCAGGGAGTCCCTCCGAGTCACTTGTGCATATGACTTGATGCATGCTCACTTGCTTGCGTAGTGACAGACGAATTGTCATCATTCGGCAGAGAGATGACTTCTGGCTTTCCACCTTGTTGGACTCTTGCTACCGGTCCAAAATGGGGGTGTTTTTAACTCGTGCTGAGAGGGAGGACAAAATTATCTAATATAGAGATATCGTATGTAGACAGTTGGCTGCTGCCTGTCGGCGCCATCGTCTATCTCACAGGTCTGACCGGGGGAGCCATCTGTGCTCACGTTTTACTGCCATGGCTGCTGGGGGGGGGGGTGGCAGGAGCAGTACCAGCTCCATCAGCAGCAACTTGAGTCTAGAGTCACCGATGAGCAGCTTTCTTCATCACCTAGTGAAGTAACTACTTACCAGCAGCAGCAGCTAGACCTGGAGCTGAACCAGCAGGTGGTGGCATACTTGGACAGCCCCCTGCCAACCCACATTGAAGATCCCCTGGACTACTGGGCAGCCAAACTGGATTTGTGGCTGCAACTGGCCAAGTTTGCCCTGAAAAAGCTGTCCTGCCTGGCCAGTAGTGTGGCATCAGTGTGGGTGTTTAGTGCGACAGGGGCCATAGTTAGGAGAACTCACCTGTCCACTCAAATAGTGGAGAGACTGACTTTTGTCAAGATGAATCAGGCGTGGATCAGCCAGGATTTTCAAACACTAATGCCTGGCTACCTGTCTCATCTACTATTCTGATGCTGCCACCCGCCTGATGCCACACATTTGTTGCTAAGTGCTCCTTCTTACACTAACCATCGTCAGAGGATACTTTTATTGCCACCCACCTTCCCACTCTGTCACCGGGTCACTCTATGGACTCCTGATGCTGCTGCCACCTCCACACTATGTCTCCTTGCCAGTCTGTGGCCTCCTCATGCTGCTGCTGCCACCTCCACACTCTGTCATTGTGCCACTCTGTGGTCTCCTCATGCTGCTGCCAACTCACAATTCTGTTTCTGGGCCACTCTGTGGTCTCCTCATGCTGTTGCTTCCACCTCCACACCCTGTCAATGTGCCAGTCTGTGGCTTCCTCATGCTGATGCTGCCACCTTCCCACTAAGTCAAGCCACCTTGCCTGTCTGTGGCCTCCTCATGTTGCTGCCAACTCACAACTTTGTCTCTAGGCCACTCTGTGGTCTCCTCATGCAGCTGCTGCCACCTCCACACACTGTCAATGTGCCACTCTGTGGTCTCCTCATTCTGCTGCTGCCACCTCCACACTCTGTTCTTGTGCCACTCTGTGGCCTCCTCATGCTGGCTGCTGATGCCACCTTTACGCTATGTCACCTTATCACAGTTCTGGTACGTTTCAACCAGTGTTTACAATAAATGCGTGACACTGTATTCAGTAATTAATCACAGAGAAAGTATCACCTAAAACATAGCCTTTATTATTAGTCTAGTAAAAATAATTAATAAATGGTATAAACACACTTCTAAAGAAAAAGAATATAGTCAAGGGATGCCCTATCCGTGATGAGCAGGGATATCTAGCAGTTGGGTCGGGTTGAGTTGATGAAGAGAAATACTGTCCCTCACTGACCCTAACTGTGTGCCCTGCCTGCAACGGAATAGCCGCCCCGACAGGGGCGATCCCGTATCAGGAACCTCCTATTTGCCCTAAATGGGCCCTGATACAGAAAAAAAGCCACCACCACATCTATCAAACACCCACCAGTGATATACAAATATAATGGAGATAATAAAACGATTATCAATCGATCTGGTCCTGATATTCACCTATGAGGCAATGCTCTTATGGTCTTATATTTATACCTGGACAAAACCAGGAAAATGTCCCTTAAGTCCCTACGCGTTTCGCTTATCTATCGTAGCTCATCAGGGGACCACAACTCTTTAAATCACAATGATACGACCAGAGAACTTTCATAAAATATCAAGACTGTGTTGAGATCACAGTAAAGAGGTGGTGTGATAACCGCGACGCCCTCTATATTTATCCAATAACCACAGCCAGCTTACTCTGATATACCATCAAAGGCTGGTGGAGATCAAAGCACACAATAGTAGTTTTAATTTGATTATCCAAGATTATGACATATTATGATCTCCCTCCGCCCTGAAGTATAATATAGTTGTCAAATTGGCATTATTGATATAGGTAAATGAACTGACAATGCAGTAGATATATGATCAATACATGTATCAAGATTAAGCAATCCGTAACAACAGTTATTTATCCTTGCATGCTCATGCTAGAGCGGCAGCTTGATATAAGGCCCTAAATCTACTTCACAGTGCGATAAACAGCACATGCAAGGAAAAATGAGCAGTCCATATCGACAGCTCGCTATACTTGCGCAAGATATAGTTCGCAATGCAGTCGATCACGCGTATAGAGAAAGTAGACAGTCCGTATCGACTGCTACCTATACTTGCGTGGCCTTGTTCAAACGGTCGCTTGATGTGGAACGCGAGATCAGCGTCATTTGCAGGCCGATGATGGTACGTCTGGCGTGGATGAATAGGCGGCCTATTCATCCACGCCAGACGTACCATCATCGGCCTGCAAATGACGCTGATCTCGCGTTCCACATCAAGCGACCGTTTGAACAAGGCCACGCAAGTATAGGTAGCAGTCGATACGGACTGTCTACTTTCTCTATACGCGTGATCGACTGCATTGCGAACTATATCTTGCGCAAGTATAGCGAGCTGTCGATATGGACTGCTCATTTTTCCTTGCATGTGCTGTTTATCGCACTGTGAAGTAGATTTAGGGCCTTATATCAAGCTGCCGCTCTAGCATGAGCATGCAAGGATAAATAACTGTTGTTACGGATTGCTTAATCTTGATACATGTATTGATCATATATCTACTGCATTGTCAGTTCATTTACCTATATCAATAATGCCAATTTGACAACTATATTATACTTCAGGGCGGAGGGAGATCATAATATGTCATAATCTTGGATAATCAAATTAAAACTACTATTGTGTGCTTTGATCTCCACCAGCCTTTGATGGTATATCAGAGTAAGCTGGCTGTGGTTATTGGATAAATATAGAGGGCGTCGCGGTTATCACACCACCTCTTTACTGTGATCTCAACACAGTCTTGATATTTTATGAAAGTTCTCTGGTCGTATCATTGTGATTTAAAGAGTTGTGGTCCCCTGATGAGCTACGATAGATAAGCGAAACGCGTAGGGACTTAAGGGACATTTTCCTGGTTTTGTCCAGGTATAAATATAAGACCATAAGAGCATTGCCTCATAGGTGAATATCAGGACCAGATCGATTGATAATCGTTTTATTATCTCCATTATATTTGTATATCACTGGTGGGTGTTTGATAGATGTGGTGGTGGCTTTTTTTCTGTATCAGGGCCCATTTAGGGCAAATAGGAGGTTCCTGATACGGGATCGCCCCTGTCGGGGCGGCTATTCCGTTGCAGGCAGGGCACACAGTTAGGGTCAGTGAGGGACAGTATTTCTCTTCATCAACTCAACCCGACCCAACTGCTAGATATCCCTGCTCATCACGGATAGGGCATCCCTTGACTATATTCTTTTTCTTTAGAAGTGTGTTTATACCATTTATTAATTATTTTTACTAGACTAATAATAAAGGCTATGTTTTAGGTGATACTTTCTCCGCTATGTCACCTTGCCAGTCTGTGGTCTTCTCATGCTGCTGTTGCTGCCATCTCCAGACTCTTTCATTGGCCACTCTGTAGTCTCCTCATGATGATGTCACCTTAGTTGACATGGCACCAAAACAAGCTATGTGCCCCTATCTGTCCTGAACCTGACTTCTTCTTTTTCTGTTCCTTCTGCTTAGGAAGTATTGTATGCATGGCACCAAAAACAAGCTATGTGCCCCTACCTGTCCTGAACCTGAATCTTTCTTTTTCTGTTCCTTCTGCTTGGGAAGTATTGTATGCTGTCGGCTCTGCTCCGTTTTTCAGCGAGGACGAGCTTATTGAGGACAGTCAGCAGATACTGCTAAGACAAGATTTGGAGGAGAGATCCACTGCTTTCTCCTGTAGGTGAGCAAGTACCGTAGCGATGATGAGAGTCACGTGGGAACAGGTGTTGCGAGCGATCAGGCAAGGGGATGACATAAGTGATGTGCAGACAGTAGTGGATGATGATGTAGATGATCATTCATGGGAGCCGGGTGAAGAGGAGGCTTCATCATCATCAGGGGATGAGGGCGACAGCTTCCATGTGAGAAAGCAGATGAACCAGGAGGGTGCTAGAGTGGCCGTGAATCAGCAGGGTGGCAGCAGTGTGAGATCTGGAGCCAAAAGTGCCTGGGGTAGACCGTACTAAGGAACTTACCTGTCTGGAAACAACTAGCAGTGCTTGTGTTCATAGAGGCAGTGGCAGGCAGTCAGCACAAAGTGGTTCGGGGAAAATGCCATTTTCACCAGTGTGGGAATTTTTTAGCAAGTTGCCAGAGAACGTCAATGTGGCCATATGTAGAATCTGTTGGCAGAAGGTGAAACGTGGCCAGGGTGTCAATGTTGGCACTACTGCCATGCATCAACACATGCAGTGTCACTATAAAGTGGCCTGGGAAAACCGTTAGACTAATGTTATGGTACAGCCTGAGGCATCTCCTACCAACCCACAACCCTTTTCCAGCAGTCAAGGCTCCATCACGTCAGCAGAAGGGAGTTGTGTTTGCTTTCTATCATCTACAGGTCCTGATGCTCCTTCTCCTACTACTCCTTGTCTCTCATTTCGACAGCAATTGATCACTGAGGCGAATGCAAAAAGACTACAGTATGAGTGCACTCATCGAACAGTTGCAGAAGCTGAATAGGTTCCTGGCCAAGTTGCTGGTACGACAGTCCATCTCTTTACATGTGGTTGACTCTGCACCTTTCAGAGAACAGATGGCTTGTGCCAAGCCAATGTGGAGTCGCAAGCCATCATTGCTTCTCCAAAAAGACTATACCAGCCCTGCACACAAATGTTGAGTAGAAAGTGGGCCAGTATGTCCTTTACTGCCCATTGAGTAAATGTGGTTCCTGCCCAGGAACACCAGCAACATGGCCAGGTGATGGCAACACCCCCTGCACATTCTCAAGTTGTGATTCCTGCTTCAATGTCCTCCTCTGCCTCCTCATCCTCCACCTTATCCTTAGCCTCCACTGTAGGCACAGTTCAGAGTGGTCCTCCAGCATACTAATAATACAGAGCACGGTGGTGTCATGCACCTTGCCTGCATGGGTGAACAGAGTCACCATAGGGAGTCCTTCAATAAGAAATCAAATCCTTGCTTTGTCCTCACCAACTGAAGATCAGAACCATGATCACCAATAACAAGAAGAACATTGTGTCGGAGCTACGTGAAGAAAGGCTGACCCATGCGCTCTCCATGGCACATGTCTTTAATCTGGTTGTAAAGCGGTCCCTGAAGTCTTCCACCCAACTGCAAGACATTTTGGAAATGAAAAGGAAACTGTGCATGCACTTCAGTGAGTCTTACACTGCTAAACATGCTGCAAAGGCAGAATACCATTCCCCAATATGGCCTGATATGTGATGTTTCCACCCATTGGAACTACACCATCCATATGTTGGACCAACTATATGAGCAGAGGAAGACAATAAATGATTTCTTGATGATGCCGGTGGACAGAAGCACTCCCCTTTGAAACTTCAACGTTAGTGGCAGCTCATGTGTGACACCTGCCATTTGCTCAGGGAGACCTCAGGGAGGTCACTTTATTTGTCAGTCGCCAGGACTATGGGATGAATTACGTCATTCCACAACTTCACGTCCTGGAGCAGATACTGAAAATTCTGGCTGATCAGGGGACAGGAAACTTGGTGCCTACATCTCATGTCCACCCGAGCCCTGTGGTGGCTGAACTGGTGAAGCAGGAGAAGGAGGAGGAGGACATTCGTGCACAAGCAATGTATACAGAAATGGGTGGTTTACAGTGCCTTGCGAAAGTATTCGGCCCCCTGGAACTTTTCAACCTTTTGCCACATTTCAGGCTTCAAACAAAAAGATATAACATTTAAAATTTTTGGTGAAGAATCAACAACAAGTGGGTCACAATTGTGAAGTGGAACGAAATTTATTGGATCATTTATACTTTTTTGTAATAATAAAACTAAAAAGTGGGTCGTGCAAAATTATTCGGCCCCTTGCATTAATACTTTGTTGCGCCACCTTTTGCTGAGATTACAGCTGCAAGTCGCTTGGGGTATGTCTCTATCAGTTTTGCACATCTAGAGACTGAAATCTTTGCCCATTCTTCCTTGCAAAACAGCTCGAGCTCTTAGAAGTTGACTGGAGAGCGTTTGTGAACAGCAGTTTTCAGCTCTTTCCACATATTCTCAATTGGGTTCAGGTCTGGATTTTGACTTGGCCATTCTAAGACCTGGATATGTTTATTTTTGAACCATTCCATTGTAGATTTTGCTTTATGTTTGGGATCATTGTCTTGTTGGAAGATAAATCTCGTCTCAGGTCTTTTGCAGACTCCAACAGGTTTTCATCCAGAATGGTCCTATATTTGGCTCCATCCATCTTCCCATCAATTTTAACCATCTTCCCTGTCCCTGCTGATGAAAAGCAGGCCAAAACCATGATTCTGCCACCACCATGTTTGACAGTGGGGATGGTGTGTTCAGGGTGATGAGCTGTGTTGCTTTTATGCCAAACATATTGTTTTGCATTGTTTCCAAAAAGTAGGATTTTGGTTTCTTCTGAACAGAGCACCTTCTTCCACATGTTTGGTGTGTCTCCCAGGTGGCTTGTGGCAAACTGTAAACGAGACTTTTTATGGATATCTTTGAGAAATGGCTTTCTTCTTGCCACTCTTCCATAAAGGTCAGGTTTGTGAAGTGTTCAACTGATTGTTGTCCTATGGACAGACTCTCCCACCTCAGCTGTAGATCTCTGCAGTTCATCCAGAGTGATCATGGGCCTCTTGGCTGCATCTCTGATCAGTCTTCTCCTTGTTTGAGATGAAAGTTTAGAGGGAAGGCCGGGTCTTGGTAGATTTGCAGTGGTACTCCTTCCATTTCAATATGATCGCTTGCACAGTGCTCCTTGGAATGTTTAAAGCTTGGGAAATCTTTTGGTATCCAAATCCGTCTTTAAACTTCTCCACAACAGTATAACGGACTTGCCTGGTGTGTTCCTTGGTCTTCATGATGCTCTCTGTGTTTTAAACAGAACCCTGAGACTATCACAGAACAGGTGCATTTATACTGAGACTTGATTACACACAGGTGGATTCTATTTCTTTTCATCAGTCATGTAGGACAACATTGGATCATTCAGAGATCCTCAATGAACTTCTGGAGTGAGTTTTCTGAACTGAAAGTAAATGGGCCAAATAATTTTGCACGCCCCACTTTTCAGTTTTATTATTACAAAAAAAGTTTAAATGATCCAATAAATTTTGTTTCACTTCACAATTGTGACCCACTTGTTGATTCTTCACCAAAAATTTAAAATGTTATATCTTTTTGTTTGAAGCCTGAAATGTGGCAAAAGGTTGAAAAGTTCCAGGGGGCCGAATACTTTCGCAAGGCACTGTGTATGCACAAGTGACAGGATAGAAGCATGAAGAGTAGGAGTGGCTGGAGGTCAATTGCAGGTGACCAGACAGAGAACTCCGACACACTGTGGTAGTATGAAGGTAGAGATGGAGGCAGGGAGTTCCTCCGAGTCCCTTGCGCAAATGGCCATAGGCATGCTGAGTTGCTTGCATAGTGACAGCCGTATTATCACCATTCCACAGAGGGATGACTACTGGCTCTCCACCATGTTAGACCCTCGCTACTGCTCCAAAATGGGGACCTTTTTTCCACCTGCTGAGAAGGAGCATAAACTCAAATAATATTGAGACATCCTACTGTATGTAGTCAGTTGGCCGCTGCTTATGTGTGCCATCACCCATCTTCACGAAGGTCGGAGCGGAAGGGCCCTCTCCACTGCCATGGCTGCTTTCATAAGGAGGGGGGGGCAGGAGCAGCACCAGCTCCATCAGTAGCAACTTAAGTCTGGAGTCTTTAATGAGCAGTTTTCTTCACCTGCCTACTGAAGAAACCACCCACCAGCGGCAAGACATGGAGCAGAACCTGAATTAGCAGGTGGTGGCATACTTGGACTGCACCCTACCATCCTACATTTAAGATCCCCTGGACTACTGGGCAGCCAAACTTGATTTGTAGCTGTAATTGGCCGAGTTTGCTCTGGGCAGGCTTTCCTGCCCTACCAGTAGTGTGGCATCAGAATGGGTGTTTAGTGCGGCGGCAGGCATATCTACTCCAAGGAGAACTTACCTTTCCACCCAAAATATGGAGAGACTGACCTTTGTGAAGATGAATCGGGTGCGGACCATCCAGGATTTCCACACGCCAGTGCCTGATTCAGTGCCTAGATCACTTTGGGTGCCACACCAAAATATTGTGAAAAATGGTCCGTTACTTCTAGCTTCATGCTTCAGCCACCCTTCTGATGCTGCCACCCACCTGATGATGCACACCTAATGTCTCTGCTTCCATCTTCTCCTACTGCCCCTATCTCGTAACTGCCACTGCTGTTGCCCCCCACCTCCTCACACTGTGACGGGGTTATTATGTTAAATCCTCATGCACTTGCCACACTGGGCCACTATGTTAACTCCTTTCACTTTCACAAACTTACTGCTAACACCCTCTCCACTCTGTCAGAGACCTACTACTTGTATGAGCATGTAACAGAACAGGTTCTCTGGCAATCTATGTGGAATCAGCACACTGTGTAAAAGGAGATCACTCTTTCACTCTATAGTAGAATTTTGGGCCACTGCATGGTTAAAGTCCTTCATACCTGACGCTAACATTGACCTGTAAGGCACCTGTAAGTTCACAATTCAGTTATTTATTCAGTTTTTGACCTGTAACTGACAAAACAAGTGAAGTGTGAACTGATTCTAAGAGTAACTGTTTCATTACCACAGCGGACTAACTATACATATTTCTGCAATGCACAGTGAGTTACACCAAGATACATGCTCCCTACATACTCATTGATCCAGACAGTTATTCTGATTGCCGTCATGAAGGATTTTTTCCCCTGAGGCTACTTTCACACAACCCTTGTGTTTTGCTGATCCGTCAACTGCAGATCCGCAAAAAAAAAACAACGGATGACGACCGTATGGCATCCGTTTTTTTTTTTTTTGCAGATCCACTGTAACAATGCCTATCCTTGTCCGCAAAACGGACAAGTATAGGACATGTTCTATTTTTTTTGCGGGGCTACAGAACGGACATACGGATGTGGATAGCACATGAATGGGCCCGTATCCTATCAACAAAATATGCGGATCGGAGGCTGCAAAAACAACTGTCGTGTTAAAGTGAGGGAAATTGGCTTCTACCTCACAGAAGTTGTTTTTTTTTTCCTTCCTCTAAATCAGCTTGCAGGATAACAGGCTGAACTGGATGGACAGATGTATTTTTTCAGCCTTTTAAATTATGTTACTATGTTAATGCAAACGAGAAATATCTTATTAGGGGACCAGGCATCTAAAAGTTATGCCTTAATAGGGTTACCATGCCGGCCTATAGAAAAAGCAAAAGTGTAGATTGTCAGAAGAAACAGTGGTTCATTGTGAACAAGCCTAAACAAATTCTTATTTTTAATTGGGAGCAGCAGCACTATAGATAGCAGTGCAGTGTAGATGTGGAAAGGGCAGATATAGTGGCATGTGATCACAACAGTAGTGGCAGCAGAAGCACCATAGCATGGGACATACAAGGCAGTAGATCATGGCTAGAGATGAGCGAATCATTCAAAAAATTATTTGCCAAACATTCGCCGAACTTTTCCTAAAATTCGTATATTCGACGAATAGATTTGTTGTATTTGTGCACAAAATATACGTTATTATGTGCTATTAGCGAACATTCGCTCACTAATAACGAACGTTCATTTACAAAATGTACGCAACTTCTTAGATGACGTACGCATGAGCGTACAAATAACTTACAAATATCAGCGTACTATTGTCTAAGCGATTACGTAATGCACAGGCACGTACGAGGAGAGGCCGCGGTGTGCACTCCTCAGAGACAGAGCGAATATTCGAGACATATATATGGTAAAGTGCAAATAGATTATTATAGGTATAATATAAAAATTTTAAATATCACCTACCTAGTATGCTCACGGACACGTTTAAGTCTCTTTTCGTCTGACGCTTGTCATAGAACTGGAGCAGAGTCCCAAACTCAGTCGCAATTTGTAATCGACATAGTTAAAATTGTAATCCAAATGGGTAAAAAAAAAAGCAGCAAAGGTTCCTTAAAAAACCCTCTTTCAAGGGGCTCCCCAAATAACCTGAAAAGGGGGAAAAAGGGATGAGGCCACGAATGCGCAACTTAATTTCCTGAGTTGCATCGTCATCCTCCCGCGCTGGAGAAAGGGGCGGAACTACCAGGGAGGAGTCTGCATCGCTGAATTGAATTCGTACACAACAGCGTATAGAGTAACTACCAGGGAAAAGTCTGCATCGCTGAATTGAATTCGTACGCGACAGCGTATAGAGTAACTAAATTATACGTAGAATAGCGTATAATTTATAGGACACACTACGTAGCGAATGCGTACAAAAGCGAAGCAAATCACCTAATATTCAGATTCGCTTCGCAGCTGAAAAATCCCAAGATTCGATACGAATCTACGAAGCTGCGAATAGATTCGCTCATCTCTAATCATGGCCCAATTCTCTAAGTCGACCGCCCCCCCCTTCCCCTTCCACAGCAACACTTACCTTTCACATCCAGGGCCTCCAGGTGACGTCTCCTCTGAGGTAGATCTTCTCAATCATCATCTTCTCCATTTCGGACCGGACAACTTCTCTCAGCCACTCCTCGTTCTGCAAAGTGTGGCAAACGGACATCTTAGCTTCCTCACATTTCATCATCCCCAAACCTGGAGCCCCACAGTGTTATCCTGCTGCTTGCTGAGGTCCCCAATACTCCCAAATACTACCCTAAAGAAATAATAGTGTCCCCCATAGTAATAGTGCTCCTCATAGTCCCACCAATATTAATTCCCTTCTAAAATGCCCTCATTAGTAGAGATGAGCGAATCTATTCGCCGCTTCGTAGATTTGTATCGAATCTTGGGATTTTTCAGCTGCGAAGTGAATC
>ONZH01009391.1:0-303733 GCA_900303285.1 Rhinella marina
TTCAAGAGGAATAATGGAAGAACATGGCTGCTCCAGAATGATTTAATGAGGGCTAAAAGGTGCACCCCTCTACTTCAACGTTTTTTTTATTTTTTTTACGTGGTTGAATAAGAAAAGAAAAGCATGGAGCCCGGCAGCCATACTGTCTTCACCTGTGTTAGCTGCTCCACTGAAGGGGAGATTTCAGCCTCCTTCCGGGTCACCCCAAAACTTCCCTTCAGACTGGTGTCCTTCACCTGCTGCTGTAGTAGTGGTATTAGATAGCGTAGTGTTAACAGGACGCCCAGAATCAAGAGAGTTGGGCGTTCATCCTCAACAGGAACCAACAAACCTGCAAAAACACAAGAACAAAAGCTTAAATGGAAACCACAGACAAAAAGAACGGGCTGGTGTCAAAACCCCTGAAAACGGGGAACAGGAAGACGACCAAGAGACAAACCTAGAAGAGCAGAGCTCCATGCATGGACTTCAGTCTATACAGCGTACAGATTAAAAACTAGAAAAGTACTCTCAGGTAGCGCCCCCTGCTGTTCCACCTGCAGTCAGTGGTGGACTTACATGCTCTTCACTGCTCCATTCCTCCTCTCAGTGCCTATTCTAGTGATAGTGAAGGTCCAGACATCATTCATTCATCTCTACGTCTAAATTCACAGAAATATCTCCGCTATACCTTCACCGCTATATCTCTCTCTAGACAGTGGAGAAGGAAATTGTGGAAAATGGCATACCATAGAGCTATTTATTAGTGCAACTGGTGGAACTATTTTCCATGCTGGGATTAACAACAGCAGAGTGTAAAGTGCTCCTGGGAGATGTAGGTGCTTGACTTTCAATGGAAGGAGCTGCAGCCTACCCACAGAGAGTGAAGAGACCAGAGCTGCAGTTGGGTGAGTAAAGAAGCATTGATATATGAAGTGTATTACTCCAGATATTTTTTTTCTTTAAGGGTTCATTCACACGACGTATGTATTTTGCGGTCCGCAAACGTAGATACGCAAAAAAATACGGATGAGGTCTGTGTGACTTCTGTGTTGCATCCGTTTTTTTTAGTTTCTATTTTCTTTTGTAACAATGCCTAACCCTTGTCCACAAAACAGACAAGAATAGGAGATGTTTTATCTTTTTTACAGGGCTGTAGAATGGAGACACCAATGTGGACGCCACACGGTGTGCCGTCAGCAACTTTTGTGGACCCGCTGAAATGAATGGGTCTGCAAAAATGCGGATCAGACGCGGACCACAAATACAGTTGTGTGAATGGGGCCAAATTCATGGGATAACCTATTTAAATCACATAACGGTTTTGCCCGAGTCCAGCTCGGGCAGTGTGAAAAGTAGATAACTGGAGGGGGGAGGGCTGCTTTAGATGCAGATATCTCCTCAATGGTAGCACCTAGAAACATGCATTGGTCTTGTATGAAAGCTGACAGTCCAGGCTTTCATACAAGACCAAAATTACAGCTAAAGTCTAAGCAACAGATGAGAAATCACTGTTAGACATCAAGTTGGGAATAATCGCGAGTTTTTACTTTCATTTTCAGCTGCGTTAACAGCATCCTGATTTCTATCAGTGATATCTTCCTCTGTCCTGAACATATTGCTGTTATTCTGGTATTGTCTGAAAGTTTGGAATGTCTGCTTTCAAACAAGACCAGTTGCATGTTTCTAGCAGCCCTCCCCCCTCCAGTTAGCTACTTTTCCCTCTGCTGGAGCTGGACTCTGGCAAAACAGGTGGTTAAAAATAGATGGAATAGCAGAGCAAACCGGCCAAACACACGCCAACAGGACAAACTGTAGCATATGTTCAGACGCAGGGGTTCTCAATACCGGAGAAAAAGGTTTCCGTTTTGTCCCCATTCATTGTCAATGAACAGAATGGACTGCTCCAAAATGCATTCCGTCCGTTCCGTTCTCATACCGGAGAGCAGCATGCTTGCAGTTTTCTTTCCGTCATGGGATGTGGAGCAAGACGGATCTGTCATGACCCACAATGCAAGACAATGGAGCCGGATCTGTTTTCTCGGACACAATAGAAAATGGATCCGGCACCCACTGACTTTCAATGGGGATTGCTATTTTAAAGATAATACAACTGGATCCATTCATAACGGATGCAGATGGTTGTATTATCAGTAACTGAAGAGTTTTTCCTGAACCCTGCCGGATCAGGCAAAAACTCAAGTCTGAAAAGAACAAACACACTGTAGACTGACGCTGTAGGGTATAGAAAACATAGAAAATAAAAGCGTGTTTTTGCGTATGTGCACCTTACTAATGTGAACCGGCTAGAGCATTATATATTCATACCACATATTCCATATCATCACTGCTGGGGTTATAAAGGCAGCATCAGGCTGTGGGTAAAAACGGAAACAAATGAGACCAATAAACCTACCCAGGAGCACGTTGAGAAGCCAAGCGTAGAAATACTGTGTTCGCCGGGAATGCTGACAGATGTGGACGGCAGAACCAGCTGCTGTGCGTCGGATTGTGGGAGAGCTCGATTTCAGATTGGCTATGAACGCTTTCAGCAAAACCTGGAAGAAGAGATTTTACACTTTATTTGCAGCAGAAAATAAAATTTCAATGAAAAGAACATTTATATAATTTTGCTTTCACAGCTCTGAGGTAAACCAATGCATCTCCATGGCAACAGACAACAAAGCCTGTGTAGTCTGATACCCTTGGGGACAGAAGAAAGAAAGTAACATGTATTTGGTAGAATCTGACTACATACAGACTGAATGTTGTCAGTTACCACAGAGACACATTGGTTTACAGAATAGCTGTACACATAAGACAACAGGACATTTTTAACCTAGATCTAGTGTAAAGTTGGTCCACTTTTAATATCCGACTGAGAAACTGTACATAGCGTTTAAAGGGGGTTCTCCAAGATTCTCATACTGATACTCTATCCTCAGGATAGGCCATCTATATCTGATCGGTGGGGACCTGACATTCCACCATTTAGCTGTATGAAGAGCATTGTGGCCTCCTCACAGCTTACCAGGCACAGCTCTGTACACTGTATAGCAGTAATACTTGGTATCGCAGCATGGGCCCATTCTCTTTAATGGGAAGGAGCTGCACCTAGGCCACATCATTGACCTAGGAAGAGGTCTCAGCACTCATTGAAGTACCGCAGTCTCTTCATACAGCTGATCAGCAGGGGGGCCGGGTGTCGGACCGCCATGATCAGATCTTGGACAACCCTTTTAAACAATCGGATTGGGGAGACCTTTTTCCCCAGAGGCTGGACCTGAATCAACACAACATTTACAGCATGTCGTTTGCATACACCATAAACGCCATTTTTGGGAAACCCCCTTTAAGGAGCCATAAATCACAGGCATGTATAATGAATATAGGTACCACGATAAGACAGGCCACGCCAATACCGACAGCACTTATCATGCAATCTTTCAATACACTCAGCTGACTACAATAAGGATTATAGTAAAATAGTAACAGTCTGACATCCTAAGGCTAGTCTGCAGGTGCGCCAAAGTGCAAATTGTTATTGTAAACTCCCTTAGTAAGGGTAAGAGTACTATAACCTTCTCAAGCAGAAGATCAAGTCTTACTGGACCATCAAGTGTTTGACTAATCCGTTTTTTTTTTTCTGGACTGGATTACAGATGTGGATTAGGATAGGTCCTCAGTATCAGACTGGTGGAGGTCTGACCCCCAGCAATCAGCCGTTCACAGCAGCCACTGAAGCCGGAACACAGAGAAAGGAGCAAGAAGCGCTGTCCACGGTGCGGTGGCCATGCTGGGTACTGCAGCCTGATGTCACTGTGAATTTCAATTTGAGAACGAATGTGAGTAGTAAAGCTTTACCTTGATTTCATGATCATTGGCAAAGTTACCAAAGGCAGCCATGATCTTTGGGACAGCAGCAGCCAGGGTCTCTTGTACCGATTCTTCCTGACGTTTGGATATCTTCGTGAGGCAAGGAAGCAGGTTCACCAGGTAAGGTCTACGGATATATAGGAGGTTGTGCTGCATTACTGGTATACAGGAGGTTAAATCTTACTTGATAGATAAGAACAAGGCGCAGTGTGAGAGTCAGCAATGTGGAAATGTTTCCATCTGCTCTCCGAGGCCAATATGCATATAATAAGCCTTCGTGATCACATTTGCATTTGTTTGGACTGGAAGATGACAAAAGAAATAGAAATTCTCCACGGAATACCATTAAAAAAACTTCCAACAACAGCTCAACGTCAGGAGCCGAGGCTATTCGATCAATGCCTGTCATTTCAAAGCATCCAAACACAGACTGAGCAGACAATGGCAGCGATGACGTGTAGCTTGGAGATAAGGAGCCACGAACAAATATTGTGCCAACCATCAGATATTCAGCGCTACTTCCTCCTGGACAAATGCTATTTAAAGGCTATGGACACATTCAAGGAAATCTTTTTATGACTGCATTTTACTCATTGTGGACTAAAAATCACTTCTTCAATTGGTCTTTAGTAAAAAAAAAAAAAAAATTCAGCAGTTTTTGTGATACACCGGGTTAAAAATCAGTCTGTCGCTCCTGAGTTCTGTCAGCTGACAGCTCATGTGAAGCCTTATCTCTGATCTCCAAACCTCAAACACTCATTTAAAGGGTTTCTGTCAGCAGTTTTTTCGGTATGAATCAGGCTGACATTAGAGATGTGCCAATGTCACCTGATTCCAAATATATATCTGTTTTATTTACTGGTGCCCCCATTTTTATATAAAATGAACTTTTATTTTATGCTAATAAGGCTCCTAGGTGCAAGGGGCGTTACCTCTGCTCCTAGAGGCTCTGTTGATTGACAGGACCAGGCAGAGAAGAAACACTCCATTCACCATAGCTTTTAAGGACCTTCAATAATGTCATGACCATGTGATCAGTCACATGGTTAAGATCACACAAACAGCCTGTCTCCTCCTAAACCGTGTGACTGATCACATTGTCATGACATCATTGAAGGTCCTTAAAAGCTATGGTGAATCAAGTGTTTCTTCTCTGCCTGGTCCTGTCAATCAACAGAGCCTCTAGGAGCAGGGGTAACGCCCCTTGCACCTAGAGGCCTTATAAGCATAAAATAAAAGTTAATTTTATATAAAAATGGGGGCACCAGTAAATAAAACAGATATATATTTGGAATCAGGTGACATTAGCACATCTCTAATGTCAGCCTGATTCATACCGAAAAAACTGGTGACAGAAACCCTTTAAGCCATATTCTTATAAGCTTGATAAGAGTTTAACTACAATGGCCGTTTATGAGATCACAGATGATCCTTCAGCTGACAGAACTCAGGAGGGACAGATTGCAAATAGACTGATTTTTAACCACATGTATCCCAAAAACTGCTGAAAATTTGTAATAAAGTCCAATTGAAAAAATAATTTTGAGCCTGAAATGAGTGAAACGTAATAATTAAAAATCATTGCCCCAAAGGTGTCCATAGGCATTCAGTTTTCAGGGCAGGACCAGTATAGGAAAGAGGCTTGAGGTACAGAAGAGAACTGCGGGCGAGCTTCTTTCCTGTACTGTGCCTGCACTGGATACTGAAGTGCACACCGCAAGACTTTATGAGAAGTCAGGGCCTGGCATGATGACATTTTCAATGCCTGGTGCTGTCAAAGTGCAGAGGGCGTGGCAGTTGCAGAGAGAGCAGAGTCTCTAGGTGTAATGGTAACGCCCTCATTGCTCCTAGAGGCTCATTTGCATATAATAAAACTTAATTTTTCTCAGCAATGCGGACACATATGAACATGGGACCAACACAGATGTCTTCAGCTGCCAAGTGCACATGTAACAGGTCAGCCAGTGTCATAGGTACAAATCTGCTGACTGATGCCTTTTAAAGGGAAAGTCCAATGCTGCCTGTAGGATCAGACTACCAAGGGTTTATTTGCAGTCTGTAACCATGGAGATATGTAGGTCCACATGAGAGCTGTAGACAAATGACTTTTTTTTGGGAATATAAACTATTTGGTTGTGAAGGTGGATACTCCTTTTATAATCCCAGTGTCATGGTCTGCAATAAAACAATTTGGATTCCGATCATTTACCTGCACTTTTGTGGTCGTACAAGGTGCGCCAGCTCAGCAAAACCTCCACAGGGCCGCCCTGAGCTCCGAGGTGCGCCATTCTACAAGGAAAGGATCAGATCCATCATCTGGATTACAGGGACATCATTTATTATACAAGTGCACACAAACACTTTCTGAAATATTGATCAGTACCCAACAGGGAAACTGAACACCTACTGCCAGGTTACCCCGCAGATTACAGCTGATCACTGGAGGACCCCAGCACTGGGGAACTCTAACAATTAGGGAAGTACCTTCCCACAGGGTGACAAATCTGCAGCACAGTGGGTGAGAGTTAAACAAATCCACACAGAATCCGCATGGAAATTGATATGAGGTGCAGATTTTAAATCCGCAACAATTTAAGATTTTATCCTCCGCAAGGCAAAGGGTGAAATCCACAGCAACATCCACAATTGTATACCATGAAGCTTTTGCTATGGATTTCCTGCAGATTTTTCTCTGCTTGTAAAATCTTACTTTATACGGATTTTTATATTTATTAACTATATCCTCAGGACAGACCATCAATGCCTGAAGGGTGGGGGGATAGCAGAGTACAGCGCACACCTGTCTGCAGAATTCCCATAGAAATTAACGGAGCGGCCGCAATCATGCCTGACCAGCCAGTCCATTGATTTTATGGGGCTGCAAGGGTACAGGGTCCCTGTTCTCGTGATCGGTGCGGGTCCCAGCGGTAGGACCCCCACTGATCTAATAGTTATCTCCTCTCCTGTGTTATAGGGATAACTTCTAACAACCGGAATACCCCCTTGAAAAAAAACCTCTATAAGGCTACATTCACACGTCCGTTTAAAACATCCGCAATCTATCTATGCAACTGCGGAAGGTTTTTGCTGATATTTTGCGGATCCATTAATTTCAATGGGTCCTGATAATCTGCAGACATTGCACCGTATGTTGTCCGCATCCGTTAATCTGTTCCGTTCCGCAAACAGAAATCCTCCTGTCCTACTTTTCTCCCAAATTGCGGTCCGTAGCACAATGAAAGTCTATGGATCCGCAAAAAAAACGGAAGACATGCGGAAAGGCATCCACATGTCATCCGTATTTGCGGATTCCGTTCCAGGAGGGGTGAAAGAAAAAAATATGTTATTCATCCATCCGTTTTTTGCGGATCCGCAAAAAACGGATGACATATGGATACGTCCTTTCTGTTTTTTACGGAAAACGGAACGAATGTCCTGGAAAAACTGAGCTTTTTGCGGAACAACGGATCCACAAAAAACTGACAGTTATCCAGGATGTGCACACATACAGACGTGTGAATGTAGCCTAAACCTCTAATGTCTAAGGGGTATTCCCATCATAGACTAGGATATGCCCCCATTGATGGCTGTGGGTCCCAGCGCTGGGACCTGCACCTATATCAAGTACGGAGCACTGTGCTTGAGGACTGTGCTTGGGGTCCGGCCACACCAGGCACAGCTCCCTTCAGCTCCCATAGAAATGAATGAGAGCGCACCGCACATGCGCGGCCTCCGCTCCCATTCATTTCTATGGAGCCAACCGGAAATGGCCAGGTGTTTTTCGGCGCCCATAGAAATTAATGGAGGGTGGCTGCGCAACTTTCCCCACTCCGTTCGCGATATAGGTGCAGGTCCCGCACCTATGAGACAATGGGGGCATACCCTAGTGATTTTTTTTGGTAGACATAACTTGCTGCATCAATAGAGGGACCAGAAAAAAACAAGGAGTAGACCAGAACTCACAGGATCTCCATTTAAGCCCTGGCAGCTGTTACACAGACATCTCCGTGAAAACACTGAATCAATGAGAGTAAATTATATTTCTCCATCTACGCTGCCCTCAGACAGAACGGCGCGGGACGCCTGCCAAATCCACCTTCAATAATAATAAAATCTACCCAAGTACATGGAGATGGGAGCTGCTGATGTATTCCGCACGGACGCAGGATCCACGGGTGATACCTGCAGTAAATAAATAACGAGCGCACAGGGGGTGCAGAGGGGACCCACCTTCTTTATCTCTTTGTACAGCTCCAGCTGCAGCCGCGGGAGATTGGAGTCCATCAAAGCCTGTAACAAGAGAAGGGAAACATGATCAGACTGGTGAGGTCTCCGCTTCCATCCTACATGGGATCTACATGTGTGTAGACCAGGTAGAAGGTGCGCTGTCCAGCGGAGGTCACAGCATGGATACCTGACTGAGGCAATGAGCAGGACCGGCATGGGCATCAGGGGGGCACCTCTGGACTATACCCATGCATCTGCCTGCTGGTGCAAGGAACTCGTCATAAAAACACCTATTCACACTGTTAAAACCACATTGAGGGGGGGGGGGGATGCATGCGGTTACGGTTTTACAGGTACAACAGGAAACAACTGCATGTTTCATTTCCCACTGCAATTTTGTGTTTTAACAGCACCCAACTGCACAGTCTGAATACATGCAAATGGATAAATCTGTTATTGGTTGTCACCCTGCTACCTAATCATAGCGCTGACAACCCTCAAGAAATCAGCAGCAAGTGAAAGGCATTGAAGAGGATCAGTCAGCTCATCCCGACAGTCTTTTTTTTTCTTTTACATCTCTGCAATGCACTGTCCTCTGTATTCTCTGGAAGTATATGAAGACATAAGATATGGATGTTACCAGTTGAGGGTGTGTCCTGCACAGTCTGATAATGTCCATGAGTGCCTAACGTAGTATTCAGCAATTTAGCTGGTTTGATAAGATGCAAATAAGTTAGAGCCTTCAAACTTCAAACGAGCAGGATTTATTAACAGATGCATAAATCTTACAAACCAAAAAGTTATGTTGCTCAGTTAAATTTAATTAAATTTTTAAACATAAAAGTGTGGGTCAATTATTATTCAACCCCTAGGTTTATATTTTTGTGGAATAACCCTTGTTATTGTTGCATTACAGCTAATAATCGTCTTTTATAAGACCTGATCAGGCCGGCACAGGTCTCTGAGTTATCTTGGCCCACTCCTCCATGCAGATCTTCTCCAAGTTATCTAGGTTTCTTTGGGTGTCTCATGTGGACTTTAATCTGAGCCCTTCCACAAGTTTTCAATGGGTTAAGGTCAGAAGACTGACTAGGCCACTGCAACACTTGATTTTTTTTCCCTCTTGAACCAGGCTTGTTTTTCTTGGCTGTGTGCTTTGGGTCGTTGTCTTGTTGGAAGATGAAATGACGACCCATCTTAAGATCCTTGATGAGGAGCGGAGGTTCTTGCCAAAATCTCCAGGTAGCCGTGCTATCCATCTTCCCATGGATGTGGACCAGATGGCCAGGCCCCTTGGCTGAGAAGCAGCCCCACAGCATGAATGTGCCACCACCATGCTTGACTGTAGGATGGTATTCTTGGGTCGTATGCAGTGCCATCCAGTCTCCAAACGTCACGTGTGTGGTTGGCACCAAAGATCCTCGATCTTGGTCTCATCAGACCGAGAACCTTGAACCAGTCGTCTCAGAGTCCTCCAAGTGATCAGAGCAAACTGTAAACGAGCCTGACATGACGCTTTGAAAGTAAAGGTACCTTACGGGCTCGTCTGGAACGGAGACCATAGCGGTGGAGTACGTTACTTATGGTATTGACTGAAACCAATGTCCCCACTGCCATGAGATCTTCCCGGAGCTCCTTCCTAGTTGTCCTCGGTTAGCCTTGACTCTTCGGACAAGCCTGGCCTCGGCACAGGAGGAAACTTTCAAAGGCTGTCCAGGCCATGGAAGGCTAACAGTAGTTCCATAAGCCTTTCACTCCGGATGATGCTCCCAACAGTGGAGACAGGTAGACCCAACTCCTTGGAAAGGGTTTTGTACCTTGCCAGCCTTGTGACCCTCCACGATCTTGTCTCTGATGGCCTTGAATGCTCCTTTGTCTTTCCATGTTGACCATGTATGAGTGCTGTTCACAAAGTTTGGGGAGGGTCTTAAATAGTCAGAAAAGCTGGAAAAACAGATAATTAATCCAAACATGTGAAGCTCATTGTTCTTTGTGCCTGAACTACTTCTTAATACTTTAGAGGAACCAAACAGAAATCTGGTGGTTTGAGGGGTTGAATAATAATTGACCCACACTTTTATGTTTAAAATTTATTAAAATTTAACTGAGCAACATAACTTTTTGGTTTGTAAGATTTATGCATCTGTTAATAAATCCTGCTCTTGTTTGAAGTTTGAAGGCTCTAACTTATTTGCATCTTATCAAACCAGCTAAATCTGCAGGGGGTTGAATACTACTTGTAGGCACTGACTATGTAGGGATACACTGTGTGCATTTTTTTTAGCCCCATAGAAATTAATAGGTTCATGTGCGCTTTAAAAAAACGCAGATCAGACGCAGACTGAAAATACGCCTAAATAAGTGGGCTGCAGATTTACAAATCCACTGAATGCTCATTATGCTGAGGAAGTAAATCCCCAAAATCCACATGTGACACCTGCCGATAGCACGGCAGTATCATTTCAGCCACAGGCTCGGACTTTCCTGGGGTAACGATGCATTAATCACCTTTCAGACTCCCTACAATACTGACCTCATTATGGAGACCACGAGCCGTCAGATGCAGATTTCCACATTCTTGGAATCATATAGATGTCCTAACCGTATTCATCACATGCGCTGGGGAAGCATACGGATAATACAACCCCAACATCGCCCAATCCCAACTAAGCCTTCTAAGGCTACTTTCACACGCACGTTGTTAAAGAGGTTCTCCGAGTTATATATATTGATGACCTATCCTACGGCACGCGCCTCCTCTTCAAACAGCTGATCGGCGGGAGTGTTGGGTGTCGGATCCCCGCTGATCTGATATTGATGACCTATCCTGAGGATAGGTCATCAATATATATAACTCGGAGAACCCCTTTAATTCCGGTACTGAAATTCGGCAGAGGATCTCAATACCAGAATTAAGCGGATCCGTTCTGATTTTGCGCGTCGGGATGCATCTTTTCTGTTAGGGTGCGGTTGTGTGAAATCAAAACGGAAAAAAAAAAAGAATCCGTCACTAAAGACATTGAAAGTCAATGGGTGACTGATCCGATTTTTAGGCTTCTTAAAAAAACTGATCCGTCACCATTGACTTACATTGTTTTCAGTGATGGATCCGGGTTTTTTTTCCCCAGGTTTTTATGACCGGACACAAGACCGCAGCCTGCAGCGGTTTTGTGTTCAGTGACAAAACAGAATCCTGCCAGAACGGAGGACGTCCTGATGTATTCTGAACTGATCTCTTTCCATTCAGAAAGCATGAGGAATAAACAGAATTTTTTTTTACGGTACTGAGATTCTCTGTCGGATCTCAATACCGGAAAACAACAACGCAAGTGTGAAAGTAGCCTAACAGGTTTCCTTTTATGACTTACTACACAGGATGTAATTTTTCATCCATTTATTCTGGGAAGAGGACTTGAGAAATACAGCATCTCACGCACAGAGAAGGAATTTTTACAATTAGTCAATTCTGGAGGAGGGGGAAAAAACCAAAAAAAAAAAAAACCACATACACTCATTCCCCGAGGGACTGCTCTTCAATAGCTGGGACTATTCCGGGCACTTGGGGATACTTGGCAACAAATATAAAGAATCGGAAGATTCAGAGTTCACAGTGGAATAGTTTGGAAAACTCCATGTGGTCATCACATATTTTAGTTAGACAGTATAGCGAGTATATAGACTTTATTTAGAGGGGTCTATCTCCTGGATGGGGCATCAATATCGGACACCCCGCACTGCTGCCAATCAGCTGTTTTGGGGGCGCTCCAACATTGGAGGTTGGCTGGAACTGATCGGCGTTGCAGCATTGAAAGTCAGTTCTCAGGATAGGTCATCAATATCTGATCGGTAGGGGTGCAACACCCGGGACCCCCGCCGATCAGCTGTTTGAGGAAGTCGCTGCGCTCACCAGAGCTCTTCCGAGTGTCATGGCCTACTCACAGCTTATGAAGCACAGCGCCATACATTGTATAGTGGCTGTGCTTGGTATCACACTCAGCCCCATTCACTGTTTTGCTTCTACAGACCTGTGTGTCTCTATGGTAACAGACAACAAACAGAACCCTGTAGTCAGACTCCCTTCCAGTTAATCTACTGTACCAAACATATATTAATACAGAGAAGGCGGCACATACGAGACAGTAGGAGGCGGCAAGACTGCAGGAATACAGTACAAAGAATTGGTTTGATGTCCGTTACCATGGAGATGCATAGATCTGCATAGGAGCTACAGACACAATATTATAGGACACACCTTGCAATATTGTTTCATTGGAAAGGCAACAATACAAAATGTGGTTATAAAAGGTGTACACGGGCTTTAAATAAACCGTAGAGTATTACGCGTTCACCCCTGAGGTACGGTGCTACAATATCTAGAACCACGCGGCTCTTTTGGGCCCGGATCTGGGCGACGCTGCCAAGATCGATCTTTACTGTATTTGTATCTTTACATCATTGAGAGAAATTAGCAGATTGCAGAAGTACAAATTCAATGGACGAGAGCGCCTAGACGAATGCCTATAGAAATCACACCGTCGGGACCGCCGGATACAGTCCAGATAGAGCCGGTGGGATGGGGCACATGATGTAATCATCAAGGTGATAAATTATTGAAAAGATTTTCCAACTGTAAACCAGTCCCAGTCTGCAGCTAGAAACCGTGCATATGGCGTATCCTGCAGTGCTAGCACCTGCCGCAGCTTAGGAAGTATCACACAGACGAGCCAATGCTCTCACATTAAGAAAATCCATAATCACGATGAGATGTCAGACCAGGGGCTAAAATCAGACTACCTCTTCTACCATCAGTGCGTGAGGCCTCTACGATAACACTGCCGAAACACAGGACAGACATGTTGTCACACTGACGGTAAGAGTGTGTTCACACGTAGCTGATACACTGTGCAATAGCTGCTGCAGATTTGCTCGTGTTAAAAGAAATCTCATCCACACAATGCGGAAAAAAAATTAAAAAAATTGTACCATAAATTCACTTGTGGTGCAGATTTTTGGAACTCCAGCTGTGGTAAAACTACAACTCCCACTATGCCCTGCTGCAGATTGATAGCTGTAGGCTGTCCAGGGATGCTGGGAGTTGTAGTTTTGCAACATCTGGTCATCTTCTGCAATGAAGGTCGAGCTAGATGTTTCCAGTTGGGGTGGGGAAGGGGGTGTCACTGCACAGTCTGACATCCAATTAGTGCTGTCAGGGCTCATGCGAACGACTGTATGGATTCTGCGGTCCGGATCCGCAAAAAAACATGGATAACGTCTGTGTGGATTCCGTATTTTGCGGAACGGAGCAGCCGGCTCCTAATAAAAACAGTCCTATCCTTGTCTGTAATGTGGCAGAACAGACATACGGAAACGGAAAGCACGCGGAGTAACTTTTTTTTTTTTTTTTTTCAGACCCATTGAATTCAACAGTTACGTATACAGGCCTCAACAAAAACCGAACGGACAAGGAAAGAAAATATGTTCGTGTGCATGAGCCTTTAGACTGTGCAGGGACACACCCCCAATTAGTAACACCCATCTGGACCTTCACTGCAAACTGCTAGTAATTCAGTCATATCTTCTAGCAGGAATAACGTAGGAATGACACAACATAGAGACATAAGAATAGATGCTCCAGAATTGTTATTACATGGGGAATCCTAGTAGTCACTAAAACATAACTGTCGAGAGAGGTGACCGGTTCCCTTTAAATCTGCATCATGTCAATTTATGGTGCAGAGGGTGAAATCCTCACCAAAATCCAAATGAAATTCACACTGGAAAGTCCAATGTATGCAACTATATCCTAAGGCTACAGCCACATGGCGCTATCGTGCTGCGGTTGGGAGGAAGCCGTCTTGTGCCCGCAGCAGCATCATCATATTAAAAATTAGAACACAGTTTTTATTCGGTAGTCGCGCGGCCATTACCAATTGACACGGAATAACAATTCAGTTCTGATTTAGTTAATATAATCCTGCTTTGTAGTTTGACATGGTATTTGGCCACGAGACTGCTGGAGTCCAACCACGGTGCAGCCGCGCCTTGCAGAGGTCGCCTGAAGCAGTGAAGCGGCAGGTGCTGGGTGAATACTTTCAAACAATTAAATCTTCACATAGGATTAAATGGTATATCGCTAGGATATGCCGTCAGTGCCAGACAGGTGGGAGTCCTGCTCCTATGTGCAGAACGAGGCTCCGGAAGTGAAGGAAAGCGCACTGCACATCCATCAGTATGGGAGTTCTGAAAATAACCTACTTTCAGACGTGCCATAGCGATGTACAGAGAGCAAGCACGGCCACCGTTCTGTTTCCGTCAGTCCCATCGTGGTGAATAGAACAGCCAGGGCTCAGCAATTTTTGGAACTCCTATAGCAGTGAACAGAAGATGGCCGTGCACGCGCAGCTGCTCAGTGTTCACTCAAAGGATCCCATTCTCTAGATAGGACCCACACCTATTGATATGCCATCAATGATCCAAAGCGGAACACCCCTTTAACCCAATAACTGTTTTGCCCTGAGTCCAGCTCCAGCAGAGAGAAAAGTAGCTAACTGGAGGGGTGAGGGCTGCTTTAGATGCTGCTATCTCCTAAATGGTAGCCGCTAGAAAGATGCAACTGCAAATAGTCTTGTATGAAAGCAGACATTCCAAGCTTTCAGACAACACCAAAATGACAGCAATATGTTCACTGATAGAAATCGGGATGCTGTGAATGCAGCTGAAAATGAAAGTAAAAACTGATTTCTAACAGTGATTTCTCCTCTGTTGCTTGGACTTTAGCTGTCATTGTATGAAAGCCTGGACTGTCAGCTTTCAGACAAGACCAGCTGCATGTTTCTAGGGGCTGGTTCACACGTCAGTTATTTGATCAGTTATTTCCATCAGTTATTGTGAGCCAAAACCAGGTGCGGGTCAAAAACACAGAACAGGAGCAGATCTTTCCATTATACCTTATATCTCTGTTTAGTGTCCACTCCTGGTTTTGGCTCACAATAACTGATGGAAATAACTGATGTGTGAACTGAGCCTAGGTGCTACCATTCAGGAGATATCAGCATCTAAATCAGCCCACCCCCCGCCAGTTATCTACTTTTCACACTGCCCGAGCTGGACTCAGGCAAAACAGTTAGGTGGTTAAATGGGTTCTCTGGGAACTAAGAAAATGAAAATACTCAAATATTACTTTACTATAAATATATTCCCAAATAACTTTCATTAGTTATAATGGGTTGTTTTGTCTGTGGAGCAATCATTAGGAGAAACAAAATGGCCGACATCCGATTAGTAAACACAAAACCTGTCCTAAACACATAAGAGGACAAGTTACTTAACAACTCTGAGGTAAAGAGCTGACTCATCCTCCTCACTGCTCTGCTTGTCAGGGATTATGATCCTGAATAAAGTTTAATATGAGTTTCAGCTGAATCTCTGTAGGAATGGAGTTCATGAGGAGACATGAAGTACAGAGAGGAGTTGGGGATGTGGCTGATGAGCAGCAGCTCTTGTATGCCATCTCCATTACCACAACCTGTCCTGACTGTCCTCTCTGTACTTCATGTCTCCTCATGAACTCCATTCCTACAGAGATTCAGATGAAGATTTTATCATCTGTATTCAGGATCATAATCCCTGACAAGCAGAGCAGAGAGTAGGATGAGGCAGCTCTTTATCTCAGTGTTGTGAAGTAACTTGTCCTCCTGTGTGATTAGGACAGGTTCTGTGTGTACTAACAGGACAGCGGCCATTTTATTTCTCCTAAATGATTGCTCCCCAGACAAAACGAGCAATTATAAAAGGTGTTTGGGATTATATTTATAATAAAGTAATATTTAGGTATTTTCATTTTCTTAATTCCAGGAGAACCCCTTTAAGGTAAGAAAACATCTTCCACATCTTAGTGTGTAAGGGGCTTTTACACATTTTTTTTTTTTTTTTTTTTTTTTAAAGGTCTCCTTGGAAGCGTGCCTCTGGTCTGGAGACATGCAGGATAATTGTGTATGAAATGTCAAAATCTGTGAATCTGCAGGAGAATATCACAGACAGGATATCTTCAGCAACAAGTAAAGCTAGTCATACAACTTAGCTGTCACGGATTCATGCCAGAGCCGTCCCCCTTAAATCCTCCGGAAACACTCACACACAGGTCAACTAGGTGTGCGATTTCATTGCCATAGGGAGTTGGAGGATAAGCAGCCACCAAAGCCACTGATCACCAAAAAACAATGGCTCAAAGAGGTAAAATTCCTATGTTTGATCCGCGTTCTCCGCATAATAAACTATGAATTCCTAGCAATGATGAATTTTAAGTAGTCATGTAACCCAGACCTTAAAGGGGTTGTCCCACAAAAAAATATTCTACAGTTTTCAGACCACCCCCTGGATCTGAATACTTTTGTAGTTGCATGTAATTAAAAATTTAGCATAGCCAATGAGTTATTCAATAAAACGTATCTGTATAGCGCCACCTGCGGTTTGGTTTATTTATTATTTCTTTGACCTGCTCACATGCTCAGTTTCATCCTTCCACTACCTCCTGAGCTGTGATAGGGAGGCAGAGACCCCCCCCCCCCCCGAGCTGTGATAGGGAGAGCAGAGACACCCCCCCCCCCGAGCTGTGATAGGGAGAGCAGAGACCCCCCCCCCCCGAGCTGTGATAGGGAGAGCAGAGACCCCTCCCCCCCCGAGCTGTGATAGGGAGAGCAGAGACCCCTCCCCCCCCGAGCTGCGATAGGGAGAGCAGAGACCCCTCCCCCCCCCCGAGCTGCGATAGGGAGAGCAGAGACCCCTCCCCCCCCGAGCTGCGATAGGGAGAGCAGAGACCCCTCCCCCCCCGAGCTGCGATAGGGAGAGCAGAGACCCCTCCCCCCCCGAGCTGCGATAGGGAGAGCAGAGACACCTCCCCCCGAGCTGCGATAGGGAGAGCAGAGACACCTCCCCCGAGCTGCGATAGGGGAGCAGAACACCTCCCCCGAGCTGCGATAGGGAGGCAGAGACACCTCCCCCCGAGCTGCGATAGGGAGAGCAGAGACACCTCCCCCCGAGCTGCGATAGGGAGAGCAGAGAACACCTCCCCCCGAGCTGCGATAGGGAGAGCAGAGACACCTCCCCCGAGCTGCGATAGGGAGAGCAGAGACACCTCCCCCCGAGCTGCGATAGGGAGAGCAGAGACACCTCCCCCCGAGCTGCGATAGGGAGAGCAGAGACACCTCCCCCGAGCTGCGATAGGGAGAGCAGAGGACACCTCCCCCGAGCTGCGATTAGGGAGAGCAGAGACACCTCCCCCCGAGCTGCGATAGGGAGAGCAGAGACACCTCCCCCCGAGCTGCGATAGGGAGAGCAGAGACACCTCCCCCGAGCTGCGATAGGGAGAGCAAGAGACACCCCCCGACTGCGATTGGGGGCACCTCCCCCGAGCTGCGATAGGGAGAGCAGAGACACCTCCCCCCGAGCTGCGATAGGGAGAGCAGAGCACCACCTCCCCCCGAGCTGAGATAGGAGAGCCACCTCCCCGAGACAGAGAACCTCCCCGAGCTGCGATAGGAGAGCAGAAGGACACACCCTCCCCTGAGCTGCGATAGGGAGAGCAGAGACACCTCCCCCTGAGCTGAGACACCTCCCCCTGAGCTGAGACACGCCATGCTCCTAGTTTTAGACTACCTTCACATATCTCTCCCAGTGATACATGCTGAACATGAAGTCTGTGTGTCCAAGATACTGCTGTCTTCATTAGCTCATGTACCAGCACAGCTTCCTCCCTGGGCAGCCTTCAACTTCTCTAGTGCTGACAGCTACAGATGCTGAGGAATGTGTGATATCCCCCTCCCTCCACCTGCAAAATTTGCCAAACATAGCCTACCCACTGCAGACTTAAATGTGTGTTCCTCCCCATCTACACTGACACTCTGCCTGTGTGATCTACTCTCCAGGAAAGTTTGGATGCTTTCCTCCCTATTCAAATTAGGATCTGCAATGCACATCCTCCTCTTCCTCCATCCTGGTATCTCCAACACTGACAAAACAGAGGGAGAAAGCAGAGAGAGATGCCAGAAGCAGTGTGATGTTGGATATACGTCAGAAGCAGCAGGACTGACTGCTATGTGAAGGAGTTACACAGACTGTACAACAGCAAATTTTTTAAAGACTATATAGAAACAACTTAGTTTTGCATTTGGGAAGAAAATGTACAATTAAAAAAAAAATTTAAACATCAGTGCAAAGGTGTCCACAGCCTTGAATTATTATTCTACTTCAGGCATCTTCATGCCAATCACTACCTTTTACGAATGGCATTATGAAACAAATGAAGTAATGCCGGGGAGGTCTCCATTACGGTAGAACACATTTATTTTACATATTCATTGTCACACGCAGACTTTTTACTGATATAGTGTCACGTGTAATAAGAATTGGGGAGGACGAGACGTACTTTCACCACTTTG
Source organism: Rhinella marina (assembly GCA_900303285.1). NCBI lineage: Eukaryota > Metazoa > Chordata > Amphibia > Anura > Bufonidae > Rhinella > Rhinella marina. Next base: position 18,519 of record ONZH01009391.1, read on the forward strand.
TTGAGGCATTCGTCAGCCACCATCCTGACGTCAGACTCCGCGTCGTCACTGCACAGGAGGAAGAGCTCCATGGCAATACCGAGCAACTTCTGGAACTCTGGAGAATTCCTGCAAATACAAAAAGGAAAAAACTGAATGCAGCCATAATGCCCTTAAAATCGTACAGACCATCGTGTCTTTAATCTACTGCCATACCAGTCACATATGAAAATTATCCAGTTACATAACTGCCCTGCAGGACATTAGTAATTAGGTTCAATATAGAGTGTGTGTATATATATATATATATATATATATATATATATTTTTTTTTTTTTTTTAATTATTATTATTTTTTTGTTTTTGTTTTATTCCATTTAATTTAAAGGGGTACTCCTATCTCAGGCATTCATAGCCGAGATCTAATATGGCGTACAGAGGAGACCAGGGTTATGGATAGCCTGCCCGAATGTGCTGTGCTATGCTGTTTGAGTAACTCTTCTAGAAGTAAATAAGAACTATGTAGCACAAACCGCTCAGAATTTTTTTTTTTTTTTTTAAATCACATTTACTATATATGATATCAATGGTCATTGGACCTGCCTTTTAAGAAGACAGAAATAATCCTACTGATTCATCCGCTATATGGTTAGTGGCGATATATTATTTAATGCAATCAGTCTGCCAAATATGCCTTCCGCACAGCAGAGTCTTCCTCCCAACAAACAGGAAGACAAGCCAGGGGATACAATTCTACTTCTAGCCAAGATGTCACATACATCGCTTCACGTCCCCTCTAACGTTATCTCTGTGGCATAAAGACAATCTGTACTACAGATCTGGTATGGGGGCCGTTTTAAAGGGGTTCTTCAAGTTCATTTTATTGATGACCTATCCTCAATATCAGATCGGCGGGAGTCCGACACCCGGGACCCCACCAATCAGTGGAATGAAGAGAAGTCCACGTGCCGTGCCAGTGCTGCCTTCTCTTCATTGGTTACCCGCTCGCCGTCGCAAATGCGGCAGTGAGCAGGTGTAATTCCACCTAAGCCGTCCCATTGACTTCAATGGGACGGCTCTGTAGTAAACATTTGAATAGGAACAAGCCGTCCCATAAAGAGAATGGGACGGCTTCTTGTAATTACACCTGTTCATGCTCCTGTGGCGACAGCGAGCAGGTTAACAATGAAGGGAAGGCAGCGCTGGCACGGATAGGTCGTCAATAAAAATAACTTGGACAACCCCTTTAAGTAAATACAATAAAAGGGAAACCGTCGGTGCTGTCAGCCTTTGAGCAACTGCTAACTAGGGCTTGGGGAGAACGGCACAAACCTACCTTTAGTGGAGCTTTTATTATCAGTAGAGATGAGCGAATCGACTTTGGAGGGTACATCTGAAGTCAATTCGCTACAAACTTTGTTCTAATACTGTACGGAGATCCCTCTCCATACTTAGGCTTCATTCACACGACCGTATGTGTTTTGCGGTCCGCAAATTGCGGATCCGCAAAAAAAAAAACGGATTACGTTCCGTATGGCATCCGTGTTTCCGTCTTTTTTGCGGATCCATTGTAACAATGCCTATCCTTGTCAGCAAAACGGACAAGAATAGGACATGCTCTATCTTTTTTGCGGAACCGGAAATACGGACATACGAAAACGGAATGCAAACGGAGTACCTTCCGTTTTTTTTCTGCGGACCCATTGAAATGAATGGTTCCGCATACGGTCCGCAAAAAAAACGGAACGGACACGGAAACAAAATACGGTCGTGTGAATGAAGCCTTAGAATGTATGGGCTCCGATGAGCCAAAGTTATTACTTTGCGAAGTCGCGTGAGACGTTGTATAACTTTGGGAATTAATTATTACTGTAAAAAAAAAACCTTCGAACCGAACTCAGGTTCGGTTTATGGTACCACTCGGAACTGAACATGAGTTCGGTTCCAAGGCTTTTTTTACAGTAATAATTCATTCCAGAAGTTATCATACGAAGTCTCGGCTCATCGGAGCCCATACATTCTAACACTGTATGGAGAGGGATCTCCGTACAGTATTAGAACGAAGTCTGTAGCGAATCGACTTCGGATGTATTCACTCATCTCTAATTATCAGGAACAATGTGACCCAGAGGTAGGTAGGTTTGTACTACCCTCTCCAGCCCCTACCTTGTGCTGTCAGCAGTTTAGCATGATCAACAAAAAAAAACTGCTGATAGACTTGCTTAGGTCTGGAGAAATACTCAGTCTTTTATACAGTCAGACAAAGCTGAAGTCTTATTCCCTGCCTCTGTATCCATCTTGTTCGGGAGCATTCCCCAACTTACAGTTCTTACATACGCCGCTGTATACACCTGGTCACATATAGTGGGGAGAAAGGTACATCAACGTCAGCAGCCTCCGGCACTCCAGCATGCACACTTGCTCGGCTGTTCTTGGAACTCACATAAAAGTGAAGGGAGCATGCTGGGACTTGTAGTTTTATAACAGCTGGAGTGCTGCAGGCTAATGACCACTGCGTTAGGTGCATACAGACTGATGGAGACATTGGAGGTGTACGTATACCTCTGACATAGATTTTGGCTAAGACATACATGCAGCAGGATAGACAGGTACACCCCACACTCACCTTTCGAGGCAGATATTCAGGCTCCACCTTTACCAAGGCAGCTTCTGTGCACACACATCAGAGGAAATGGTGGTCACCCCCACAGGAAGTCAAGTGGCAACTAGAAGTACTACAGCCTTCAGAATACATTAAAGGGGTTAATCAACCCCTATAATGATCCCCCTAATGCCCGGGCACTCCGGATACATTATACTTACCCTGCTTTCCTGCAGGCCGCAGCGGGGACTAGCCTTCCTAGCATCGCGGAGATCAGGAGCGACGCGGGTGCCAGGGAGCAGGGTAAGTATAATCTGTATGAGCTGCCCGGGCATTGGATAACCCCTTTAAAAAGGACCTCCAGAGTTAGGGCCCATTCAGACGGCCGTATTAACGGGTCCGCACCTGTTCCGCAATTATTTTAAACTTTAAAGGACTGAAATAAGCTGCAGTATAAAGAATGATGTGTAATATGGAGACCAGAGCGATACCTGAGAGACTGAGCCACAATGTTCTCATATATCGTCAGACAATGAGTCACACGATCTTTCTTGTTCGTAGAAGGATCTTTCTTCCTGGAAATAAAAAACACACATAAAACGTAGGTTAGAATAGGACAGATATTATCTCTAGCAGAGTACTGCTACTAGCCAACATAAAAACTTATCAAATCTTGTAACCTTAAAGAAGAACTCCCGCAAAATTTTTATTGTCCGACCTGTTAGAAAGGTGCATGATATAATCTGTAGTGATTGTCATCTTCTTATCAGTGACTGTTTCTGTGAGTAAAAACCTCTCTTCTTATTGTAGCTGGGTCATGTGACCAACTCCCTGACCTCCAACTGACCCAGGACAGAAAGCCAGTAACTGCTCTATTCATTCCTATGGGAGCCTCACTTTCAGTCTCATAGGAATACATAGAGAATTAGACTTCCTGTCCACACATAAGTCTGTGTGTGAGTTGGTGGGTCTAATTGCTGGTCACATGACACAGATAAGAAACTTCAGGATGATATAAGTCAAAAATTCAGACACTGGTAAGAAAATGACATTCACTACAGATTATATCATGTACATTTCTAGCAGGACATGGAATAAAATTCCTCTTTAAAGGGGTTGTCAGGCTTCATCAATAATGAAAAGCTCATTACTTACCTGACAGATCCCGCACCGTGACTCCAGTTCTCACGGCCGGGATCCATTGACCTGGCTATTGCGGTGACATCACATGACCACTGCAGCCAATCAGTGGCTTCAGTGGTGTACCGAAAAAGGCCAGTGATTGGCAGAAGAGGTCACATGTTGTCAACACATCATCACTAGAGATGAGCGAGCATGCTTGAGTGCCATTTTTGCGTATGCATTTTAAAATTCCTACGCTATTCATGCGCATATTTTAATCTATACGCAAATGCGTACGAATTGCGTACGAATAGCGTACAAATTGAATTTGTACGCTATTCGTACGCATTTGCGTATAGATTAAAATATGCGTATGAATAGCGTAGTAATTTTAAAATGCATATGCAAATACGCAAAAATGGCACTCGAGCATGCTCTGCCGAGCATGCTCGCTCATCTCTAATCATCACCACTGCAGCCAGGAGAACTGGAGCGATGGTGCGGAATTTCACAGGTAAGTACTTACTAATTCTTTATTGCAGGCCGATCCCCAGGACTTTCCGGTCCTGAAACCGGAAAATCCGTAAAAGTGCGCCATGAATTATATGGAGAAATGAGTATGCTGCAGGACACAGTTTTTCTAAATACACCGGAGCAGATTTACTAATCCTGTATAAAATGTCAAAAGTGTAAAATGAGACATGCCAAACTGCACCAAAAAAAATGCACAAATTTTTTACAAAAATTACATCAGAGTAAATGCAAAGTGCTGTCTCCGGTACTGGATACGGACGCAGCCCACAGCCAGGCCATGCTGCTACGTAGAAGCAGAACTGGCTATGCCCCATTGTCGTTTGGCTGTAGAAGTGATCATACCTATTACCTCCTATGGGGATCATAGCCATCTACCTGTATGCGTTACTGATACTGCCCCATTCAATGGTCAACCTGTTTTACACAACTCACTTGACATCAATGTTATAAAAGGGACTGACCCATGATGACAACCCCTGTCCATGAGCCTCACTAGCCATAGCGGAGAGTCACTACAGAGAGCAGCACCCACTATGATGAACTCAGCGCACCCATCTATTATGGTGTCGCCCATTAATCTGAGCGCAGGCGCATACCGTATTCCCTTCAACAGCCGAACGCGGTGTAATGAGGTAGTCATACAACAAGCTGTGACTACGCTAACCCTCTAAGTGGGTAAATGCGGCGCACACCCACAAAAACACGTAAAAGACAGAACAGTAATAAGGCCATGAGGGAAGCACCTGCCTTTAAAGAGGACCTTTCACCACTCCTGACATGCCTGTTTTAATAGCTTCATGCATTCCCCACGTACTAACAAGTCTGGAACATCTATTCTTATGTCTCTATGTTGTACCATTCCTTTATTATTTGCACTAGAAGTTATGAATGAATTGCTATTTGCCTTCAGTAAGGGAACAGAGGGGAGGTGACCAGTTGGGGGTGTGTACCTGCACAGTCTCATTCTATCCAATCAGTGCTGCCATGTTCAGTCTGTGCAGGGACACACCCCCAACTGGTCACCTCCCCTCTGTTCCTTTACTGAAGGCAAATAGCAATTCATTCATAACTTCTAGTAGAAATAATAAAGGAATGGCACAACATACAGACATAAGAATAGATGTTCCAGAATTGTTATTACATGGGGAATGCATGAAGCTATTAAAACAGGCATGTCAGGAGTGGTGAGAGGTCCTCTTTAAAGGGGTTGTCTCACCTCAGCAGATGACATTTATCATGTACAGAAAGTTAATACAAGGCACTTAATAATGTATTGTTATTATCCATATTGCCTCCTTTGCTGGCTGGATTCATTTTTCCATCACATTATACACTGCTCGTTTCCATGGTTATGACCACCCTGTCATCCATCAGTTGTGGTCGTGCGCGTACAATATAGAAAAAAATTACTGGCTTCTCTGGTGGCTGGAACTGTATGAGTCTGCATAGTTCAGCACTTTTTTCCATAATGTGCAAGCACGACCACCACTGATGGATTGCAGGGCGGTCTGTAACCATGGAAACGAGCAGTGTATAACGTGATGGAAAAATGAATCAAACCAGCAAAGGAAGCAATATGGACAATCACAATACATTAGTCAGGCCTTGTTCACACATCAGTTATTTGATCAGTTATTTCCATCAGTTATTGTGAGCCAAAACCAGGTGCAAGGCAGGTGCAGATCTTTTCATTATACCTCATGTCTGTGGAGCCTCCACTCCTGGTTTTGGCTCACAATAACTGATGGAAATAACTGACTAAATAACTGATGTGTGAACAAGGCCTAAGTGCCTTGTAGTAACTTTCTGTACATGATGAATGTCATTTGCTGAGGTGAGACATCCCCTTTAAGGTATACCTAAACATAAAATTTAACTTTATTGAAACCTACTCTAAATGTGACTAAAGGAATTTGACAGATCCGCTTGAAATGGAAAGTATCGTTAGAAAATGACCTGCTGATTGAAAAAAGATTTTTTTTAAGAAATTTGGTAATTTTTTTTTTGTATTTTCCAGGTCATCTATAGCATTTTTTTACTCACTGCCTTTCCAAAGCCATAACCTTTTTAGTTTTTGCGGGACAAGTTGTACGGTCTTAAATGGCACCATTTAGTATTGCATAAAATGTAGCGGCAAGCTGGAAAAAAAAAAAAAAAATCAAAATAGGGTTGGATTGCAGTTTTCCAAGATTCATTTTTTATGCCATTCTCTATGTGGCAAAGCTGATCTGTTCCCTTCATTCTCCGGGTCAGCATGATTACGGTGATAACACATTTATACAGCTTTTCTTGTGTTTTAGTACAAAAAAAAAAAAAAGTTGAAAACATTTTTTACTTTTTCCTTTGCATTGCCATATTCTGATCCCTGATCACCATTACATTTATTTTTAATAGCTCAGGCGTTTCGGGACATGGCGATGAGGTGATGTTTATTTATATTATGGGGAAACTGCGTAATCTAAATTTTATTTATTTTTTAAGTCCCCCTTGAACGTGCAACTGTCTGATCTCTTGTCCCATAGACTACAATGAATTACCATTGCAAGCTATAGGAGATTCGCTATGTTTCTATGGAGCTCTGCCACAGCATCGTTGAGGCAGGCCTTAGAGCAGAGATCTCAAACTCGTGGCCCTACAGCTGTTGCAAAACTACAACTTCCATCATGCCAGGAGAGTCTACAGCTATTGGGGCATGCTGGGAGTTGTAGTTTTGCAACAGCTGGAGGGCCACGAGTTTGAGATCCCTGCCTTAGAGCATTCAGAAGGCCCAAAGCTGCCACAACAACTGAGCAGCTCTATTCATTCCAGCAGGGGGATCTGTTTAGGCCCTGGGAGAGCAGTACTCCCAGGGAAAGACCACTCAGATGCTATGGTCGCAATTTACCACACCATCTGAGAGGTTAAAGGTCAGCGATCGGCGTCATTGATGATTATGGACATTGTTTCCAGGTGTCCTCTATGTAAAACAGCAGGCACCGGGCGGCTAAACTTCTGAGTGGGCGCCATATTTAAAGACCCAACTCATGCCCTACATGAACGGCAGAGGTCCGGACAGGGTTAAATACTTGTCAGCAGTTTTGACCATGCTAAACTGCTGGCAGCACTAGATTGTGCTGCTCCTCCCAGCCCCCAACATACCTTTGGTGGAGCTTTTATCATCAGGAGTAATGTAAATATGAAGTTTTATTCTGCCAGATTATGCCATCACTCAGAGTAGAGAGGAGGGACTGTGAAGCAGCTCAAGGCAGAGAGCACTTTGCAGAAAAATCTCCGCCTTCCAGGCACTTGCAGCAAGAGCATAAACTAGCAGAATAAAACTTCATATTCACAATACTCCTGATAATAAAAGCTCCACAAAAGTCATGTTTGTACTGATTTTCCCAGCCCTTACTTAGTACTGTTAGCCATTTAGCATGATTAACGCGAACAGACACCCTTGCAGGTTTCATGCTGACCACTGAATCTCGGTAACAGTCTTGACAATTCCTGTTCTGTGAAGATCACTTCTCAGCAGTCATCTCAGTATCCTCAAAGTCAGGACTGCAATGACAAATAACACCTACGTATAGATAACACCAGATAAACCATTCACAATAGGTCACAGCTTTTCAACATGATAGGGATACCAAAAATATACATGAACTGCTGGGGGACTGGAGGAGGTCCATCCCTGGACCACGTCCTATAGATAGACACCGCAGTACCAGCTAGAAGACCCTCTCCAGCTATCAGCTCCGGGAGGACTAATGCAGACCATAACAGAGAAGCTTACAGGGAATTTCAGGTCAGGCCTGCGGTCTTGTTCACACTAATCTGACCGTACACAGCATGCGGCTCACTCAGCCGGTCCTCACTCGGCCCTTTCACTTTCATTCCACCATACAAGCCTCAACCCGCCAAACAATCAACATAATTATACCGCATAGCGGCCGGAGATGCAGAGACAGATCAGCATCACATCGATTACAAATTATTTTCAGGTTTTATGTGGATAAAGGCTGATCGCCAGATAACGGAGCTATATATCATCTCTGCTTGCTGTCAGTGAACATTTACATTCCTGGAGGAAGGCTGAAAACGTCCATGTCTGAAACCTCTCACTATGAGCCACGGTCACGTTTATGCCCATGGAATCCAGACCAAAGTGGACGATAACCGTCTGATTTGATCGGCACAGGTCCAACACCATCAACGATCAGCTGATCTGAATGCGCCAAAGCTATACAGCTCTGTCCACTGTGTGGACTGCAGTGATGCTTTCATTCACTTCCATGGGAGGAGCACTGCAGTTACCGGCGCTGTGTACATCTGGTGCTGGCGCTACTACAGAACAGCTGATCATGGAGGAGCGGGACATCTGGGCCCGCCAATTAGAGGATAGGCTATCACTTGTAAAATATTGGACAAACCCTTTAAAGGAGGTTTGTCTGGGGCTACAGGCGAGGGTTTCTGGAGGTCAGTAACATTCAGGCTTTGGGCACATCACATTCAGGCGACCGAATCATTTCATATAAAGAGGGAAAATCGCCAAACACACAAGAAATAGAGCCAAAGTGATGGTGACACCTCCTGGAACATTAGGAACCAAAGCAATACCTTGACAGCGAGCCGTCGGATGGGACCAATTTTCAGCTTTAGGCTACATTCACACGACCGTATGTGTTTTGCGGTCCGCAAATTGCGGATCCGCAAAACACGGATACCGGCTGTGTGAATGTAGCCGGCCCTATGATAGAACTGCCTATTCTTGTCCGCGATTGCGGACAAGAATAGGACATGCTCTATATTTTTTGCGGGGCCGCGGATCGGACCTACAGATGCGGACAGCACATTGTGTGCCGTCCACATCTTTTGCGGCTCCATTGAAATGAATGGGTCCGCACCCGTTCCGCACAATTGCGGAACGGATGCGGACCCAAAACTACGGTCGTGTGAATGCACCCTTACAGGAAGGCCGGTGGGGTGTCACCGCCCCAGTTAAACACCCCACAGACCAGTAGCAGGAGTGACTGGGGCACACGTGCAAGAATCGACCCACATTTAATGGCCTTGTTCTCACTAGCATCAAGGCTGTGGCACTGTGATGGCTCAGTATATACATACATACATATCGTTCTAGACTTTATGCAATATTCTAATTTATTCAAATTTTTTATGCCATAGAAAAAAAATTATCGGCGTGCACTGCGCTTCACAAGACTGACATGTTCTGTAAGTACACTATTCATCCTGTGCTGTGTACACAGAGGCAGCAGTCATCTCATCAAAGGTAGGATTACAATGAGGGGTAACACCTCAGTTATAAAATTCCTCACCCTTCCTGCACAGCGACCTCAGCATGCCCTCAGCACTCTCCCACTGAAGTCACAGAGCATGCCCCCCAACACTCCCCCACTGAAGTCACAGAGCGTGCCCCCCAACACTCCCCCACTGAAGTCACAGAGCGTGCCCCCAACACTCTCCCACTGAAGTCACAGAGCGTGCCCCCAACACTCTCCCACTGAAGTCACAGAGCGTGCCCCCCAACACTCTCCCACTGAAGTCACAGAGCGTGCCCCCCAACACTCTCCCACTGAAGTCACAGAGCGTGCCCCCCAACACTCTCCCACTGAAGTCACAGAGCGTGCCCCCCAACACTCTCCCACTGAAGTCACAGAGCGTGCCCTCCAGCACCCTCCCACTGAAGGTACAGAGCGTGCCCCCAGCACCCTCCCACTGAAGGTACAGCCCCCTGAAGGTACAGAGCGTGCCCCCCAGCACCCTCCCACTGAAGGTACAGAGCGTGCCCCCCAGCACCCTCCCACTGAAGGTACAGAGCGTGCCCCCCAGCACCCTCCCACTGAAGGTACAGAGCGTGCCCCCCAGCACCCTCCCACTGAAGGTACAGAGCGTGCCCCCCAGCACCCTCCCACTGAAGGTACAGAGCGTGCCCCCCAGCACCCTCCCACTGAAGGTACAGAGCGTGCCCCCCAGCACCCTCCCACTGAAGGTACAGAGCGTGCCCCCCAGCACCCTCCCACTGAAGGTACAGAGCGTGCCCCCCAGCACCCTCCCACTGAAGGTACAGAGCGTGCCCCCCAGCACCCTCCCACTGAAGGTACAGAGCGTGCCCCCCAGCACCCTCCCACTGAAGGTACAGAGCGTGCCCCCAGCACCCTCCCACTGAAGGTACAGAGCGTGCCCCAAACACTCTCCCACTGAAGGTACAGAGCGTGCCCCAAACACTCTCCCACTGAAGGTACAGAGCGTGCCCCAAACGCTCTCCACTGAAGGTACAGAGCGTGCCCCAAACGCTCTCCCACTGAAGGTACAGAGCGTGCCCCAAACGCTCTCCCACTGAAGTACAGAGCGTGCCCCAAAACGCTCTCCCACTGAAGGTACAGAGCGTGCCCCAAACGCTCTCCCCACTGAAGGTACAGAGCGCGCCCCAAACGCTCTCCCACTGAAGGTACAGAGCGCGCCCCAAAACGCTCTCCCACTGAAGGTACAGAGCGCGCCCAAACGCTCTCCCACTGAAGGTACAGAGCGCGCCCCAAACGCTCTTCCCACTGAAGGTACAGAGCCGCGCCCAAAACGCTCTCCACTGAAGGTACAGAGCGCGCCCCAAACGCTCTCCCACTGAAGGTACAGAGCGCGCCCCAACGCCTCCACTGAACGCTCTCCCACTGAAGGTACAGAGCGCGCCCCAAACGCTCTCCCACTGACCACTGAAGGTACAGAGCGCGCCCCAAACGCTCTCCCACTGAAGGTACAGAGCGCGCCCCAAACGCTCTCCCACTGAAGGTACAGAGCGCGCCCCAAACGCTCTCCCACTTGAAGGTACAGAGCGCGCCCCAAACGCTTCTCCCACTGAAGGTACAGAGCGCGCCCAACCTCCCACGAAGTAAGGCGCCCCAACGCTCTCCCACTGAAGGTTACAGAGCGCGCCCCAAACGCTCTCCCACTGAAGGTACAGAGCGCGCCCCAAACGCTCTCCCACTGAAGGTACAGAGCGCCGCCCCAAACGCTCTCCCACTGAAGGGTACAGAGCGCGCCCCAAACGCTCTCCCACTGAAGGTACAGAGCGCGCCCCAAACGCTCTCCCACTGAAGGTACAGAGCGCGCCCCAAACGCTCTCCCACTGAAGGTACAGAGCGCGCCCCAAACGCTCTCCCACTGAAGGTACAGAGCGCGCCCCCAAACGCTCTCCCACTGAAGGTACAGAGCGCGCCCCAACGCTCCCCACTGAAGGACAGGGCCCCAACCCCAGGTAGGCCCCAACGCTCTCCCACTGAAGGTACAGAGCGCCGCCCCAAACGCTCTCCCACTGAAGGTACAGAGCGCGCCCCAAACGCTCTCCCACTGAAGGTACAGAGCGCGCCCCAAACGCTCTCCCACTGAAGGTACAGAGCGCGCCCCAAACGCTCTCCCACTGAAGGTACAGAGCGCGCCCCAAACGCTCTCCCACTGAAGGTACAGAGCGCGCCCCAAAACGCTCTCCCACTGAAGGTACAGAGCGCGCCCCAAACGCCTCCCACTGAAGGTACAGAGCGCGCCCCAACGCTCTCCCACTGAAGGTACAGAGCGCGCCCCAAACGCTCTCCCACTGAAGGTACAGAGCGCGCCCCAAACGCTCTCCCACTGAAGGTACAGAGCGCGCCCCAAACGCTCTCCCACTGGAAGGTACAGAGCGCGCCCCAAACGCTCTCCCACTGAAGGTACAGAGCGCGCCCCAAACGCTCTCCACTGAAGGTACAGAGCGCGCCCCAAACGCTCTCCCACTGAAGGTACAGAGCGCGCCCCAAACGCTCTCCCACTGAAGGTACAGAGCGCGCCCCAAACGCTCTCCCACTGAAGGTACAGAGCGCGCCCAAACGCTCTCCCACTGAAGGTACAGAGCGCGCCCCAAACGCTCTCCCACTGAAGGTACAGAGCGCGCCCCAAACGCTCTCCCACTGAAGGTACAGAGCGCGCCCCAAACGCTCTCCCACTGAAGGTACAGAGCGCGCCCCAAAACGCTCTCCCACTGAAGGTACAGAGCGCGCCCCAAACGCTCTCCCACTGAAGGTACAGAGCGCGCCCCAAACGCTCTCCCACTGAAGGTACAGAGCGCGCCCAAACGCTCTCCCACTGAAGGTACAGAGCGCGCCCCAAACGCTCTCCCACTGAGGTACAGAGCGCGCCCCAAACGCTCTCCACTGAAGGTACAGAGCGCGCCCCAAACGCTCTCCCACTGAAGGTACAGAGCGCGCCCCAAACGCTCTCCCACTGAAGGTAACAGAGCGCGCCCCAAACGCTCTCCCACTGAAGGTACAGAGCGCGCCCCAAACGCTCTCCCACTGAAGGTACAGAGCGCGCCCCAAACGCTCTCCCACTGAAGGTACCAGAGCGCGCCCCAAACGCTCTCCCACTTGAAGGTACAGAGCGCGCCCCAAAACGCTCTCCCACTGAAGGTACAGAGCGCGCCCCAAACGCTCTCCCACTGAAGGTACAGAGCGCGCCCCAAACGCTCTCCCACTGAAGGTACAGAGCGCGCCCCAAACGCTCTCCCACTGAAGGTACAGAGCGCGCCCCCAAACGCTCTCCCACTGAAGGTACAGAGCGCGCCCCAAACGCTCTCCCACTGAAGGTACAGAGCGCGCCCCAACGCTCTCCCACTGAAGGTACACGAGCGCGCCCCAAACGCTCTCCCACTGAAGGTACAGAGCGTGCCCCAAACGCTCTCCCACTGAAGGTACAGAGCGTGCCCCAAACGCTCTCCCACTGAAGGTACAGAGCGTGCCCCAAACGCTCTCCCACTGAAGGTACAGAGCGTGCCCCAAACGCTCTCCCACTGAAGGTACAGAGCGTGCCCCAAACGCTCTCCCACTGAAGGTACAGAGCGTGCCCCAAACGCTCTCCCACTGAAGGTACAGAGCGTGCCCCAAACGCTCTCCCACTGAAGGTACAGAGCGTGCCCCAAACGCTCTCCCACTGAAGGTACAGAGCGTGCCCCAAACGCTCTCCCACTGAAGGTACAGAGCGTGCCCCAAACGCTCTCCCACTGAAGGTACAGAGCGTGCCCCAAACGCTCTCCCCACTGAAGGTACAGAGCGTGCCCCAACGCTTCTCCCACTGAAGGTACAGAGCGTGCCCCAAACGCTCTCCCACTGAAGGTACAGAGCGTGCCCCAAACGCTCTCCCACTGAAGGTACAGAGCGTGCCCCAAACGCTCTCCCACTGAAGGTACAGAGCGTGCCCCAAACGCTCTCCCACTGAAGGTACAGAGCGTGCCCCAAACGCTCTCCCACTGAAGGTACAGAGCGTGCCCCAAACGCTCTCCCACTGAAGGTACAGAGCGTGCCCCAAACGCTCTCCCACTGAAGGTACAGAGCGTGCCCCAAACGCTCTCCCACTGAAGGTACAGAGCGTGCCCCAAACGCTCTCCCACTGAAGGTACAGAGCGTGCCCCAAACGCTCTCCCACTGAAGGTACAGAGCGTGCCCCAAACGCTCTCCCACTGAAGGTACAGAGCGTGCCCCAAACGCTCTCCCACTGAAGGTACAGAGCGTGCCCCAAACGCTCTCCCACTGAAGGTACAGAGCGTGCCCCAAACGCTCTCCCACTGAAGGTACAGAGCGTGCCCCAAACGCTCTCCCACTGAAGGTACAGAGCGTGCCCCAAACGCTCTCCCACTGAAGGTACAGAGCGTGCCCCAAACGCTCTCCATGAAGTACAGAGCATTGCCCCAAACACTCTCCCACTGAAGGTACAGAGCATGCCCCAAACCACTCCTCCACTGAAGGTACAGAGCATGCCCCAAACACTCTCCCACTGAAGGGTACAGAGCATGCCCCAAACACTCTCCCACTGAAGGTTACAGAGCATGCCGCCAAACACTCTCCCACTGAAGGTACAGAGCATGCCCCAAACACTCTCCCACTGAAGGTACAGAGCATGCCCCAAACCACTCTCCCACTGAAGGTACAGAGCATGCCCCAAAACACTCTCCCACTGAAGGTACAGAGCATTGCCCCAAACACTCTCCCCACTGAAGGTACAGAGCATGCCCCAAACACTCTCCCACTGAAGGTACAGAGCATGCCCCAAACACTCTCCCACTGAAGGTACAGAGCATGCCCCAAACACTCTCCCACTGAAGGTACAGAGCATGCCCCAAACACTCTCCCACTGAAAGTACAGAGCATGCCCCAACACTCTCCCACTGAAGTCACAGAGCATGCCCCAACACTCTCCCACTGAAGTCACAGAGCATGCCCCAACACTCTCCCACTGAAGTCACAGAGCATGCCCCAACACTCTCCCACTGAAGTCACAGAGCATGCCCCAACACTCTCCCACTGAAGTCACAGAGCATGCCCCAACACTCTCCCACTGAAGTCACAGAGCATGCCCCAACACTCTCCCACTGAAGTCACAGAGCATGCCCCAACACTCTCCCACTGAAGTCACAGAGCATGCCCACAACACTCTCCCACTGAAGTCAATGAGAGGACTAATGGCTGAGGTTTCGCCCTGTAAGATATTGCATCAGTCTTTATGATTTTTGTTTTAAACTTCATGTAAAATTTCAGGAAGCTGCCCATGGGTGTAAAGTGCTGGGTGGCGTTCCCAATGTGCCAGGTGACAATGTATGAGGGGTATTATTTCTCTCCATTTTACAATTTAAAGGGGTATTCCAGTTGTTTGAAGTTATCCTCTATCCATAGTATAGGGGATAACTATTAGAGCGGTGAGGATCTACTGCTGAGACCCCCACCAATCACAAGAATGGGGGCACCGTACCCTCAGCAGTCCCCATGAAATGAACGGAGTGGCTGGTCATACATTCATTTCTATGGGAGTTCCTGAGATTGCAGCGCTCACCTATCTCTGGAAATCCCATAGAAATGAATGAAGCGACCACATGCATGCCCAACCAGCTGTTCTGTTAATTTCAGGGGGGCTGCAGGGAACCCCGTTCCCATGATATGTGGGGTTCTCCGCGGTAGGACTCCCACCAATCCTGTGGACAGGGGATACATTCACACCCCCCTTTAGTTGCATTTTTGTTTGTCCTGAATTTAACAGGGTTGGTCCAAGTGTTTAATACCGATAACCTTTTCTCAGGGTAGGTCATCAGTTTCTGATCTGTGGGGGTCCAAATCCTGGTACCCTTGCCGATCAGCTGACTGAAGAGGCCACAGCACTTAGGTGAGCGATGCAGCCTCTTCCAAAGCCAGTGATGTCACACTCAGGGGTCACATGGCCTAGTGCAATACCAGGCACAGCCACTACACAATGAACGGCGCTGTCCACGGAGCTTAGAGCTCTACAAGCAGAGTCGGACCCCCGCTGATCGTATATTGATGACCTCCCCTATAGATCATCAGTATTAAACACTTAGAAAACCCTTTTAACAATTTTTTTTAAGCTAAAACAATACAAAGAAATCAGTTCATTCACATCAAAGCGTCCATCAAATTACAAGACACAGAAACAGATAATAAAACTACAGGAACGTTAAATGTGCCGGAATTATAACAAATAACCAGAACACATAGGATTTCCAAAGTCCACATTTTGAGTTTATTCCCCTCCCCGTCCTCTGTAAACCATGGGTGGTGGAGGGCGAACACCATGGAAACCTCTGAGTGAGCAGATAGGAGCGGACAGGCGGCAGGTGCGGCCCCACCCCAGCACCATACCGCATGACACACCTTAACCCCTGCACACCTGCTGAACAGCTACCAACTACTACTATCATCCACCTTCCTATGTTCCTCCATACACTGGTGGCTCAGGGCTTTCCTCCTGTCAGCCATATTAGTTCTCACAGGGTCTATATACAACTATAAAAGATGTTAGAAGATAAAAAAATTACTAAAAATATACAAATAAACCAGTTCCAGGAACACACTATGGTGGGTGAAGAAGATATCCATCTTACAACGGCAGAGTCTACATGTAGTCAGCACATTCTAGTTGGAATCTGTATTTTAGGCGACCCTTTCTCTGTCTATTTAAAGGGTTCTCCGGGAATCAATAAAATAAAAATTACCAAAAACCCTTCTTTAGTTCTAATTGCTCGTTTTCTCTGGGGAGCAATCATTAGGAGAAACAAAATGGGCGCCGTCCTATTAGTACACACAGAACCTGTCCTAATCACACAGGAGGACAAGTTACTTCACAACACTGAGGTAAAGATCTGCCTCATCCTCCTCTCTGCTTATCAGGGATTATTATCCTGATTACAGATGATAAGATCTTCAGCTAAATCTCTGTAGGAATAGAGTCCATGAGGAGACATGAAGTACAGAGAGGAGGTGGGGATGTGGCTGATGAGCAGCAGCTCTTGTATGCAGTCTCCATTACCACAGTCTGTCCTGTCCGTCCTCTCTGTACTTCATTTCTACAGAGATTCAGCTGAAGATCTTATCTGTATTCAGGATCATAATCCCTGACAAGTAGAGAGGAGGATGAGGCAGCTCTTTACGTCAGTGTTGTGAAGTAACTTGTCCTCTTGTGTGATTAGGACAGGTTCTGTGTGTACTAATAGGACAGCGGTCATTTTTCCTCTCCTAATGATTGTTCCACAGACAAAACGAGCCATTATAATTAATGAAAGGTATTTGGGAATATATTTATAATAAAGTAATATTTAAGTATTTTTTTATTTTTTATTAATTTCTGGAGAACCCCTTTAAGCTCTGCCTGGCAAATAATCAATGCGAGACTACCACTCTACGATATTGGGGTCTACATCTGGAAGATGTCTGCCCCATCTATTAGCATGGAGCGGGTCTCTTTGACGGCAGACTCGGCATGTCCACACAATACATGATGCCAATAAGAAGTGTGTAATACTAATCTGCTCCTGTGGGGGCGCTGCAGTTAAGCAAATTCCAATCTCTCTTCATAGATCACAGCAGATCACTGGGGGTCCCTGTGAGTAGATCATCATCAAGAGACCCTCCTAACAGAAAGCAGACAACACAAGCACATAAATGACACGACATGAGCACACCCTGAAAACTATAAAAACTAGAGCGGTTCCTAGTTTCACACTCCGTGCCTGAACCTGGATCTGCAAACACGTAGAAACCATTCCTGCTCATTCGCGGCGCGGTATACGGGCAGAGGGGCCAATAAAGTAATAAGACTTTACTGCATACATTAAACAACGCACGGCAGATGTAGGTCCGATGCTGAGGAAGACTTTGTCCTAGGACAGCCATGATTCATCGAATTACATTGTGTTACTAGATAAACACTCCCTGCATCCAGCGCCTCCTGCACATGACAAACCGCGGATCTGTAAAATACGGATACCGTCTGTGAGCCACCTGCATTTTTTTTTAGCAGATGCATATGTCGGTTCCGCAAATTACAGAACAAGTCTTATTCTGGTCCACAAAAAGCAGTCCACGGAGCCACTGAAGTCAATGGGTCCACAAAAAAATTTGGGTGGCACACGGGCGGTATTCGTACTTTTCAAAACTGAGGTTTTCAGACTGTAAAACGGATACAGTCATGTGCTTGAGGCCTAAGGGTGCCCATACACCGTGTAGTCTATCCACAGAAGGCCACGGTTGTAAGCCACCGCTCTAAAATCCTCAGCTCTGGCTCACACTGAAATGAATGGGAAACAGAAGGGACATGGCTGTCCGGTGAAATTTCAGCTGAAGTGTTCATGCCAAAGTTTCACCACAGAAGATGCCGTGTGAACATACCCTAAGGGTATACCCAAAATTCCATGGTAAAACCCACTGTGTGAACAGCCCCTTAAACACAAGATGAGTCAGCTTTAATGATGGATGATACAATGAGCTTCTATTATTTTCCCAGGGTCATGATCGTAGAGGTTTGAGTGGACGATCATTCTTACGATCATTCGTTCAAACCTCTCCTCTCAGAGATTAAAGGGGTTATCCCATGACTAATGTAAAAACGTAAATCAGACATCATATAGAACATGATAATCTCTTTCTAACAAAGCTAGAACCAGCCCTGTACCTCACATGGATCCAGAGATCTCCACATTCATTGCTCTGCTAGATTTATATCAAGCTGACAGCTAAAGGGAGTGTCTTTTGTGCTGCAGCTCAGGGGGAGTGTCTCGGCTCTCCCTATCACAGCTCAGGGGGAGTGTCTCGGCTCTCCCTATCACAGCTCAGGGGGAGTGTCTCGGCTCTCCCTATCACAGCTCAGGGGGAGTGTCTCGGCTCTCCCTATCACAGCTCAGGGGGTTCGGCTCCCATCAGTCGGGGAGTGTCTCGGCTCTCCCTATCACAGCTCAGGGGGAGTGTCTCGGGCTCTCCCTATCACAGCTCAGGGGAGTGTCTCGGCTCTCCCTATCACAGCTCAGGGGGAGTGTCTCGGCTCTCCCTATCACAGCTCAGGGGGAGTGTCTCGGCTCTCCCTATCACAGCTCAGGAGGCGTGTCCATACTCTCCCTATCACAGCTCAGGAGGCGTGTCCATACTCTCCCTATCACAGCTCAGGAGGCGTGTCCATACTCTCCCTATCACAGCTCAGGAGGCGTGTCCATACTCTCCCTATCACAGCTCAGAAGACAGCTGAAGGATGAAACTGAGCATGTGCGGCCTTATCAGTGAGCAGGACAAAGAAATAAGAAAAAAAGCAAACAGCAAGTGGTGCCATACAGATAAATTTTATCAAATAACTCTAGTTATACTTAAGTATTCAGGTCCAAGTGCTGGTTTGAAAACTGTAGAATATTTTTCATGGGACAATCCCTTTAAATTACTTTGCTCTGTGGACAGCGGTCTACATAAAAAAAATGCAATCAATGACAACAAGCATTTTCTCATGTGATGCTTGCTCGCAGGGCGTGCAGACAGAGCAAATTCTTCATGATATTTAGGGATATTCTCTCATTTTAAACGCTGCAGGGACGTCATTGTCCCAGGTATCCTCTCCCTGCTTGGCCCTTAGGGCTCATATGTGGCTCCTTAGTACAGAGCTATACCGGCTCCATCACAGGTGTGGAGATATCTTCCGCTAGAAGCCATGCTAGCGTACAGTAGATTCATATACACAGAGTCCGATGGAGCGTGCGTACAATAGAGAAAAAAAACAAAACACTTTGTACACCTCTGTATTAATTCTGAGGCACAGCAGCGGATTCTTTCACCTCTAGGGAGACCCCAAAATAAAATGCAGTAGCTCAACCATAAAAGAACATCCAAAAGAAAGAAAAATGATACTGAAAAAGAAACCTCACTGCAACACCACAGCACAGATAGTAAATCAGCAGAATAACAAGGAGAAAGATCAGTCAACAGCATCAGGTGCTCCAAAGGCATCAGCTTCCTGCATGACAGGACTTGGTCACTAGCCTAATGACAGCGCCATTACAAGGACATTAAGTGTAATCATAGGCCCCCACTGCAGATATTGACAAATGATCGGGACCCAGCGGACATACAACAAGCATCGGGGCAGGAAGGGCTGTACAATAGAACCACCAGATGGCGCTGTACTAACATTATTCCTGGAAATCCCCAGGATATCAGAGTGTGAATACAAAAATGTTTATAATCTCGGGACTGATTTAACAACCTTCTTTATAGGCCAACCCCTTTAAGGGCTATTGGACACTTTCGCAGTGATTTTTTTTTTTTTTTAACCATTCATTTGCTTTCTAAATGTAAAAATTAACAGGAGCCAAATGCCTCCTCAAATGTATGTTGTAGTAATTGTGATAGCCAGAAGATAGCTATTGTGGAGCATTTCTTCCTAGAACTCTGTGTTGTACTGTTCCTCCATTATTCCAATAAGAAGTTTTGTAAATAAATTAAACTGGTTGTCTCACTTCAGCAAATGGCATTTATCATGTAGAGAAAGTTACTACAAGGCTCTTACTAATGTATGGTGATTGTCCATATTGCCTCCTTTGCTGGCTGGTTTCATTTTTCCATCACATTATACACTGCTCGTTTCCATGGTTACGACCATCCTGCAGTCCATCAGTGGTGGTCGTGCTTGCACACTAGAGGAAAAAGCGCCAACCTCTCTGGTGACCGGGACTGTGGGTCCATACACGGACTAGTGCTTTTTCCTATAGTGTGCAACACAACCACCGTTGCTGGAATGCAGGGTGGTCGTAACCATGGAAACAAGCAGTGTATAACGTGATGGAAAGGAAGCAAAATGGACAATAACAATACATTAGTAAGTGGCTTATATTAACTTTCTCTACATGATAAATGACACTTACTGAAGTGAGACAACCCCTTTAACAACTGGGTGTTACCAGCTCAGTCTGACACTATCCGATCAGTGCTGCCAGTGCCAGACTGTGCAGGGACACACTCCCTTCAGAAGCAGGACAGTAACACCCAGTTGTCATTTTACACATAGCCTTCTAGTAGGAATAACAGAGTAAAGGCACAACATAGAGGCATAAGAAAAGATGCTTCAGAGTTGTTATTATGTGGGGAATGCGAGTCTCTACCAACGGACAAGTCAGGACAAATTATAGACTCTCTTTAAAGGGGTCGGTTGTCCAAGTTAAAAACTCCGGCAGCAACAGGAAGGGCTCGTGCACACGACCGTATGTGTTTTGCGGTGTGCAAGTCGCTCAGTAGTCAAGTGCCATATACAGGGGCGTAGCTATAAGGGGTGCAGAGGTAGCAGCCTCTACCGGGCCCAGGAGCCTGAGGGGACCCAAAGACCCTTGGACTGCATAAGAAGACATACAGAGCACTGAGGGAAGGGGGGCCCAAGCTGAACTCTTGCACCAGGGCCCATGAGCCTTTAGCTACACCCCTGGCCATATACAGGTCAGTGATTGGCTGCACAGTGACCTGGAGTGCTCAGGATGTCTCCGCTGCAGCCAGGAAGATGATGTCAGCGCTGCAGGATGGAAGCGAAAGGTAGTAAAGTGACTTCCTTCATCATTTTATCACTCTCAATGTTGCGGCCAGAGTTTTTATTCAACCCAGACAAACCCTTTAAGCCACTCTCTAAATAGTCATTAAAATACTCATGATCTGCAGAGCGTGTGTAGGTCCTTCACCTAGCTGCTGAATTCATCACAGCTCTGCCCCTGTCTATGGTGACTCTCTCTGCTCTCCCCCTCCCTTCCCTCGATGTAAGACATAAGCAGAAGGTTGTACATGGCATATATAAGGGAGGATCCAAGGAGGGCGGCTGGACCTATGGAGGACACCACAAACAAGGCAGTCTGCCGGAGGAGAAGCACATACTCTACGCTGTGAGCAAGAGTCGAGAGAAAGCAGAGCACCAGCGGCAAACGACGCAGGAAGAAGGGGAATCACACTCTCCTCAGACTGTTGCTACAAGGCCTCATTCAGACGGTGTTCAGTGTTTTGCGGATCGGGCGCGTACGTTACACAATTTGCACATGGCCACAACCATAATAGAAAATGCCTATTCTTGTCCGTGATTGTGGGCAAGAATAGGACATGCTCTATCCTTTCCGCGAAGCCACGGAACGGCACCACGGATGCAGACAGTTTACAGCGTGCGCATCTTTTGAGGCCCTGTTGAAATAACTGGGTCCACACCCGTTTCACAAAGTTGCGGAACGGATGCGGACCCATTCAAACGGCTGTCTGAAAGGGCCCTAAAGGAGAGGAGATCCCTCATGGGCTATAGAAGAGGAAATCTGTCTAAGAATAAAGCTATGTGGATACATGAGAGCTAGTGCAGACAGCAGCATCCTGGACACACAGATCCCGTCTGAATTAATGGAAGGCACACTCATGAGGAAAGTTCTAAACTAGGAGCAGGTTATAAACAGAGTATCAGAGGTCCTAGAAATGAATGAGGACTGCAGCCTGGAAGGTATTATTACTATTTTTTGTTACTGCAGGTAACAATTAACATATGTAATGTCATTCTTCCATGCCAAAGGTGTCCTAGTGTTTAATTACCAGCCTCTGTATTATTACAGGAGCCGCCCTCTGTGTATAACAGGCATGTAGGGGAGAGGTAGCGGTCACACACATGGCTGTGGATGTTCAGCAGCTCCAGACAGTGGACATGTGTATTGTGCTGCCAGAAAAAAACAGCGTCATGTGTGAATACAGTGCAATGTGCTTCTCAGCCAGTGAATAGGAACATGTCCAGCTGACACAGGTAAGGGCATATTCACATGTAGTGGTAACAATGTGGCCAAAATCTGGATATACACCGCCAGATACTCCAGTCAAATGTCCAGTCTGGATATACACCGCCACCTCACATAGCAGACACCACACCTGACATAGCAGAGCTCAGTGCAAGATACTGGGGAACACCGCACCTGACATAGCAGAGCTCAGTGCAGGATATCGGGGGACACTGCACATCACATAGCAGAGCTCAGTGCAGGATATTGGGGGTCACCACATAGCAGAGCTCAGTGCAGGATATTGGGGGTCACCACATAGCAGAGCTCAGTGCAGGATATTGGGGATCACCACATAGCAGAGCTCAGTGCAGGATATTGGGGGTCACCACATAGCAGAGCTCAGTGCAGGATATTGGGGGTCACCACATAGCAGAGCTCAGTGCAGGATATTGGGGGTCACCACATAGCAGAGCTCAGTGCAGGATATTGGGGGTCACCACATAGCAGAGCTCAGTGCAGGATATTGGGGATATCACATAGCAGAGCTCAGTGCAGGATATTGGGGTCACCACATAGCAGAGCTCAGTGCAGGATATTGGGGGTCACCACATAGCAGAGCTCAGTGCAGGATATTGGGGATATCACATAGCAGAGCTGAGTGTAGGGAATACAAGATATCGGGATGCAGGGGGCGATCCTGTGACATGACGGGGTACTCACGGCTTATGCACCGGCTCCTCCGTCACTGCCGGTCCCTGCTGCTGGAAGGATTTCAGGGATTCGAAGGCTCTCATCAGCTTCTCCATGGTGGCCATATTCCTTCAGCCGCACAAACAAGGCCGCGACCGGCTTCTCTCCGTCACCGGACGCCCGGCCAGCAGAGCTCACTGCACGGACCCCACACTCCGCCACCGCACTGTCACCAGCTCACTAACCGCCATCACCAGCCGTCAGCACCGGGAGGAATCATCAGTGACAGCTCCGGCCGCAGCCTAACCCGCTTCACCTCTCCCAGCCAATGGAAAGCGTCGCAGCTAACTGAATGACAGCAGAATCAACCAATAGCGATTCACGGGCAGGTGACATAACCCAAAATGTGATTGGTGGAACGAGGAAGAGGCGGGATTTGCTAGAAACGGGTAGTGAAAAGAAGGTCATGGGGC
The DNA here is from genome assembly GCA_900303285.1 of Rhinella marina. Lineage (NCBI taxonomy): Eukaryota > Metazoa > Chordata > Amphibia > Anura > Bufonidae > Rhinella > Rhinella marina. The sequence goes on from ONZH01009391.1 coordinate 41,980, forward strand.
GGAGCTTATGCTCGAGGGTCCGCCTACCGGTCGCAGTGACTGGAGCACATGGGAGGCTACTGGTGGTGCTTGTGTTTACTACTGTGTCTGGGCAAGAGCTGTAAGGAAAGAAGAAACCAATCCCGTCACTGCTTTCATTTTCTACAGGATTAAAGCTGTGTTCTGATTGGTTGCTATGAGCAACAGCATTGCTTTTACTGTACTTGTTTTTAAAAAGAGGCGGGGTTTATGCAGATTTCCATAAAAAGGTGGTTCTAGGCAGTTTGGAAGTTATCCTTTCTGTCAGTAGCCACCACTAGGGGGAGCTCACTGCACATTACATACAATAGCCTCCTTGAAGTCAATGGGAGCTATATAAATGCATTTTTTGTGAACTCCCCCTAGTGGCAGTTGTGGGAAATTACCACCAATGACTTGCTTATCAGGGAAAATGCATGGTCTGCATTCATTATTTATCATCTGCTAATTATGTAAAGACAGGTGACATCCCCTCCAGATGTACTGTCATGTAGGCTGGTGCAACAGGTTTTTTTTTCTAAGCCACGCCTCTATCCACACCCAGTGACAGAGCCTGAAATCCGGGACTGTCCCCATCAACCGGGGACAGTTCGGGAGCGATGATCTTGCACTGGTGTTATGCCACATAGGGTCACTAATGGGTATTAATAATACAGGGGGGCACTAAAAGGGGCATTAATAATACTGAGAGACACTAAAAGTGACCTTAATAATACAGGGGGCCACTAAAGGGGGCATTAATAATACTGGGCGCCACTAAAGGGGGCTTAAATAATACTGGGGGCTTTAATAATACTAAGGGCCACTAAAGGGTGTATTAATAATACAGGGGCCACTAAAGGGGGCTTAAATAATACTGGGGGCTTTAATAATACTAAGGGCCACTAAAGGGGGTATTAATAATACTGGGGGCCACTAAAGGTGGCTTTAATAACACTGGGGGCCACTTTAATATTTTTAATATGAAAACCAAAATATGGTCATCCTAATGTAAGGCCTTATTCACACCAATATTGAAAGAGCAGGCCGGGGATGTGGTCATCTTAATGTAAGGCCTAAGTATATTCAATAAAGGAAACTATTCAGTAAAAACAGTTTACGTATCTTAATTGAGGAGGAGGGGAAGGAAAGAGAAAAGGGGGACAAGAGCCCAGAAAAAGAAGAAGAGATAGTCAAGAATTAGTTTGTGAAAAGTGAAAAGCTCTAACAGCTGGTCATTAAGTTTGATTGAACTGTATCATATTACTGCATTCCCGAGAATCCAAAAATGTAAATAGGGAATAACATCTGTTTGTAAACATTTCAGGTTTCTCCTGGTAATCAGCTATCAATTCCTCCATCCTTAGGGTGCATTCACACGACCGTAGTTTTGGGTCCGCATCCGAATAGAATCGCTTCCATACAAGTCTATGGAAGCGATTCTTCCCATAGAAATGAATGGGGCAGTGAGATGTAATTACACCTACTCACCACTACCCCCGAGTCGGCCAGCATGTAAACACTGAAGAGGAGGCAGCGCTGATACGGCGCGCGCCTCCTCTTCAAACAGCTGATCGGCGGGGGTGCAGGGTGTCGGACCCCCGCTAATCTGATATTGATGACCTACCCTGAAGACAGCTCATCAATATATATAACTCGGAGAACCCCTTTAAACTTTTTTGTAATAATAAAACTGAAAAGTGGGGCGTGCAAAATTATTCGGCCCCCTTGCATTAATACTTTTTTGCTCCACCTTTTGCTGCGATTACAGCTGCGGTCACTTGGGGTATGTCTCTATCAGTTTTGCACATCTAGAGACTGAAATTCTTCCCCATTCTTCCTTGCAAAACAGCTGGAGCTCTTTGAGGTTGGATGGAGACGTTTGTGAACAGCAGTTTTCAGCTCTTTCCACATATTCTCAATTGGATTCAGGTCTGGACTCTGACTTGGCCATTCTAAGACCTGGATACGTTTATTTTTGAACCATTCCATTGTAGATTTTGCTTTATGTTTGGGATCATTGTCTTGTTGGAAGATAAATCTCCGTCCTAGTCTCAGATCTTTTCATCCAGAATGGTCCTATATTTGGCTCCATCCATCTTCCCATCAGTTTTAACCATCTTCCCTGTCCGTGCTGATGAAAATCAGGCCCAAACCATGATGCTGCCACCACCATGTCTGACAGTGGGGATGGTGTGTTCAGGGGGATGAGCTGTGTTGTTGCTTTTACACCAAACATATCGTTTTGCATTGTTTCCAAAAAGTTTGATTTTGGTTTCATCTGACCAGAGCCCCTTCTTCCACATGTTTGGTGTGTCTCCCAGGGGCTTGTGGCAAACTGTAAAAGAGACTTTTTATGGATATCTTTGAGAAATGGCTTTCTTCTTGCCACTCTTCCATAAAGGGCAGATTTGTGAAGTGTTGGACTGATTGTTGTCCTATGGACAGACTCTCCCACCTCAGCTGTAGATCTCTGCAGTTCATCCAGAGTGATCATGGGCCTCTTGGCTGCATCTCTGATCAGTCTTCTCCTTGTTTGAGATGAAAGTTTAGAGGGACGGCCGGGTCTTGGTAGATTTGCAGTGGTCTGATACTCCTTCCATTTCAATATGTCGCTTGCACAGTGCTCCTTGGGATGTTTAAAGCTTGGGAAATCTTTTGGTATCCAAATCCGGCTTTAAACTTCTCCACTACAGTATCACAGACCTGCCTGGTGTGCAGGGCGGGCTGGGCCGGGGGGCAGGAGGGCACTTGCCCCCCGGGCCGGTAGATCTAGGGCCGCTGTGGCCCCTGAACTCAATTGAATCTGCGTCCACTGGACGCAGATACAATTGAACCTGCAGCAGCGCCAGCGGGACAAGGGAAACACTGGTTCCCTGCTCCGCTATTCTCGGCCGGCGCACTGATGTGACGCGGCACGATGTCATCATCAGACCGCCTCCGACGTAGCAGACCCACCAGAAGAGGCCGGGTCTGCATCGTGGGACCGCGCCAGGACAGGTGAGTGAACTGCACTAAGTACCCTCCCCCATTCTATCCATATGCTGCCTTAACCCTACTAGTGGCCCCTGACCCCTACAACCAGCCCTGTCTGACCCCTAATACTGGCCACTGGCCCCTGACCCCTACACTAGTACTGACCCCTAATATTGGCCCCTACCCTAGTACTGACCCCTAATACTGGCCCCTGACCCCTACACTAGTACTGACCCCTAATACTGGCCACTGACACCTACCCTAGTACTGACCCCTAATACTGGCCACTGACACCTACCCTAGTAGTGACCCCTAATACTGTCACTAATCCTAATACTGACCCTTAATACTGTCCTTAACTCGAATACTATGCCATATTGACCCCTAATACCGACACCTAACCCCAAGGCCACATTCACATGACCGTATGTGTTTTGTAGTTCGCAAATTGTGGATTCGCAAAACACAGATATCGGCCATAGGATTATAACCCTAATAGTATAGGATTATTGTCCGTGGATCTTTTTTGCAGCGCCACGGAGTGGAAGTACAGATGAGGACAGCACACGGTGTGCTGTCCGCATGGAAATACGGTCATGTGAATGTACCCTAATGCTGACTGTAACCCCAATACTGACCCCTAACTATAATACTGACCCTAATCCTAATACTAGCCCTAAGTGTGCATACAGACGACCATTTTTCTGGGTCTGCCTCCGTTCCGCAATTTAGCACAACAGGTGCGGACCTATTCATTTCACTGCAAAACACTTTCGGTGGTCTGAATGTAGTCTTATGCTAATACTAGGCCTAACCCCAATACGGACCCCTAACTCTAATACTGGTCCTAATGCTAATACTACGCCTAACCCCAATATTGACTCTAATATACTAACCGTATTACTAATCCTAACTCAAAATCTGACCGTAACCTTAACTACAACCCCTAATACCTCACACAGTGACCATAGTATCTGTACCCACTGCATCTTTTATATTTCGTACCTGACGTATCAGTACTCTGTGCGTATACTATGTGTCAGGTACAAGATATAAAAGATGCAGTGGGTACAGATATATAGTATATACAGCACTGTATTGATATGTTAGGTACAATGTATAATACATGCAGTGTGTACAGGTATATAGTATACAAAGCAGTGTACTCATGTGAGATATGAGGTGTAATTTATACCTCATACCTCATATATCAGTACACTGTTGTATATACTATGTATCTGAACACACTGCATCTATTATACCTCATACCTCACTTATCAGTACACTGCGTATATATTATATATCTGTACACACTGCATCTATTATACCTCATACCTCACATATCAGTACACTGCTGTATATACTATATACCTGTACACACTGCATCTATTATACCTCATACCTCACATGTCAGTACACTGCTGAATATACTATATATCTGTATATACTGCATGTATTATAAAAGTATAATACATGCAGTAGATACAGATACTGTATATAGTATACACAGCTGGTGTACTGATATGTGATGTATGAAGTATAATAGATGCAGTGTGTACAGATATATAGTATATACAGCAGTGTACTGATATGTAAGGTATACGGTATAATAGATGCAGTGTGTTCAGATATGTTGTGTATACAGCAGTGTACTGATATGTGAGGTACGAGGTATAATAGATGCAGTGTGTACAGGTATATAGTATATACAGCAGTGTACTGATATGCGAGGTACGAGGTATAATACATGCAGTATATACAGATATATAGTATATACAGCAGTGTACTGATATGTGAGGTACGAGGTATAATACATGCAGTATATACAGATATATAGTATATACAGCAGTGTACTGGTATGTGAGGTATGAGGTATAATATATGCAGTAACTAGATATGTAATATATACAGCAGTGTAATGATATGTGAGGTATGAGGTATAATAGATATAGTGTGTATAGGTATATAGTATATACAGCAGTGTACCGATATGTGAGGTACGAGGTATAATACATACAGTGAATACAGATATCAGTGCACTGCTTCTATTATACCTCACATATCAGTACACTGCTGTATATACTATATATGTGAGGTATGAGGTATAATACCGGTAGATGCAGTGTGTACAGATATATAATATATACAGTGGTGTACTGATATTTGAAATACAAAGTGTAATTTATACCTTATACCGCACATAGCAGTGCACTGCTGTATATACTATATATCTGTACCCACTGCATGTATTATACCTTATACCTCACATATCAGTACACTGCTGTATATACTATATATCTGTACCCACTGCATGTATTATACCTTATACCGCACATATCAGTGCACTGCTGTATATACTATATATCTGTATCCACTGCATCTATTATACCTCTTGTCATTTGACCTTCAGCAACATGTAACCATGTCACACCTTTTGTTACCCACTACATTCTAGCTTCTACAGAGTATTATAATACAGTGTGTATACGCTGTATTCAGGGGGCAGATAGAAGCATATACATAAAGGGGGCACATCAAAGAGACACTATTTTTAAAGGGCACAAAACATGTAGCACTATATACAGGGGGCACAGAGCACGAGGCACTATATACAGAGGGCACCGGGCGTATAGCACTATATACAGAGGACACAGAGCATATGGCACTTTATACAGAGGGCACAGAGCATATGGCAGTATACAGAGGGCACAGAGCATGTGACATTATATACACAGGGCACAGAGCATGTGACACTATATACACAGGGCACAGAGCATGTGGCACTATATACAGAGGGCAAAGGGTATGTGGCACTATATACAGAGGGCACAGAGTATGTGGCATTATATACAGAGGGCACAGAGTATGTGGCATTATATACAAAGGGCACAGAGCATGTGGCACTATATACAGAGGGCACAGAGTATGTGGCACTATATACAGAGGGCAAAGGGCATGTGGCACTGTATACAGAGGGCACAGAGTATGTGGCACTATATACAGAGGGCAAAGGGCTTGTGGCACTATATACAGAGGGCACAGAGAATGTGGCACTATATACAGAAGGCACAGCGCATATGGCACTGTATACAGAGGGCACAGAGTATGTGGCATTATATACAGAGTGCACAGAGCATATGGCACTGTATACAGAGGGCACAGAGTATGTGGCACTAACATTGGGGGCCCTGTGTGTAGCACTAATGCTGCTGTTATATTCAGGGCACAGCATGTGGCACTGAGATGAGTCTGTGTCAGTCTGCAGGATACCAATGTGTTGATAAAGAGAGAAGCTGAAGACATCTTCTCGGCAAAATCTGCAGAGCTGAATTGTGGACGGGAGAAGTCGTCATGGTGGTCTGAACCAGATGGAGAAAAACTCAGGAGGAGACGACACCTGTAAGTCACTAGATGGAAGTGATTATTCTGCTATTGACTGTGTATGATGGGAGCTGTAGTCACCTGGATGATCTACAGCTGATGATGGGTGGTATCAACAACAACTCCCAGCATCCCTTTACTGCTGTTCAGGCCATACTAGGAGCTGTAGTTTCATATGGCGAGGACTGACCTGACTACTCAGATGGTATCTGTACTAAACATTTAAAATCTGGTAATGTATTTATATAGTGAACTTGGTTTGGTACTGTATTTGACTTATGGGTTTGGTTCTGGTGATATATATATATATATATATATATATATATATATATATAGTGAACTTGGTTCTGGTGCAGTATTTGACTTCTAGGTTTGGTTCTGGTGTTGCATTCATGCAGAGAACATGGTTCTGGTACTGTATTTGACTTATGTGTTTGGTTCTGGTGCTGTATATATATATATATATATATAGTGAACTTGGTTCTGGTACTGTATTTGACTTCTAGGTTTGGTTCTGGTGCTGTATTCATGTAGTGAACTTAGTTCTGATGCTGTTTTTGACTTCTAGGTTTGGTTCTGGTGCTGTATGTTCTGGTGCTGTATTCATTAGTGAACTTGGTTCTGGTGCTGTTTTTGACTTCTAGGTTTGGTTCTGGTGATATATATATATCTAGTGAACTTGGTTCTGGCACTGTATTTGACTTATGGGTTTGGTCCTGGTGCTATATATATGTAGTGAACTTGGTTCTGTACTGTATTTGACTTATGGGTTTGGTCCTGGTGCTATATATATGTAGTGAACTTGGTTCTGTACTGTATTTGACTTATGGGTTTGGTCCTGGTGCTATATATACCTGTATGTAGTGAACTTGGTTTTGGTACTGTATTTGACTTATGGGTTTGGTTTTGGTGATATATATATATAGTGAACTTGGTTCTGGTGCAGTATTTGACTTCTAGGTTTGGTTCTGGTGTTGCATTCATGCAGAGAACATGGTTCTGGTACTGTATTTGACTTATGTGTTTGGTTCTGGTGCTGTATATATATATATATATATATATATATATAGTGAACTTGGTTCTGGTACTGTATTTGACTTCTAGGTTTGGTCCTGGTGCTGTATTCATGTAGTGAACTTGGTTCTGATGCTGTTTTTGACTTCTAGGTTTGGTTCTGGTGCTGTATTCATGTAGTGAACTTGGTTCTGGTGCTGTTTTTGACTTCTAGGTTTGGTTCTGGTGATATATATATGTAGTGAACTTGGTTCTGTACTGTATTTGACTTATGGGTTTGGTCCTGGTGCTATATATATGTAGTGAACTTGGTTCTGTACTGTATTTGACTTATGGGTTTGGTCCTGGTGCTATATATATGTAGTGAACTTGGTTCTGTACTGTATTTGACTTCTAGGTTTGGTCCTGGTGCTATATATATGTAGTGAACTTGGTTCTGTACTGTATTTGACTTATGGGTTTGGTTCTGCTGATATACATATATGTAGTGAACTTGGTTCTGGAGCAGTATTTGACTCATTGGTTTGGTTCTGGTGCTGTATTCATGTAGTGAACTTGGTTCTTGTGCAGTATTTGACTTATAGGTCTGGTTCTGGTGTATGTATGTAGTGATCTTGGTTCTTGCTCTGTATATGTGTGTTATACGTGCATCTGATACTATACTTCAATCTAATACCATTCATTCACATCTGAGTTCGGGCCACTGTCACAGATTCTGTCAAAAAGACCGGACAGAAAAGTCCTGTATGCAAAACTTTTTTGTCCGGTAAAGAAGCAGCTTCCTGATCAGATCCCATTATGGAGTCTCTTCAGCTCAGGAGTTGGTAAATCTTGCCCCTCTAATCATCAGGCTGTTGCTACGGACTCATGTTCTGTATCTGGGATTGCACATGTGCGTGTGATCCCAACATGAAAACACAACCGGCTGCCGCCTTTAAATGATTTAAAGCCCAGTTACCTATACCGCCTTTATATGGTAGGCGGAGTTAAACAGGTTAAGGTGGGGCGCTACACATGGGCCAGTGCTCTGTGCTTGCCCCCCGGGCTAAAATTTGCCAGCCAGCCCCTGCTGGTGTGTTTCTTGGTCTTCATGATGCAGAACCCTGAGACTATCACAGAGCAGGTGCATTTATACGGAGACTTGATTACACACAGGTGGATTCTGTTTCTCTTCATCAGTCATTTAGGACGACATTGGATCATTCAGAGATCCTCAATGAACTTCTGGAGTGAGTTTTCTGAACTGAAAGTAAATGGGCCGAATAATTTTGCACGCCCCACTTTTCAGTTTTATTATTACAAAAAAAGTTTAAATGATTCAATAAATTTCATTCCACTTCACAATTGTGACCCACTTGTTGTCGATTCTTCACCAAAAATGTAAAATGTTATATCTTTTTGTTTGAAGCCTGAAACGTAGCTAAAGGTTGAAAAGTTCCAGGGGGCCGAATACTTTTGCAAGGCACTGTATATATATATATATTTATTGTGATCTGTATCTTTAAGAAACAAGCTGATACTAGGGCGATGCTTAGTGTACCCTAACAATAGGTTGTGCATAAAGACAACGCTAGGTTTCTTTCTAGGTCCCAGGGCTGAAGACTTAAAGGCTATGTACACCTTCAGTGACAATTTTTTTATGATTGGATTATACTCATTTTGGACTAAAAATCATTTTTTTTCAGTTGGTCTTTATTAAAAATATTGAGCCATTCTGTCACAGACAACTGTGAGGTTACCTGTTTTTCTAACTATGTGACTGGTACTTTCACTTTGTGCTGGTCATCTAATAACCCTTATCTCTAAATTACAGTATTTTTCGCCCCAAAGTAGGAGAAAAATGTCACTGTGTCTTATGGGACGAATACTAATGAGCACTACAAGCAAATTTAGACTAGCCATTCATGTTCACAGGTGCATATCCATAAACCAAGAATACTGAAAAATAATAAAGGCTTAGGTAAGTCCAAGAGAGGCAGTCTGTTAGTGTTAGGTACCCATCTGCGGAACCCACCTTGACACCTGCTAGATGGGCGCGACACACGTTTGATCAAAAATGTGCGCAAAGAGCTTCTATTTTTTCAATTTTGATTTCTAATAGGTATAATATCACTTTAATTTAGAATGATCCCCATTCCTTAGTTCTATTGTTTGCATGTGAAAGGTTGTGCTGCCATACTTTTATTATTTTACTAATGAGCACTTCAATTATGAAAGCGTTCATTAGTACCAGAGAACTGGGAAGCGGTGAAGGCTCTGTACTTACCGCTTCCTGGTCCTCTGCCGGCGGCTGTGCTGTGACTGCGCACAGCGTGAGGGCGCTCTGTGATCTCATGCTGTACGCGTCGGATAACAGAACAGCCGCGACAGGAAGAGGAGACAGCTGGATCCTGGGGGCGGCGGCATCTGGAGCAGGAGAGGTAAGTTAATTTTTTTTTAAAATTTTTTATTTTATGTGATCTGAGGCTAGGAGCTGATCTGACCCACGGGGGGCTGATCTGAGGCATAGGGGTCTCATCTGCTCAGTCAGTGGAAGTGACTGAACATGGGCAGGCAACAGAACTTTCTGTGAAACTCATTAGATGTGTTCACGCAACGAATTAAAAAAATTTGCCATACCCAATTCAGAACGGAATCCACATGTGGTTTTTTTTTCAGGGCAGATTTTCTAAGTTTTTTTTTTAACCAATGGGTGTTTACTTCAGTACAAAACTGCCTTTTCAGTTAATGGTTTTTGGAGTGGATCTGTGGCAAAAATTTGCAGAAAACATGCAAAAAATGGACACGTACGGAGCGGGTTTTTGACGCTTTCTATTCATTACAGTGTGAGATTCAGCTAGGATTCTGTCCCACGACAGGGCATGCAGCTTCTATTTTCTGCATGGAAAATAGAAACAAGTGGTGCTTCCTATTGAAATGAATGGGAGGCCATTTTGAAGTAGAAACGTGCCAAAATGAGTGCCAAAAAAACTCCGTATGAACTGACCCTTACAGTTGATGCTGAGCTTACAGTAATATCTAGAAATCTAGTTCTGGAGATGTATGTGGCAGGGCCCTCCAATATGGTACCCAGACTATCAGCACAGGTGGGAAAAGCTACGTTGATGTACTTAGTCTGCGCTCACACAATGCATCCTAGATGCAGGCGATTTTTTTTCCTTTAGTCTTCTGAAAAAGAAAAAGTCAAAAATGCTGCATTTTTGCAAAACTGTACCACAGTCGCAACATGTGAGGGTTCCTATTGAGAACTCTGTTAGCAATATACCAGCAGTGGTTAAACTTTTAATTAGGGCATATTCACACACAGTGGCTAAGGTGCAGTCAAAACTGCCATCAGAAAACCTGTAAAGTGTTTGTGGTTTTTACGGGTGAACACTTATTTATTTAGCAGGTGTCACCGAAAACCACATCAAAGCAGGATTGTGGTTTTAGCCACACATCATCTGCTGTGTGTGAGCATACCCATATCATTAGAAGGGGCTTTCACATGTCATACTTAAAGGGGTTGTCCCACGAAAAATATTCTACAGTTTTCAAACCAGCACCTGGATCTGAACACTTGTGTAATTGCATGTAATTAAATATTTAGCATAGCCACTGAGTTATTCAATATGATGTATCTGTATAGCACAACCTGCTGTTTGTTCTTTTTCTTATTTCTTTGTCTGGCTCACTGAGAAGGCCGCACATGCTCAGTTTCATCCTTCAACTGCTTCCTGAGCTGTGATAGGGAGAGCTGAGACACGCCTCCTGAGCTGTGATAGGGAGAGCTGAGACACACGTTCTGAGCTGTGATAGGTAGAGATGAGACACACCTCCTGAGCTGTGATAGGTAGAGATGAGACACGCCTCCTGAGCTGTGATAGGGAGAGCTGAGGCACGCCTCCTGAGCTGTGATAGGGAGAGCTGAGACACGTCCTCTGAGCTGTGATAGGGAGAGCATGGACACGCCTCCTGAGCTGTGATAGGGAGAGCATGAACACACCTCCTGAGCTGTGATAGGGAGAGCATGTACACACCTCCTGAACTGCAGCAGAAAAGACACTCCCCTGAACTGTCAGCTTGATATAAATCTAGCAGCGCAATTAATGGGGAGATCTCTGGATCCATGTGAGGTACAGAGATGGTTCTAGCTTTTATAGAAATAGATTGTCGTGTACTGTATGATGTCTGATTATCATTCTTTACATTACTCATGGGATAACCACTTAAATGGGGGCTGCACTGCTTCTGGGGATCTGCCAGGCCACCTGTACAACACAACTACTATGATGGTGCCAGTGACGGGCCACTTTCTTCTGTCACAAGGAACTACCGAAATCCCTTGAGAAATTATGTTAGAGCCAAGTGGCCACCTTGAATGATTATTCTTCCTACTAATCCAAGAAGCACAGTAGGTACAATGGTAATCCATGGCGGCAGCAGAAGGTAGCATCAAGGTGTAAGGTTTGTCGACAACTATAGTCCACACCCATAACCCAGCAATGTGAGTCATACAAAAGTAACACTATAATGACTTTAGACACAGGTAGCTGTATACCATTTAGTCATAGCAAACATATGGACCAGTGATCATACAGTAGAGGCCACAGTGCAGCTTAGTAACGTCATAATTACTCAAATACCCCTAATTTTGAAGGGATTTTCCTATGCAATGAATCGGGCATTTCAAATGAAGTATTATTACAGTATACATGCAATAAAAATATTGTTCTTTTTTTTTTTAAGTACATCACATTTTCCTCTCTGGTAGCGCCCCCTGCTGTTTTTCCTTCTGGTCCACCTTCTCCTGTGTTTCAAGGTGGACTGACATGCTCAGTAGCTTCCTCCGCACCAAGCTCAGACACCTACCATTCATTCTTCCTCATCTTAGTGCTTACCTAGCAATCTCGTTCTCAAGCGGCCCAGACACCTTTCGTTAATTCATCACTACTTCTAAATGCATACAAGTATAATATAGCTATATATCTCTAGAAAGCGAAAAAAGAAATTGTGGGATTGTTTTTTTTGTTGTTTTTTTATGTATGGGAAGAAGAGGTTAACAAGAGGTAACTGCAATGCTTTCTGGGAGATGCAGGCTAATGTGAGCTACTGCCCACCCTCAGAAAGGGAAAGAAGTCCTCCGGATAAGCAGATGAGTGAAAAATAGGATTTTAAATTTGTGGAATAATCCCTTTAACCATTTATGTAAGTACCAGGGTAGCTGGCATGGAAGTTGCTTTGGGTCCCATCAACCAAGGGGGTCAGTTTCCACTCAGACAAAATGTATATAAAGTGCCATGGAAAATGAAATCCTCATTCTAAGTTCTACTATGGAGACTTGGGGTTACTTCTTCTGTTTGTAAAAATAATGTCACCTTCTGGGTGACATTTTTTGCAATATTCTTGTGATGTGACATCACTACGTTATTACTGTACTGTGACATATTCCACAGTGCTTTACAGACATTGTCATCACATACTTGTTTGTGCCATCACTGCTTGTAAAATTCCAGTTATACATCACTGTATTGTGACATCATTGTCTATATTATCTCTGAACTGTGACATCGCTGTGTGTCAAATACCAATATTGTGAGATCACTGTGAGCATTTTTCCACTATTACATCACTGTGTGCATTATCCCTGTACTGTGTCATCACTGTGTACATTATCTCTGTACTGTGACATCACTGTGTGTATTATATCTGTACTGTGACATCACTGTGTGTATTATCCCTGTACTGTGATATCACTGTGTGTATTATCCCTGTACTGTGATATCACTGTGTACATTATCCCTGTACTGTGACATCACTTTGTACATTATCTCTGTACTGTGACATCACTGTGTTTATTATCCCTGTACTGTGACATCACTGTGTACATTATCCCTGTACTGTGACATCACTGTGTGTATTATCCCTGTACTGTGACATCACTGTGTGCATTATCTCTGTACTGTGACATCACTGTGTGTATTATCCCTGTACTGTGACATCACTGTGTGCATTATCCCTGTACTGTGACATCACTGTGTGCATTATCTCTGTACTGTGACATCACTGTGTGTATTATCCCTGTACTGTGACATCACTGTGTACATTATCCCTGTACTGTGACATCACTTTGTACATTATCCCTGTACTGTGACAACGCTGTGTGTCAAATACCAATATTGTGAGATCACTGTGAGCATTTTTCCACTATTACATCACTGTGTGCATTATCCCTGTACTGTGTCATCACTGTGTACATTATCTCTGTACTGTGACATCACTGTGTGTATTAATCTTACTGTGCATCATTGTGCATGTCCCTGTACTGTGACATCACTGTGTGTATTATCCCTGTACTGTGACATCACTGTGTACATTATCCCTGTACTGTGACATCACTGTGTACATTATCCCTGTACTGTGACATCACTGTGTACATTATCCCTGTACTGTGACATCACTGTGTACATTATCCCTGTACTGTGACATCACTGTGTTTATTATCTCTGTACTGTGACATCACCGTGTACATTATCCCTGTACTGTGTCATCACTGTGAACATTTTTCTACTATTACATCACTGTGCATTATCCCTGCACTGTGACATCACTGTGTACATTATCCCTGTACTGTGACATCACTGTGTACATTATCCCTGTACTGTGACATCACTTTGTACATTATGCCTGTACTGTGACATCACTGTGTACATTATCCCTGTACTGTGTCATCACTATGTACATTATCCCTGTACTGTGACATCACTGTGTACATTATCCCTGTACTGTGTCATCACTATGTACATTATCCCTGTACTGTGACATCACTATGTGCATTATCCCTGTACTATGACATCACTGTGTGCCTTCTCCTTGTGCATTTGGGAGACTAATCATAAGCCTTTCTGAACATGTTTCTGAAAGTAGTCATGGTAGACTGGGGCCTCATTCCAAGTTTTGCTCTAGGGGTCCCATGATTACTTGTTACGCCCCTGCCTTTAATTTTTAAAAATGGACGACAAACAGAAAGAAAATAAAAATAAATGGCATTAAATGACTGGCAGCAAAAAGGTTAATGAAATGCATCGTTCTGCAACACGAACAACAAGAAAAACATAAATAAAACAAAAATGGAAAGTTCTCCTTTAATCCACAAATATAGCTCAGAACCATACAAACAGTATAGACAAGTCCTTGCAGTGCTGCTTCCCACCCCCTCGCCCTGAGAGGCGGAGCTTAGTATGTGGCCCTTATTCACTGTGTATGCCTGGGGTGGGGGCCCACGCTTTGTCGCACTGTATGCAGTTAATGCCGCTAACACAGACTGCGGTATTAAATACTTTCAGTCATTGAAGATAAGATGGTGTGCATATATTGGCATATTATGTATGTATAATTAATATACATATGCACACACAAACACACTATATGCATCGGAGTGGTACGAATATGGCCTTTTTTTGTACAATACACTTTGTGAAAATATACATCTTAACAGAATTCAAGTAGAAATGTACAAAATCTGTAAACTCATACAGAATTCTTTGTTTAATTTATAATACACCTTTACAGTTCATAGATACAATAAAATATTTGCAGTTTTAACGCTCTAGAATTTGATTTTTTTGGCTATTGGACAGTGGTTCATGGTCTGGAGGCCTCTTCATCATCATCACTGTAGGAGGATTTAAAGCAGACCTAGGAGGGGGAAAAGGGAGAAGCGTTAGGGTCAAATTCTGAAATTAATCAAATATACGCCAAGTGGCCACAATGTTTCACTATGGAGGATAACTTGAATCTGATTGGTTGAGGATTTGAACTGGGTATTGCTATTTTCTATGCAGGGGAGGAAGGAGTTAATAAGAGCTAATTGCAAAGCATCCTGGGAGATGAAGGTGCTTGATGAGCTGCTGCCCACCCACAGAAAGGGGGGAAAAAAAACTGCTTTAAATTTGTGGGAAAACCACTTTAAAGGGGTTCTCCGAGTTATATATATTGATAATCTATCTTCAGGATAGGTCATCAATATCAGATCGGCGAGGGTCCGACACCCGGCACCCCTGCCGATCAGCTGTTTGAAGAAGAGGCGCGCGCCGTATCAGCGCTGCCTCCTCTTCATTGTTTACATGCTGGCCGACACAGGGGTAGTGGTGAGTAGGTGTAATTACATCTCACTACCCCATTCATTTCTATGGGAAGAATCACTTCCAAAGACTTGTATGGGAGCGATTCTTCCACTTTTTCAAATTTTACAAATTTCCACTTTTATATCCATGAACCCATTCTTTGTATAATGAAAGATGAAGCAACTTATTGTTGTAAATTGTACATTAAAGGGGTTATCCAATATCTAAAATGTCTGAGGCCCCTCGTATACATTCGCTCCGGATCCCTGAGCGTCCGCTGCTGCATCTCCCCGTCGCTCGGATCAAAACATCCAGCGACAAGGGGAGCAGCCAATAGCAGGCCGCGATGGTGACCAGCCTCAAGGGGGCCCGTCCCAGCCTGCTATTGGCTGCTCCCACTCCCCGCCGGATATTTTGATCCAAGCGATGAGAACATGCAGCAGTGGCCGTGCAGGGATCAGGAGCAACATGGGTGCCGGGGAGCAGGTGGGGATCTTTAAGATATCGGATAACCCCCTTAATTTCCTAGTTTGTGGCCACCATTCCTAATGGTTGAGGTCGGATGCCATGTCCATTTAAAGAGTTGCATAAAGTGAAGCACATAGCAATGTAATCTCCATAGACAAACCTCCCTAGTAGTATAGGTAGTACTGAAGAGCTCAACGGGGGGGGGGGGATTTTTACGCCGGTCTTAGATTTTCCCCCTACACCTCATCATAAATTAGGCGAATCTAAGGCAGTCCGTGCACCTGGAGAGAAAAACTACTCCGGTCCCTGAGCTGTACCCACTCTGATCAGATATTGATGGACTATACTGAGGACTGGGCCAATGCCTCATTAGACTGTATGGTCTAATGTGCCCCATAGTGTGTCTACTTGAAAGCTAATGGACTACACTACAACAAGCTTTGCATCTGTTGGGCATGATTAGGACGTGCATGTAAGGCCTCTTTCACACTAGCGGCAGTCCGGAACCGGCAGGTGAAGGGTGCCGCCGGATCCGTGCTGCCGCAGGGACATGTGTGGGGCTGGAATCGCGCTCCGGCCCCACACATGTCACACAGTACATATACACTTACAAATACACATACATACTTACATGCTCCCGGCAGGTCTCCACAGCACAGTACAGGAGCAGAACGGCGCGCACATAGGACGATTCCCCACAGCTCCCTCTGCTGGGCGCCGGGTGGAATCGTCCTATGTGTGCGCCGTCCTGCATGTTGCGGTTTGCTCTCCGGTCTGAAGACGGAACGGAATGATTTTAGGAGCATTCCGTTGTCTTCAGTTCAGTTTTGTCCCCATTGACAATGAATGGGGACAAAACTGAAGCGTTTTATTCCGGTATTGAGCCCCTATGACGGAACTCAATACCGGAATTATAAAACGCTAGTGTGAAAGTAGCCTAAACAAGAATCCATTCACTTGCAGCAAGGAGAGATCTTAAGTGTGGTGAGAAAACATATAATGGGGATTAGAGGTGGGTTTGCAGTCAGAGGAAGGTAAGCAGGGCAGTGGAGGAGTCTACAAGCCACACTGCGCAGAAAGCATCTCACCCCTCTTCTGAACAATCGATGGAAGAAGCTTCTCTTTGGTCTAATGTTCTGTTTGCTCACATCCAGGTCTGGCGACAAGCAGCCGTCTGTCTCATACACATTGATGTCTTTAAAGCACTCTGTCTCAATCATCTGCAAGGAAGAGGAAATTCAGTTGCTATTTCAAGGTGCTGAATAACATCACTGGTCCCCTGCGGGGGAAGGCGCTGCCCTAGACACAAAGACAAGAGAGGACTTACCTCTTGCTGCCATGGAATGGAGACGCTGCCCGTCACAAATTTAGAGTAAAAGTCATCATCTGTGGTGTCCAGGTTCACTCCCTTCACTGTGGAGAACTGCTCGATGTCCAGCACGTCCTTACAATACACAGCACGCGGCTGCAGGAGAGACAGCAAGATGTGTGGGTATATACTGTATATATATATATATATATATATATATATATATAATTTAAAGGGCATCTGTCAGCAGATTTGTACCTATGGGACTGGCTGACCTGTTACGTGTGCGCTTGGAAGATGCCTTCAGCTGCCAAGTGCACATGTAACAGGTCAACCAATTTCATAGGAACAAATCTGCTGACAGATGTCCTTTAAAGCAGGTTTCCAGGGGTTAAAAGCTATGTACAACTTTGGAGGCAATTTTTGTTTATGATTTTACTCATTTTTGGCTAAAAATCATATTTTAAATTGGTCTTTATTAAAAATAATGCGCCATTCTGTCACAAAAGGTTACGTGTTTTTCTAGCTGTGTGACTGGTATTTTCACTTCATCTAATAACCCTTATCTCTAAATTACTGAGAGGTCATAAACACTTATTTAAGCCACATTCTTATCATTAAGATAAGAACTGAGCTATAATCAGTGTTCATAACGTCAGAGAGCAAAGATAAGGAGTCCGACAGCTCCCCGAATGACACAAAAGACTCCATACTCCATATTTCTAAAGGGGTATTCCCATCACATACAATGGGGGCATATCGCTAGGTGTGTTGTGCGCTGTGTGATTAGGACATGTTCTGTGTGTACTAATAGGACAGCGGCCATTTTATTTCTCCTAATGATTGCTCCCCAGACAAAACGAGCCATTATAACTAATGAAAGGTATTTGGGAATATATTTATAATAAAGTAATATTTAAGTATTTTCATTTTCTCAATTCCCAGAGAACCCCTTTAAGGAAAGGACAGTGGGATGCCTATGTGATTGCAGGCAATGGTAGTGGTGGAATTGATCCATTCATCTCATATTTATTCCTTATCAACCCATTTCATAAAGATTAATGAGAAATTCACTGCCTACATCCAGCCCAATAAGCATGGTGCTTCCTTTGAGGCATGGACTTGCACGCCTGGAGGAGGACTTCACATATGAAAGGTCTTTCTGCATGAGAGGGATACTCAGGGGTACACCTAGACTTTCTGCTGTCTGAGGCAAAAACTGAACCCCCCCCAATGCCTATTTCTTAACCTAACCCCTTTGCCACAATGAAAGCGCTCATTGCCCATGGCCCTTCCGCTGCCCCACTCTTGCCCCTACCTGGTGCTGCCTGAGGCGATTGCCTCACCTGGCCTCATTGGTGGTGCACCGCTGGGGATACTCATCAGATAACATTAGGAACAAGCAAAGCTTGGGGTCATCGGGAACGGATACTTCCATTGTGTTATTCAAAAACTCGAGGACATGCATCCAGTACCCATGGATTGTGAGGCAGGTCCACAGGAGATGGGAAAAGGAAGCTGACATTTTTGGGTATAGAATAGGAAAGTCAGGACAGAATCTATGAAGTCGGGAAGAGGTGCAGAATGTTCTAGTCTATAGAGGATGTAGAGTTGGGTCATATGTGTAGAAGAATTAGGCGAGACCAGTTTAAGGCCACTTTCACATTAACGGCAGCACGGATCCGGCAGGTGAAGGGTGCCACCGGATCCGTGCTGCCGCAGGTACACGTGAGGAGCCGGAGCACATACACATACACACACATAGACATACACACAGACATACTTACATGCTCCCAGCAGCTCCGCAGAGCACAGGAGGAGGAGGACGGCGCGCACATAGGAAGATTCCCCACAGCGCCCTCTGCTGGAGGGAGAATCTTCCTATGTGCGCGCCGTCCTCCTCCTCCTGTGATGTGCTGAGCTGCTGGGAAGATGTAAGTATGTCTGTGTATGTGTATGTCTGTGTGTATGTGTCTGTCACGTGTGGTGTGCTGTGGATGGATCCGTCATGAACTCCATTGAAAGTCAATGGAGGACGGATCCATTTACTGAGTGTGTCACACCAAACGGGTCCGTCCCCATTGACTTGCATTGGGGATCATGACGGATCCGTCTTGGTGCAGATAAACAGTACAGAGAGCAAACCGCAGCATATTGCGGTTTGTTCTCCGGTCTGAAGACGGAACGGAATGCTTTCAGGAGCCTCCGTTGTCTTCAGTTCAGTTTTGTCCCCATTGACAATGAATGGGGACAAAACTGAAGCGTTTTATTCCGGTATTGAGCCCCTATGAAGGAACTCAATACCAGAATTAGTGT
The DNA here is from genome assembly GCA_900303285.1 of Rhinella marina. Taxonomy (NCBI): domain Eukaryota; kingdom Metazoa; phylum Chordata; class Amphibia; order Anura; family Bufonidae; genus Rhinella; species Rhinella marina. The sequence goes on from ONZH01009391.1 coordinate 61,546, forward strand.
GAAAGTAGCCTAAGGGTGTCTGGTGCAAGGGATCATTCTTCAACCCTTCATGACCAAAATGAAATCCCTACATTGGTATTATAATGACTCCCCACAGAGCACTGAAATTGTTCCTCTGCTTGGGGTGGAGAAGATTGGAAAATAGAAATCACTGGGAACTGATCTTGTATGGTGTGCTTCAGTTAAAAATAAAAGAGGTAGAAATTTGGAGTATCTTTATAAAAAACAAAACAAAGAAAAAAAATTTACATCAGGAACAAATGGAGGCTCCAGCATATTGGCTTCCAGACGTTTGAAGTTGACGTTCCTGAATATCGTGTGCTGTTTGACACCTGCAGCTCCATCGCCTTTGCAGCCAAGCCGCTGTTTGGGGTCCTTTGCGAGTAACTGTATTGAGAAAGAAGCCATTTTATGATTACGTAAAGACATGACTGATCTTCTCTGGAGTATGGACAACGCCCTACTTTATTGCAATTTGAAGGGTTAACTTGCACTGTGATTTATACCTTTCTTTACACTTATACTGTTTCATATTGTTGAACTGCATTTTATATTGTTATTGTAATATATCCTGATCATTTGCACTGTTACTGCATTGTACTTATACTGCACTGTGGAAGTGGTTAATACATAGCCCTCTAAAACTGAGAGACTTTGATACTTACTACCTATGCACTGAGAAGCTAGTCATTTTCGTCAGTTACTATAAGAGAATATGCAGAGCTAAGTTTTGGAGGGAAAAGACAAGACACAGTGACCTTTTGACTGTCTGGTTCAGTTCAGTACATCTTAAAACTGCTTAGTCATGCCCATTGACTTGTACTGAGGCGCAATATAAGTCTATGTCAGACTGGAATTGTAACATTGTTTCTGTCAGGCTGTGCTTCTCCAGCTTCACCCCGCCAACTAGAGGGTTTTAGTTCCATTAGAAACTGTATAAAAATGGAGTAGTTAGAGCTCATGGTTATCTGCAGTTGGTGATTAGTGTTTAGTAAGAGAGACTCTGCCAGACTGCACGAGTGACCAGAAGAAGACAATAAGACTGGGATACTTTGTCACAGACCCTGGCTCATCAGCCCTTTGAAAAAGCCAGCTGGATGACTGTGCCAAGAACCCTTTGGCCAGAGTACTGCCTTCTAAGGAAGAGAAGGACATCTATCTCAGGCCTTTTCGCAGTACTAAAATGTCTTCTGCCAGGGAGGAGACTGGAGAAGCCAGCCCAGTGCATTGCCTGTATTGTTTTGCACTTGAGTTCCTCTAGTAAAGAAGCACAATGGTTTTCTTTCCCTTTGGGGTGCACCACTCCTTATCATCCCCCCAGAGTGCAGCAACACATGGTGACACCTCCACAGTGTCTGGGGGACCCAGCGTAGCACTGGGCCACTGCTGTAAAAAGTAACATGCTCGAGAATGTCCCACAAGAGGACCAGCGTTTTGCTGAAGGACTAGGAAGAAGCCCACTTGCAGTCAGGTCCTCCTACAGACTGTCACTTATAGTAAACAGGTCACATAGGTTTTCTAGTAGTGGGACACCACTGGGGATAAAATGCACTATGCAGATAACCCCCCTTAATACCATAGAACGGACCCTTAGAATCACTCACTCCATGGGGCCTAATGCCCCACCGTGGACACTTAGGATTGTGTGATATTCTTCTGGAGGTCTAAGGTATACAGCTTAGAGAAATAAAAGAAAGAGACAACCTATAATCCCAAACTCCTAAAGACACTCGTTTAGCTGGAAATGACACACTCAGATGTTGTAACATCCATTAAAGTGAGGTTTCCAGAGTGGCTCATCTTGTATCCTGCCAGTGTGCTTAAATATGGATGAAGAGCCATTACAAGACTCCTCAGCTCCCTGAATAAACCATTAGTTATGAGAGATGCAAGGAATCTTGGCATTTACATGGCACGGCACAAAGTGAATTATTAAAAATTATCAAAGCTTCAGCATTAGGTGGATGTCAGAGATCAAGTAGGTTTAAGCCCTTGATGCTCACTCGTGAAGATAAGGTATCTGATGATAAGATGTTCTTACTTCCATGTGTACCCACCATCCTGCAGATAGCTTTGGCATCCTCTGAAAACTTCTCGGAATACTCTTCTTCATCTTCCTTCACCCGTCTGTCCACCTCATCCCGCTTCACCTTCTCCTTTCTTTTCCTGAAGGGTGATTGACCTTGGATCATTTCATAAATAAGGCAGCCGAGCCCCCACCAGTCAGGGCTGAATGTGTAGCTTTCATTGTTGATGACTTCAGGTGCTGGAGAAGAAGCCCATTGTTAAGAAACAGAATCGGATTCATTGCTTTTTTCCAGCCCAAACATTTCATTTTTAAAGGAAGTCTTTCACCTGTTTTTCACCTATATAACTAACAGCACTGCCCCACGGAAGATTACAAACACATCCCAGACATACCTGTGTGCACTATGTGTCTGTATTACATGTCACATCCCAGACACACCTGTGTGCACTATGTGTCTGTATTACATGTCACATCCCAGACATACCTGTGTGCACTGTGTGTCTGTATTACATGTCACATCCCAGACATACCTGTGTGCACTGTGTGTCTGTATTACATGTCCAGGAAAAGCACTTTTATTCTGCTGGAAAACAGCTCCCAAGTGCCCGGCTGAAAGTGAAACTAAAAAAACTCTCTCTCCCGACTCGATTTCTAACGGCTATATCTTCTGATATCTTCTGCTGTGATTTTAAAGTAGCATTTGAAAGCTTGGAATGCCAGCTTTCTAAGAAGGTCAGAACCATTTTTCTATCTGCTACCAATCCCAAGATATAAGCAGCTAAAGGAGCCCTCCCCTCTTCAGTCTGGTTTGCTCTGGGCACTTGGGAGCTGTTTTCCTGCAGAATAAAAGTGCTTTTCCTGGACATGTAATACAGACACACAGTGCACAGGTATGTCTGGGATGTGACATGTAATACAGACACACAGTGCACACAGGTATGTCTGGGATGTGACATGTAATACAGACACACAGTGCACACAGGTATGTATTGGATGTGACATGTAATACAGACACACAGTGCACACAGGCATGTCTGGGATGTGACATGTAATACAGACACACAGTGCACACAGGTATGTCTGGGATGTGACATGTAATACACACACACAGTGCACACAGGTATATCTGGGATGTGACATGTAATACAGACACACAGTGCACACAGGCATGTCTGGGATGTGACATGTAATACACACACACAGTGCACACAGGTATGTCTGGGATGTGACATGTAATACACAAACACAGTGCACACAGGTATGTCTGGGATGTGACATGTAATACAGACACACAGTGCACACAGGTATGTCTGGGATGTGACATGTAATACACAAACACAGTGCACACAGGTATGTCTGGGATGTGACATGTAATACAGACACACAGTGCACACAGGTATGTCTGGGATGTGACATGTAATACAGACACACAGTGCACACAGGTATGTCTGGGATGTGACATGTAATACAGACACACAGTGCACACAGGTATGTCTGGGATGTGACATGTAATACAGACACACAGTGCACACAGGTATGTCTGGGATGTGGGGCAGTGCTCTTAGTCATATTGGTGAAAAAGAGGTGAAAGACTCCCGTAAAAGGGAATCTGTCAGAACGATTTAGACTATTATCTGCACTAAGGCACATAAGTAGTCAAGATCAACAGGTTTTATTTTTTTTATTGCCACCCATTCCCTCGCTGTCAGCAGTCAAAGCTGCACTGAAAAACACAGTCAGGACTGCTATGCTGCACTAACGTAATGAAGAGGACTCCTGTGCGCAGCAGTCCTGACAATGTATTTCAATGCAGCTTTAAACCCTGACAGAGGACAATGGAAAATTAAAATTAGTGGACTCCATACTGCAGATAATAGCCCAAGATCATGGTAACAGATTCCCTTTAATTCAATTTTTTTCAAGGCTGCATGACTACAGCTCATCTTGCACTGATCCTGTGTTACAGCCTGTATTGTACTCCAGAGCTGCATTGACAGCCTGCCAGTTGTTACAGGAAACCATCAACAAGCTTGTTGGTAGACAAACCCGGCTTAGCGGATCTCCTGTAATGCAATGTTGAAATTCTAGGGAAGCAAACTTCTGAATTTTTACTTCCGAGAATGCACATTACCAAAATTAGGCTTTCTACAACCACAAAACAAGATAAGAAGCCATGTCCTGATATGTTAAGGTGATGTAATAATTATGTCCACATGTCATGGTCATACCCTGATGCCCTTATATGATATCATCACAGCTATATTCATGGCTTTATCCTAACAGGATATGATGTCATAGTTATACTGGGATGTCCTAAACTGATGTCATATTAGTCTGATAAGTGATATATGTCCCGATACAATGTCCTGATATGTTATCATCCTGATATGAGTTCATGTTCTTAAATGTATGATTTCTTAGATATATGATGTCATCATTAGGTAATGATGTCATAGCTATGCTATGAGGTCACCTCCTGTCTCATATTATTTTATAGTTATGTTGTGATGTCTCAATTATATCTGGCATCATATCATCTCCAGGGGCGTAGCTAAAGACTCAGGAGTTCAGCTTGGGCCCCCCTTCCCTCAGTGCTTTGTGACCAGGGGCAGGGAAGCACATAGTCTTTATGCTGTCTGAGGCAAAAAATTGAAACAACACAAATTCTTGACCTAACCCCTTCCCTCCAGCCATGTAGCATATTATTTTCACTTCACACATACTTGCTATTTTGGGTTGGTCTATCATATAAATCCCAAAGAGGAGGACTCTGGAGGAGAGGTCACCTGTAATCACTAAATACAAGTGTTTATTCTGCCCCTGACTGCGTCTGAAGAGAGCTGTAGTCACTCGTATGGTCTATGGCATGATAATGGGTGGTTGTATTCTCTTTTGTGAAACTACAACTCCCAGCAATGCTTCAGGTCATACTGGCAGTTGTAATTTCATGCTGTTGGAGGAAGGGCGGAAGTTGAGGTGGGGGGGTCATTCCAAAGTTTGCTCTGGGGCCCAGCCTTTTCTAGTTATGTCTCTAGTTGTGATGTCATATCTTGACATGATATCATAGTTATGATCTGTTTATGCAACAGTCAGTCATGGTTTCATACAATGGTATGGCCTGACATGATAAGTGTTATCCTGATATGATGTAATAGTTCTGTTCTGGTGTAATATTGTGATATGAAGTTATGTCCTATTGTCTCCTAATGTGATGAGGCACTCTCCATACGGAGAAATAGTTCCCCTTCCCCTCCTGTGTCCCGACAAAGGCCTCTCTCATTCTGTTAAAGGGGTTGTCTCACCTCACACACTGATGGTATATCCCAGCGATATGCCACCAACAGGGGCGGACTAGGAACTTAAAGTGGCCCCGGAAAAAAATGCTAAAAGTGGCCCCGTTTTGTAGTTGGTCCAAACTGATGGAAGGCAAAGCCAGCAATACCATATTAAACACCCCAACAGAGCCAAATACCACAGTCCACCACAAAATACTGACAGCAGCACAAAATACATCCCAAAAAACTTCCATTGGCCGGCCGTGAGGAGGGCCCAGGCGGCCCCCAAGGCATCAGTCCACCGGGAAATTTCCCTGTAAGGTCTATGACCAATCCGCCCCTGGCCACCAATGTCAGATAGGTGCAGGTCCTACCTCTGGGACCTGCTCCTATCTCTAGAATAGGGCCTCCAAAGTGAAGGTGAGAGCAGCCGCACATACACAACCCCCCTCCATTCATTTCTAGGAGAGTTCTGAGAATAGCCAAGCGTTGGACTTATTGTTGGCAATGCTTGTGCTGTGCACTCTCCATTCAATTTCTATGGGCGTTCTGAAAGTATCCTGTTATGATGTCATATAGACTAGTTGTAAGCTAATATAATATCATAGTTGTATTGTGATACATTAACCTAGTTCAGGGATCAGCAACTTCCAGCTGCTGTGAAACTACAACTCCCAGCATGCACACCTACTCGGCTGTTCTTGTAACTCCCATAGGAGTGAAAGGAGGATTCTGGGAGTTGTAGTTTCAGAACAGCTGGAGTGCAGGAGGTTGCTGATCCCTGACCTAGTTCTTTCTGGATATCCTAATAAGATATGATGCCATAGGTTTGTCCTGTTATTATATGATGTCATAGTATAATACTAAAATAATGTAATATCCCATTCACTTGAATGGGACAAGAATGCAATACCCAGAACCGCCACTAGTAAATGTATGGAGCACCGTACACAATCAAGAGCTTGCAGCACTCACCGGAGCATCACAGAGCAGAGGGGGTGCTGAGAGTGGGACCCCCACCGGTATAATATTGATAGCCTATCCTAAGAAAATATCAATATTAAAACCCCTTAAAGGCCATTTAATTTCTTAGACTTCAAAGTGTTTCTCCACTTTGGGACAATCCCCATTAGAAGGGTCTCCATACAATAAGCCGGTCACAAAATGTCCTCTTGCTGGTACCAGCAGTGATCACCTGATCACTTGTTTCTAAGTGTTCACTTTTCCTGCAGCACCACCACAGGAGAAATGAAGTATTACACAGTGTCCATTCACATCAATGGGCTGTCTGTGTAATGCAGGACAGGTCAGGTCCTCCAGAGCAAGATATATCTTTGTAGCCGCTGGGCAAGAGATGAAGGTACTATTAACTTACATAGGATGGGTGACAAAACATTTTCTAAACCGGACAACCCAACCAACCGAAAAGATTTTTCTAGAAAAAAAAAAGTCAGCATATACCCATATAACCCACTGTGCCAACTCTGCCACGAATGGACTCTCCTTCAGGTATCTGCACCGCTAACCCGAGATCTGAGATCCTGATGTGCCCTGTGAAAAGAACAGCAGCGTTATAACACTGTATTGCATGGTGTCTTGAAAATGGTGAGGAACAAAGATAGAAAAATACTTGTGCCAATGTGGTCCCATTATAGATGGGGTCCCAGTTCACAGTCTCCCACTGACATATATATCTCCAAGACAAAGGCACCCCTTTAATATAGCAATATTACCTAAGGCACTTACCACGGTCATCCAGCAGGATATTTTCTGGCTTTAAATCCCTACAAAAAAAAAAATTACAAAAATAGACATTTAAAGGGATTTAATATAGCACAAATTTAAAGATGGTGCCTAGGTTTAAGAAGACATGGCTGTTTTCTTCTAGATGGGTTGTGCCTGGTATTACAGCTCAGCTCCACTGAAATGAATAGGACTGAGCTGTAATACCACACCCAACCTGTGGACAGGTATGGCACTGTTCTTGGAAGAACGCAGCCATGTTTTTTCTAATCCTGGACAAACCCTTTAAGCTATTGAGTGACTAACATGGACACTAGCAACTTGAATGCAGGATTTATGCCACACCCCTTGAAAATCTCATTAAAGTAGAAAGTACAGGCTCCTCAATGCATTTGTGTGCAATATAACACAGGAATATAGCCTATAACACTCGCACGACCACTACAAAAAATGTATACCTAGCCCCAGTTTTCGTATAAAAAAAAAAAGAAAAAAAAAAAGGTTTTGTCATCCTGTTATTTCCCCAGAAAGACAGCAGAGGGCGCCAAAGGAACAGCAATGAATGTGCCAAGTTAGAGAGGACCTTTCACCACTCCTGACATGCCTGTTTTAATAGCTTCATGCATTCCCCATGTAATAACAATTCTGGAATATCTATTCTTATGTCTGTATGTTGTGCCATTCCTTTATTATTTCTACTAGAAGTTATGAATGAATTGCTATTTGTCTTCAGTAAAGGAACAGAGGGGAGGTAACCAGTTGGGGGTGTGTCCCTGCACAGTCTGAACATGGCAGCACTGATTGGCTAGAGTCAGTCTGTGCAGGTACACCCCCCCCAACTGGTCACCTCCCCTCTGTTCCTTTACTGAAGGCCAATAGCAATTCATTCATAACTTCTAGTGCAAATAATAAAGGAATGGCACAACATACAGACGTAAGAATAGATGTTCCAGAATTGTTATTACATGGGGAATGCATGAAGCTATTAAAACAGGCATGTCAGGAGTGGTGAAAGGTCCTCTTTAGAAACAGACCATAGAGGTGTAAATAACAGCAGAGGGAGGATTAACCCCTTCGCGCCCAGCGCCGTACATGTATGGCGCTGGGGCGATGCGGGCACATGGCGCCCGCTCGCGGGTGCGGCGGGCGTCATGGCCGGCAAGTCTCTGCTGTTTCTAACAGCAGAGACTTGCCGCTACTTACTACATCGGCGGCGTCTTCCTGGGCGATTAGATGCCGTGATCACACGTGATCACGGCATCTAGTTGCGTCTCAACCCAGAAGCATTTGCTTCCGGGTGGTGTACAGACACCCCGTGTGGCCAATCGGGGTGTCTGTACACCATATGAAAACTGTAATCCTCGCTGGTGAGGATTACAGTTTTCAAAGTGCAATTCTTATTCTGGCCACTAGATGGCAGGCCAGGATAAGAAATGAGCAATTCATGGATTTCTGAGTCTATAAAATCCATAATTGCTCATAAAGAAAAAAAAAAGCCACAATATATAAGCCCATATTTGAGCTTTCTAATAGTAAAAAAAAATTAAAAAAAAATGTTAAAAAATATATAAAAAATAAAAAGATGTAAAACTTCAAATCACCCCCCTTTCCGTATAAGTAAAAAATAAATACCTAAATAACAATAAATATAGACATCATGGGTATCACCGTGACCAAAACGCCCGTACTTTTAAAATATAAAAAAAAATTCCAATACGGCGAATTGTGTGGCGGAAAAAGGCGTCCAAATGGCGATTTGCCGTTTTTTGTCGCTTTTTTTTTTTTAAAAAAAAATTAAATAAAAAGTGATCAAAAAGTCATACACACCCCAGAATCTTATCAATAAAAACTTGAGATCGTCCCGCAAAAAATGAGCCCCCATACAGCTCTGTACACATAAATACCAAAAAGTTATAGGGGTCAAGATTTGACAAGGAAAAAAAAAAAAAAAAAAAGGGCAACTTTCTAATTATTTTATCACTATGAAAACGCAGGAAAAACTATACATATTAGGTATTGCCGGATTCGTACTGACCAGTAGAATGAAAGTAAAGGATCAGTTTTAATGCACATCGAACGCTGTAAATAAGAAACCCGTAGAACTGTAGCGGAATAGCGTTTTCTTTGCAATTTCACCCGGTTTGGAATTTTTTTCCCGCTTCCCACTACACCGTATGCAATATTAAATGGTGGTGTTGGAAAGTACAACTTGTCCCGCAAAAAACAAGCCCTCATACAGCTATGTGAACAGAAAAATAAGAAAAATAAAAGAGTTATGGCTGTTTGAAGGCAGGGAGCGCAAAACGAAAATGCATAACCGAAAAAAGCTCCGGGCGCGAAAGGGTTAAAGGGGGTATTCAGGGTTACAAAAACATGGCCGCTTTCTTCCAAAAACCCTGTGACGCCTGTTTCGTGTGTGTGGCATCTTAGGATCACTCACATCAATGGAGCTGCAAATACTAGACATAACCCGTTTATATTAACCAATTCCTTGACAATTTCGTAATATGAAAGAAGAAAAAGCTGGGCAATAAATGTGAACACTGCACACAGGTTAATTATATACACATAAATAGGTGTAGCAGAGGTGAATTTGTCATTTTATCTTTTGGGGCTGCATGCTTTATCCACTTTGATACCGACTGTAGGATCACAATGAAAACCAAGTGACGAATTAAGCTCTGCTACACTGGCCATTGCATTCTTGCCATCTCACCTGTAAACGATCCTCTCTCGCTGCAGATCCTCCAGGCCACAGCACAGCTCGGCGGCATAAAACACCGCTCTCTGCTCATCAAAGCCCGGGTTCCCCATGTTGTAGATGTGAAACTTCAGGTCCCCGCCATTCATAATGGTTAATACTAAGCAAAGGGCGTCCTTGGTTTCATACGTGTAGGCTAAACTAACCTGAAAAGACAGACAGTACTGGTGAGTGGACAATGCGACATTACACACACAAGGTGCCAACATTCATCTTTATTATACACAGAGCAATGGTTTCTGGAACTGCCCCTTCTGGGGATAAAAAGGCTGCAGGCAATTGGGCATGTGTAAGGACGCAATGAGTAGCCATAGGGGGAGATTTATCAAACTGATGTAAAGTAGAACTGGCTTAGTTGCCCATAGTAAACCAATCAGATTCCTCCTTTCATTTTTAGAGCTCCTTTGGAAAATGAAAGGTGGAATCTGATTGGTTGCTAGGAGCAACTAAGCCAGTTTTCCTTTACACCAGTTTAATAAATCTCCCTCAATGACCATTTGTGCAGTGCCTTAAAGGGATTGTTCACCTTTTGGGGAGGTATGGATAGACCCCCTTTGTGGCCATACCTGCAAAGGGAAGCATACTTACCTGCTCCCCACCGCTGGGGCCGCCGCTTCACCCAGGCCAACGTGCGCTTTGACACTGCAGCCAATGACTGACATGGTCCCCTTGCATCAGTTGATATGACTCACCAATGCGACCAATCATTGGCTGCAGCGGTGTCAAAGTTAGATGTTGTTTGCAGCCGGACAGCAAAGGAGCCAGGAGCCATGGTCGAAGCAGGTAAGTATGCTTCCCTTTGCAGGTATGGCCAGAAAGGGGGTGAACAACCCCTTTAAAAGAGAGCTCATCCGAACTGTGGGAGAGATTGATCAAAACTGGTGTAAAGTAGAACTGGCTTAGTTGCCCATAGCAACCAATCTTCCAAAGGATCTCTATCTCTGAAAAATGAAAGGAAGAATCTGATTGTTTACTATGGGCAACTAAGCCAGTTCTACTTTACATCAGTTTGATAAATCTCCCCCTGTGTGTTTTAGGACTCTTATTCATTAAAGGGTTATTCATTAGGGGAGCTGAGCAGATTGATGTGGGAAAACATTCATTATAATGGAGGAGATTTATCAAAACTGGTGTGAGATAGAACTGGCTTAGTTGCCCATAGCAACCAATCAGATTGATCCTTTCATTTTCCAAAGGAGCTCTGAGAAATGAAAGGAGGAATCTAATTGGTTGATATGGGCAACTAAGCCAGTTTTTCTTTATACCAGTTTTGATAAATGTTCTCCAAAATATATTACATAACCCTCAAAAAAGAATGTGAAAAAACCCAGGGGACACAGGTGAAAGTGTACGTTCAAAGCTCCGATGCATTTCCAACACAAGGGCTTTGTTGTGGGAAGGACACAACGCTTGTCGGGAGCTAATTGAATTAACATGCCAGTGCGTATTTCTCATTTTGCCTCTGAAAGCCCCCATTCTTGGAGTTCTGAAGGACTTGACCCACCATCTGGTTCCGGTCATTCCAGCTCTCGGACCTCGATTGCGCCAACGTATTTGTATGTAAAATTCCAGCTGGGTCGTCTCAAGAAGCTTGGATCACCCGGCGGAGATCGCAGGACAAAGCCCCTTTGTGTTCCACTTGTCTTCTTCGTTGAGACACCCGCCACCTTACAGTCACTTGAGGAGGGGTCACAAGTGCCAGCCTCGGCGACTGTAAGTTCTTTCTTCGGGCCCCAAATAGAAAAGTTGCTGAGCAATGATAATGATTTAAAGAGGACACGTCCCCTCTCCTGACATGTCTATTGTAGTAACTACTTGCATTCCCCATGTAATGACAATTTTGGAGCCTCTTTTCTTATGACTCAAAGTTGTGATGTCCCTCTATTAATCCTTCTAGAAGTTTATAAATGAATTGCCAGTAGTCCTGCAATGAAGGCCCGTCTAAATGTTAGGGCTTGGTGTTCTATTAGGGGCCAGCTGCTTTGTTCCGCAAAATACGGAGTACACATAGACGTCATCTGTATTTTTTGCGGATCGCAAAATACATACGGTCATGTGCATGAGAAGGTTGCGGTGCTACTGAGAGCGCCGATGCCTTCTCAAACAGCTGATCGGCGGGGATCCTGGGTGTTGAAAACCTACCGATCATATACTGATGACCTATGTTGTTTGCGAACAAGTATTTTTTTTTCAAACCCTTGTAAGTGCTTTCTACACATTTACCACTAGAGGTCACTGTCCTCCCACGCCCTGCACTATGTAACAGGCGTTCTTAGAAAAGGGAAAAGCTGGAAAATGTTTTTGTTCTTTGTTTTATTTTTTTGTCAGACAATTATTAATTCAAATTCTTATTCTTTGCCAGATAACCCAATGTTTAAAAATGCATAAGCTAAAGTGTTCTGGGCCTGCAGAACGGTGCTTTTGTCATGAATCTTTAAGCACAATCAATAATGACCAGCATTTCATGGTTACACTTATGTCCGATGCAACTGGATTTGACCTCTTGCATAATTGATGTGTCTCGGCCATGTGCGGTCTGATGGAGAATGGAGCTTCGGAAAGTGTCCAGCGCTATAACGTCCAAGACGGGAGTGCGTGAAACGTGATAGAAACAGAAGGCAGGTCCCAGCATGGCGCATGTGTGGATACAAGCTACTGTAGCGCCAAAGGGATGGCAACCATGTACCAGGCATGTAGTGGCAGCTGGCAATATGGTCAATGTAGCAGTGGTGGGAGAACTGTCGGCCTCAGCTTAGCTGCAATGTCCAGAGGAAGTAGAGGTAATCTGGCATCCATTGACGGCTGCTTTGTCCTTCCTCCATGCTTTACATTGCAGCACAGATTACTCTATGTAATCAACAGCTAATCAGCCCCATAGAGGCATTTAGATGATGCCATTGTGCTCATTCATCATGGCATCTCACAGATGACCCAATCTGAAAGGGATGGGTCCCCACGCATTAAAGGAGACTTCCGAAATCTTCTGGAGATTTCTGTCCCTGTAGAACCCCAACAGACGGCTAACATTTGTTGTGCACTAGTAGTGATCCTGATCACGGGTGCACCACCAATGAGGCCAGGTGAGGCGATCACCTCAAGCAGAACCAGGTAGGGGCAAGGGGTTTTGGGAAAGAAGGGCCATGGGCTGAAGGGAAAGGGTTAGGTTAAGAAATAGGCATTGGGGAGGGGGAGGGGGGGGCACTCTTTCAGTTTTCGCCTCAGGCAGCAGGAAGGCTAGGTGCACCCGTGATCACGATGCTGCGGAATCTGGTGACATCATCATCTGGATGACATCACAAATCTGTCTACATCAGCTAGCTCACTGGCCTGTGCCTTGCAGAAGTTAGAATGAAGGTCTACATTATATGGCAAACATTATCTCTCAGCATCCATTACTGAAGGAAGGGATTTTTTTTTTCCAGTAGGATTACATCATAGCCAAAGGATGCATGATCAATATTTAACTTCGCTTGGACAAATCTACAGCACTCAGCCTATTGATTGTTTCCTGGGGGGGGAGGGGGTGTCCGGAGTGCTTACACTGGGGGGGGGGTGATGGGTGCCAGCGTGAAGGACGTTGCACTTCCTCGCACATCGATCCGCTGACCCTTCTCTCTCGCCAGTAGACACCGGTTATATACAGGGATCACATTCTTCTACAAGGTGGTAGTCACGGGTAGACACACAGTAGATTCAGCAGTAAGCTTGGCTGTCACATCTACAGGGCATTCAGAAAGTCTTCAGACCCTTTCACTTTTTTCATAATTTGGTATGTTGGGGCCTTGTGTGAAATTTTAAAAAAGATTTAAGTTTTCCCCCATCATTCTGTACTCAGTCCACCATATTGAGAAAGTGAGTACAGAAGGTTAGAAATCTTTGCTAATTTATTGAAAAGGAAAAACTAAAATCTTGCATTGACTCAAGTATTCAGACCCTTTCCTCAGGACTTAGTGAAGCCCCTTTGGCAGTGGTTACAGCCTCCAGTCTTCTTGATGCCACAAGATTGGACACCTGGATTTGGGGATTTTCTGCCATTCTTCTCTGCAGAACTCTCACGCTCTGTCAGGTTGGGGACCTGTCAGTGGACAGCCATTTTCAGGTCTCTCCAGAGATGTTTGATTGGGTTCAAGTCACGGCCTCAGGTCGGGCCACTCAAGGACATACTGAAAGTTGTCCCTGTGTTGTTTTGGCTGTGTGCTTAAGAGTCATTGTCTTGTTGGAAGGTGAACCTTCATCCCAGTCTGAGGTCCAGAGCTCAGGAAAAAGAGGTTTTCATTAAGAATATCTATGTACATTGCTGCATTCAGCTTTCCCTCAACCCTGACCAATCTCCCTGTCCCAGCCACTGAAAAACACCCTCACAGCATAAAGCTGCCACCACCATGGTTCACTGTGGGGATGGTATTAGACAGGTGATGAGCAGTGCCTCGTTTCCTCCAAACAAGACGTTTAGAACTGAGGCAACAAAGTTCAAACTTGGTTTCATCAGACCAGGGAATCTTTGTTTCTCAACGTCTGAGAGTCCTTTAGGTGTTTTTTTTTTTTTGCAAACTATCCTGTGTCTTACTGAAGAGAGCTGCCTTCTGGCCACTCTGTTATAAAGCCCAGATTGGTAGAATGATCCAGTGGTTGACCTTCTAGAAGTTTCTCCCATCTGCACAGAGGATCTTTGGAGCTCAGCCAGAGTCACCACTGGTTTCTCAGTGACCTCTATTCCACAAACACCCCTCTGATTACTCACGTTTGTGGGGTGGCCAGCGCTACAAAAAGGCCTGGATGTTCCAAACTTCCTCCATTTAAGAATGATGGAGGCCACTAAGCTCTTGAGAACCTTCAGTGTAGCAGAAATGTTTTTTCTATTCTTCTCCAGATCTGTGCCTCCACACAATCCTGTCTCTGACCCCCACAGAGCAAAAATGTTGACGTGTCAACTTTTTGGAAATAATTAAACCTTAAAGGGGTTTTCTTAAGAACCTCCTAAGCCTTGCATTGGAATAAAGCACTGGTCATCTCTTTCAGCCCCATCAGTAGAGGGGTGCACGTTATTATCATCCCTTTAGCAGGGCCTCTGAGATGACCCTTTGCTGTAAAGACCTATCCCAGAAGTCCCGTCATAGGCTGCAGTTACAACTGATAATCACATTATATTTAAAACCAAGGATCCTCCACTTTGCTTTCTAAAGAGGTTCTGCAGCAGTGATGTGTGTGTTGGCCGCTCCAGATCCTCATACACACCACACAGAAGCTGTTGCAAAAAATTAAAAATACTCACCTACCTTTATATTGTTTTGTTTTTTTACCACTCTACAACCGCATGCACTGAAGCAGTCCCCCTTCTTGGACAGACCTATAGCACTGATCATGTTCCTGGTCTATCAATGGATGGTGCAGAGGACACCTCTGCAGAAGATTGCAGCATTCAGAGTCTGGGTGTCAGCTCAATGGGCATGGTAATGGGGACCATTACACGCAGCATCCTTTATGTGCGTGAGATATGAATATACCACATGTATCTGAATACTGATGGTAAGGACAGAGTCAATAACAGAACGTGAAGATGGATGCCGAGAGCTCGATACTTACTACAAAGTGACTATTTACTTTTTCTAAAATCAGCTTTTCGTTTAATGCCATGGATTCTCCTTTCCTTTTTTTATCCTTTTCTTTTCCAGCTTTTTACAGGCGTACATCTTCCCAGTGGCTCGGACTTGGCAGGCACACACCTAGCAAAAAATACGTACCAGTCAGGATGGGTCAATGAAGCATATGTGGTACTCGTGGTACAAGGGCTACATGTACTCACCTCACCAAATCCACCTTTCCCCAGCACCCGGTAATGCCGAAATGTGTTCTTCGTGACTGGCTGCCTGAAAAGGCGAAAAATAAAGGAGATGACTATTTTTGGAGACATCTACTTTACAGAAGATTAGCAGTTGCATCAAAGATGTCCAGGGGTAGTCTGCTGCATGTGTGTTGGAGGGGGGATGGTCTCTGCTGCGGAGGTAGTGGTGGGGTCTCAAGGATCACCATGACATATAGTTAAGGGGGTGGGTGTGGACAGTTAATCAACGATCAAAAAGATCCACCATGGTTTTTGGGTCCATGTTGTCTAAGCTTTATATGACAATTTTTAATAAAACATAAAGTGCAAAAAAATAAAAAATTGTAGCGCCCACTGTGGATATGCTTAGACAACAATAGCTTACATGTGCTATCTAGGATCATCCTATATCCTACAGGGCTAATAGGTAGTGCTGGAACAAACCGGTAGGTAGACAACAGTAATGATGACCAGGGGCGTAGCTATAGGGGGTGCAGAGGTAGCAGTCGCTACCGGGCCCAGGAGCCTGAGGGGGCCCAAAGACCCTTGTGCCGCATAAGAAGACACACAGAGCACTGAAGGAAGGGGTGCCCAAGCTGAACTCTTGCACCAGGGCCAAAGAGCCTTTAGCTACGCCCCTGAGAGGACCCTCAACTTTTTACCATAACGCCACCATATAATGGTCAGTTGGTTTAGTACAGTACAGTGTCCACATAAAGGAATTGTCCAGACATGACCTCAAAAATGATACTGATGTCAGTACCTACAGGAGATAAGGTAATTATCTGCTATCTTTTTTCCTGAGATCTTGCTTCTTGGCTGCACTTCACCTGATCCATTAGAGCAGAGATGGGATCTATGACTACAGTTTAACTACAGTGCCTACAGGATGTCTGAAGTAGTCTGAGACACGCCCCTTGCCTCCTGATTGGTTAAGGCTGCACTTTTCTTCCATCTGTTTTCAGGAGCAAATCAAGACTGAGCTGCCGTAGGTTTCATTCTGGCACACTTACTGCTGGAGTATGCATCATCAGAATTTATCATCAGAAATTAGCCGCATTCTCTGGCAGCACAGGAGATTTCAAACCTCCCCCACTGACTTCTAGAGGAGAGTGTTGTGGGCATCCTCTGTGACCTGTGCAGAGATAATTGTGCAGGGAGGGGGAGGAGGTGAGCTTTGACATCATCTACTGTGAATGGTGGATCCGGTGTTTATACATATTACCTGTCATTGTAATCCTGCCTGTGATGATAATGAGATGAATGCTGTGAAGTGATTTCCACAGAACAGGAAGTGTCAGCCTATGGTTAGGCTAAGTGGCCAGAGTGAAAACTGTGAAAAATTCCTAGATATATGAGTTGTAAAGTTAATGAAAGTCAATTCATTTCTTCTGATTTGGTGCTATGTGCTCACTAATATATAAAAAATATTTATATGTATATTTTTTTAATGTTTTTTTTTTTTTTCTGGAAAATCTTAATACAGGATGAAAGCTATATTCATGTCAGTTCTTTGCAGGATGTTGGAGGGTTCAATGGTCTCATACATGATGGGATAGATCCGTGCGTTTCCTCATCTTGTCCTGTATTATATACGGTCACTCCTGCTGCTGCAGAACAACTTTTTGAACAGGACAGTCAGTGGGACTCTGTCAATCACTGGATGGCACACTGTATTGCACCCAGTTTCCAAAGACATTCTGCAGCAACTGCTGAGTATGAGGTATACAGCTGAAGAACATTGCAGCTGCTGCAGAACCGCTTTGCAAAGCAATGTGGGGAAGGTTACATGCCAGTCAGCTGGTGGCTTTTGATAATTTTTTTTTTTACATAGCTGTATATACTCAAAGCATATCCCGATGTCGCAACGTGCTGATAACACAGGGATTATTTACATACGTTTAAATGGAAAAAGTCAGCTCGAGTAAATCACCTTCTATTCCACTGTGGAAATATTTGATTAGGACAAGGGTTAAAGACTGCCGCTCCGCTGGGACCAGCATGCTCCACATTTTCATGTGTCAATGGAAGATTTGCAGTTAAACAATGTTTTACAAAAGTTTACAGCTTGTTTTAACCACTCAGCCAGGTAATAGTAAAGGTGCAAAAATGAGAAGCACCAGCAGAGGGCGCTCAGGTCTATGATAGAATGCACACATTCTATCGTATGAGATAAAGGCTGTCTCTCCCGATGCCCCTATACACACGCATGCTCGGCTGAACACGCATTTCTTGTGAATGTACGAAAGCCTCTGCCAGCAGCTTATCATCCAAGGTCTAAGGGATTGGGCATGCTGAAATCAAACATGCCTGACTCTTCACTTCAGTTTATCACTGGAGGTCCCTTCTAACACAGACTTTAATAGCCATACACGCTTCACATTTATAAGCTGATAGGCACGTTACAAGAGCAAAATAAGGGGTTTGTGGGATGTCCACTTTAATCCAGAATCTGTTCTAGAAGCAGGGGTGCACCACCAATGAGGCCAGGTGAGGCGATCGCCTCAGGCAGCACCAGATAGGGGAAAGAGGGGGGCAGCCGAAGGGCGATGGGCAATGAGCGCTTTCATTGTGGCAAAGGGGTTAGGTTAAGAAATTGACATGGGGGGGGCGCCGTTTTAGTTTTCGCCTCAGACAGCAAAAAGGCTGGGTGCACCCCTCTCTAGAAGCAAGTGATAACCTGACGCCAGGTTACTAGAAAACTAATTAATGGTCTGACACTTGTTAGAATGAGTTGGATGTGCAGTTAAGACATGTACAGTATATACTGATCTCAGTTTTTTATTTTTTTTTTTAAATTTGAGTAAAAGAAAAAAATTTAACTATAAAAATATGAAAAAAAAAAACAAATAATATCAAAAATGAAAAAAAAGAATAAAGATAAAACTAAGAAAAGAGTAAGCAGTGTAAATAAACTATAACATGCGAATAGTACAGCTGAACATTGCACTCTCTCAGTATGGTGGGCCCCCTGTTGATTTTAATCCGGCCCCCTTTCAGTCTGAAAACCATCTCTGTACCAGGCACGTAAAGCCCCTGATGCTGTAGCTGAAAATAGTATCCGAGCACAGCCGTATGTTTCATCGCAGCTTCCAGCAAAACACTATAAAACAATATCTAATCAATATCGTAAGTACTTTCTTCCAGGGTCCAGTGCTCTTTATATGAACACATAACCCGCTGTTTGCAGCCACTCAGCAAACACGTCACCTTCTCGCCCCGTAAAAACCCACAGAACGGTGCATCCGAGTGGAACAATTACGAGTTATGGCCAAGCTCTTATCTAAACTCGCTGCTTGCATTTATTTTATGGCGGCTGCGAGGCATTTTAGGGCCATCAGACGACGTCGTAGAAGGCACTGATGCGAGGTCTGTGAATAATAGGCCGGACACACGGCCACATAATTATCGCAGAGCGGGGTAACATTCCCTTTATAATATACCTGAGCTATGGAAATATTACTGGACCTGACAACTTCTCAAGCTGGGTCAAACGAATGGCATCCAAAAGAATCATCCCAAGACCTAGTGATAATGAATGGAATACGTAACATGTATAGGATAAGACGGAATGTGAATAAAACGTATTTTTTGCCCCATAAGACGCACTTTTTCCCCCCCAAAGCAGGAGGAAAAATGTAACTGCATCTTATGGGGCAAATCCTAATGAGCGCTTCCATTATGGGGGGCTGATATGAAGCATGGGGGCTGATGAAAAATATTTTTCTTTTTATTATTGTCCTCCTCTAAAATCTAGGTGCGTCTTATGGACCAGCAAAAAATACAGTATTTCTCGTTCAGAAGTAGGATCTGTCTCTCAGGAACCCATTCATGCAAAGCTGCTCTTTTGAAAAATCAGCTTCTGCCTAAGTCACGTCCTTTACCAGGTTTCCGGACTATGATCTGGACATTACTTCTGATGTGGATGGGTCCAGAACTATTCCTCTCCTTGACACATGCACAAACTCCTGAACATGCGCCAGGAAGAGGAATAGTTCTGAACACAGCTGAATCGGAAGTGACATCCCATCCACAGCCCAGGCCGGAAACCTGGTAAAGGATGTAAGGTTGTCAGAAGTGGACCTCAGAGACGTAATCGTGGGGAGCATCGGAGTGACCAGCGCTGCTGTGATGAGGTCCCCAAATATCCTAAGTGACCACTGAGGCCATTGACTGGCTGCAGCATTCAAGGGGGCAGTCAGGGATGTCATTAATGCCAGAAGAAAATAAAAATAAGACCGCCATGAGTTGCCGCACTGGAACGGTAGGGGATCAGACAGGTGAGTAAGGCCCGTGGGGTCCTACAAGTAGACGCTATGAGATACTTACCTCTCAAGCCATTTCCACTGTAAGAAGCGGGAGAAATACATGCTTTCCTGAAAATCCTCGAACGGTCCACCACGGAGATAATCACGAACCACTCTGCAATAAATAGAGATGAAGAATTAGCCAAATAGGACATTGCATACACACGGAAAAGTGATGCCTTCTACATAACCAACATTTAAAGGAAAAACATATCCAATACATGTTCAAAAAAGTAAGTAAGCGTAAAAGATAGTACCACAGGCAACCACCAGGTGGCCCTGTCTCCCTGATCTATCCATTTATTAAAGGGGTTGTCCGGGTTCACAGCTGAACCTGGACATATCGCCTTCATCACTCATTCACCATGAATGAGCAGAGCATTTCACGCTCCGATGCACCCGCTTGCTCTGCATTAAATCGCGCAGGACAAGGGCCGTATTGTTTACATTCACTGCTAGGCGGAAGTCTCTGCCTAGCAGTGATCCTGGTGATGTCACCGGCACTAATGAGCGGTCTATAGCACTGCCCTAGCCTGTCTTTACAAGCTAGTGCAGAGCTGAAGACCGCCCATTAGTGCGGGTGACGTCACTGGGATCACTGCTAGGCGGACGCCTCTGCCTAGCATACCCATAGTGAGACCCAGCATGTCACTGGATCTAATG
Source organism: Rhinella marina (assembly GCA_900303285.1). Taxonomy (NCBI): domain Eukaryota; kingdom Metazoa; phylum Chordata; class Amphibia; order Anura; family Bufonidae; genus Rhinella; species Rhinella marina. Next base: position 82,145 of record ONZH01009391.1, read on the forward strand.
AAAAAGTCCTTGCCCTGCGCGATTCAGGACAGGGCAGGGGGAACATCTACTCATTTATGCTAATTAAGGGAAAAAGGGGTTATGTCCGGGTTCAGGCTGAATCCCTTTAATACGATGTATAATTTTTGCTCTATACTGGTCAGGAACCAGTACATATATTTCATTATTTATGGTAAATATTAAAGGGGCTGTGCACTTTCTGGTTATTGTTGACACGTGTATGCAAGATGTCTATATTGCACTCACTAATATACCGGTAGTCTTTGTTGAAAATCTGTGCCATTTTCTATATTTCATAATGTAAGATTCCTTGTTTACCAAGTCTTTTGTACTGTCCACACAGAGGTCTAGTCCATAAAATGGCTGCTGATGGAGGGTCACGTGACCAGGAAAATCACCTCCATGTGATGTCTCCTCCATTCAAATACACTGCACCTGCCATCTGCACTGCTGGGAGTTTAGTGCCATGTGTTAGAATGGAGGAGGCGGAGTGATGTGTCTGATCACATGACCCACCATCAGCCGCCATCTTATGGACAGGGCCTCTATGTGGACAGCACAGAAGATATGCTTATGTGGGCATACCACATAAAATATAGCAAACTGCAGGGAACATCAACAAAGGCTATATTAGTAAGTCCCATATAGACCTCTTACACACACATTGGTCACAAGTAGCCAGAAAGTGATCAACCCCTTTAAGTAATTAGAGCATGGCACACAATATAGTATATGATAAGCAGTAATACAAGGGGGGCAGCACTCTGAAGTATAAAATGACGACAAAAAAAGTAATAATAAAGTGATGAGAATTGAAAAAATGTAACTGTCTCTGCTCTGTAGACATCCCAAACATGTTAAAGGGGATGTCCAACTTGGAAAATCCTTTTTCAATTACAATGTTAGGGAATTATTAGTTAGTGGAAGGGATTTTCTGTTCAGCATCTTCTGGTCAAAGTGGAGGAGATTTATCAAACTGGTATAAAGTAGTTGCCCATAGCAACCAATGAGCTTCCTCCTTTCATTTTCCAAAGAAGCTGTGAAAAATGAAAGGTGGAATCTGATTGGTTTCTATGGGCAACTAAGCCAGTTCTACTTTACACCAGTTTGATAAACATCCCCCAGTGTCTCTCACTTTGGAGGAACTGACCTGTCCTGCATTTTAATGGGTACTGTGTAATGCTTTATTTCTCCTGTGGTGGCACTGCAGGGAAATGGAACACTTAGTACCAGGTTTCCTCACAGATTAAAGCTGATCGTTGTGATCAGTTTATTGTCAAGGGACCCTTCCTTTGAGGTGTTTTCAGCTCCCTAAACATTGATTACACACGTGGTGTAAGCGGGTCCGCTATATTCGGGCACCGGCCGTGTGTGCACTGTATCATCCAGTAGAATGGGTCATTACGGGAGATATGGTGCATTACGGAATGGAGGCACGGATTGGAAACACTACTGTTCGTGCCTCTGCCCCGCAAAAAAGTGGTGCACGTACTACTGTTTTGTGGTGTGGACCATCGGATGCAGATCATGGACCCCATTCAAGTGACTGGGTTCGCGTCCACGGACAGCGGGCACATGGTCGGTGCCAGTGCATTGCAGACCCGCAGCACATTGTGTACATTAGGCCTTAAACAGAATGACATCCACGACAAGTCTACAGCAGAAACTGCAACCGGATTTCCAGTAAATTCCACTTTAAACACAAAAATGCAAACGTATGTTCAGTACCCAGCGCGCAAAGCATCCATGGGCATGTGACAAACACAAATACGCCAGTGACCTACGCAGCTGAAGCAATGTATGTAAGCAGCAGGTTGCATATCTCAACCTATACGCCACAATCTGGATCAATATCGTCAGTCATAGTAAAGGTCTTAAAAGGAAAACAACCAGCGTAATTGCGCTCAGCGAAAGGACACACATTCCATTCACACAGGAGAACACGTGTAATCAGGGCTGCTCCAGATTCCTGATAAAAAGGTCACAGGCGGAGGCTAATCATTTATAAACTGGTCCTGCGGAAAACCAGACTGCCATGGAAAAAGCACGCTATACAAATATATGCAGACACACGTACACACACTCTGCTGTCCAGTACATGACTGTATGACTTGGCCGAGCATGCATAAGTGGTGAATGGGGAGAAGGCTGCTTCCAGACACCTCCGGCAGCGGCTTATCTCTCCTAAGGCCTCATGCACACGACCGTGTCCATTCTGCGGTCAGCAAGCCATGCATGTGTAAAATACGGTTGCGATCCGTGTGCCATCCACATTTTTTTGGCTGACCCATTGACTTCAATGGGTCCGTGGTCTAAATTTTGCGGACCCATGATCTGTGTGCTTTCTGCAAATTGATAGAACATGCCCTATACTTGGCCACAAATTGTGGCCACCGGACCCTCTGAAGTCAAAAGGTCTGCAAAAAAATGTGGATGCAACACGGGCGGTATCCGTATTTTGCGGGCTGCGTCGTGTGCATGAGGCCTAAAAAAAGAATCCAACGGTTAAAATCCAACATGCCTGACCCTTATCTCCTCCCATACACATTAGTGGCTGGCAGGTCCCGCCGAGATCGGTGAGTTCGGGCAATGTACATCTAAGGGCTCATCCACACGACCGTATGTATTTTGCAGTCCACAAAAAACGGATCTGCAAAAAATACGGATGACGTCCGTGTGCATTCCGTATTTTGCGGAACGAAACAGCCGGCCCCTAATAGAACAGTCCAATGCTTGTCCATAATGTGGACAATAATAGGATATGTTCTATTTTTTTGCGGAAAGAAAATACTGACATGCGGAAACGGAATGCACACTGAGTAACTTCCGTTTTTTATGTGGACCCATTGAAATGAATGGTTCCGTATACAGGCCGCAAAAAAAAAAAAAAAAAAGTGGAACGGACACGGAAAGAAAATACATTTGTGTGCATGAGCCCTAATGTGTATGGAAATCTCTGATGAAACACTGAGCAAACACTGGCTATGTGAAAGCGGTCTAACTCCACTTGCTGGCCTCCCCCACTGACCACCTTCAGCTTCATACTCCCTTCATACTATGTGATGGCATGCAGGGCCACAGGATATATATTTTTTTTGCATCCCTGCATTAGGACAGTTATAACTTTTCTTTTTAATTATTTTTATTATTTTATTTTGTATTTTTCCAAAAATGTTGGGGGAGGATGAAAAAAAAAACATCCACAATTTTTTTTCCCTTTTACATTTACACTGTTGACCATGTGGTTAACTTTATTCTATGGGCTGATAGGATAAGACAGTGATGTCTAACCTCCGACACTCCAGCTGTGGTGAAACTATGACACCCAGCAAGCTCCATTCATTTCTATGACGTTCTGAGAACAGCCAAGCAAATGTGCATCTTGGGAGTTGTAGTTTTACCACCGCTGGAGTGCCGAAGGTTAGCCATCACAGGGATAAGGCAATGCAAAATCTCTCTAAGTTTTATTTTACAGATTGTATTACATGTGCACAAAAGAACACAATTCATCAAAAAATTAGTTCTAACATCGCCACATTCGCAGAGCGCTACCTTTTTCATTTTCCATCAATGTAACAATAAAGGGATTTGTTCTTTTTGCGGGAACAAGGTCTATTTTTAACAGAACCATTAGGCTACCTGCACATGTTTTTCCACGCAGATTCTCATGCAGGAAAACCGCAGCGTAAGGTCTCATGCACAGGAAGGTATTTTAATTTCATTCCATTTTTTTTACAGGTCCGTATTCGGAACTATTCACCTCAATGGGTGCGCAAAAAAACCAGAAATGACTCCGTGTGCATTCCGTTTCTGCGTCCGTTCCGCAAAAAAAAATAGAACATGTCCCATTCTTGTCCGTTATGGATTCACAAAAAAAAAAAAAAATGACGCAATTTTTTGGTGGATCCGTGTTTTGAGGACCGCAATATACATACGGTTGTGTGCATGAGCCCTAATACAGTACCAGAGGGTACACTTTGCTTCTTCATTCCGTGTGAAAATTGACCTGCTTTGCGGATTTTGAAATCTGCAGCATGTCAACTCTTTTCAATGCAAGGGCAAGCTCTGCGCCAAAAACCGCAAGCAACACATGCATTTTGTTTTGTGGATTTGGTGAAGAAATGCCCAGAAATCCACATGGATAACACGCCTTTAGGGCTCAGCTGAATTTAAAGATCCATTGCTTCATTCTGGGGAAAAAAAGTACTTTTAATGCATATGCAAATGAGCTGTTAAGTGCACTGAGGGAGGGCCCAAATCTCTATTGCTCTTCCCGCTTCCTCCGCCACTCTTTCCCTCTCCTACTTCATTGACAGGGCCAAGCAAGATGACAATGCAGGAACCTGACCCTGTCAATCAGAAAAAAAAGAGGGTGGGGCTGGCAGAGGAAGCAGGAGGAGCAAGGGTGCACAGCAGTGTCGGACTGGGGTACCTAGGGCCCACCAGTAAAAACTATTTTGGGGGCCCACTGTACGGATACATTTAAATATAATAAATAATCTAACAAGTTTTTTATATGAACATAGGCTGGTTGAGGGGCTGTACATTGAATATAAGTATGTAGTGCAGTAAGTCTACTGTGTTATGTGCCACTTGTACAAGGGAGATGGGAGACTAGGGGCCCACCGGGGGATTCACCTGTGGGCCAGTCCGAGCCTGGTGCACAGAGTGGCTTGGGTCCGCCCTTGGTGCACTCAACTGTTAATTTGCATATGAATTAAAATAACTTTTTTCCCAAAACAGATCTTTAAGTGATAGGTATCATTAAATTTATAGTCCTACAAGCCATTATGCCTGGTTTATCAGTCAATTTAATGGTGACATATCCCTTTAAAATCTAATGCATGTCTATGCAGGGGATTTGAAGCTCTGTATGAAAAAAAGGGAAGACCCATGACAGAATTTTGGATCTAAGACGAAGATGCCAAATTATCTGATGAGTGAACTCCACTGATCCGATGTTCTTGCAATTTTTCTTCTTTCTTTGCAAAGGAAGATTTGTCCAATGCAATATTCGCAGGCGTTCCAGAGCATGCTATCCTCGACCAAAAGTCACATCTCTCCACAATGTACACAGGTTTAAGTTGCAAACAATGAACGTCACTTGTTTAAGGTGATCCTGATATCCATGTGTGCTTAAACCTGAACGATAACCCTTCACGTACACTCAGTTACACATTACATCAGCTCACTGCTGCCCCCTACTTGTGTATGAGAGATGGGAGAAGGGTAACGAGAACGGTTTCAGGGCTCACTATTAAAATCGGTAACATTTTTCATTCCACCCCTTTATGGTATCTGTTCCCCCTCAATATGGAAGGGAACAGCTGCTAAAAAGTGACGTGGGAACCTTTCCTTAATAACGTTATCTCCAGTATTAAAAACACTAGTAGAAAATTCCATCGCATCATGGAAAGAGAGGAGTGGTCTGAACATAATGATGGAAATAAACAAAAACATATGCATTGGAAAAACTAAAGTGAAGCAACGCACGCGGCTTCCCCGAGAGGAGCCAAGAATGTACGAAAGGAGGGAAGTGAAAGACAAAAAGGTGAACAAAACAGAAAAGCTCCACAGATTATCAAAACAGTTCTCTGGTGACACGTCAAGAGTCTGAAAATGGCACTCTATAAAACTGGAGGAACTGGAGGAGTGCAGGGACACAGCGCCACCTGCACCCTACTTTAGGGACAAAATACTGTAGGAATCGTAGGAATGAGGAGTCAGCATGCACTCTGCAGCAATTGGAGCAGACAGCCTACACTCAGCAGGAACAAGGGCAGGCAGCACTCATTCTACAGGAACAAGAGGAGGCAACATGCACTCCGCAGGAACAAGAGGAGACAGGGTGCACTCTGCAGGAATAAGAGGAGACAGCATGCACTCTGCAGGAACAAGAGGAGCTAGAATTCACTCTGCAGGAACAAAAGTAGGTAGAATGCACTCTGCAGGAAGAAGAGGAGGGAGAATGCACTCTGTAGGAACAAGAGGAGGTAGAATGTGCTTTGGAGGAACAAGAGGAGGCAGTACACACTCTACAAGAACAAGAGGAGGGAGAACGCACACTGCAGGAAGAAGAGGAGACAGCTTGCACTCTGCAGGAACAAGGGCAAGGAGCACTCATTCTGCAGGAACAAGAGGAGGCAGCATGCACTCAGCAGTAACAAGAGGAGGGAGAATCCACTCTGCAGGAACAAGAGGAGGGAGAATGCACTCTGGAGGAACAAAAGGAGGCAGCACACGCTCTGCAGGAACAAGAGAAGCTAGAATGCACTCTGCAAGTACAAGAGGAGGTAGAATGCACTCTGCAGGAAACAAGAGGAGGCAGCATGCACTCTGCAGGAAACAAGAGGAGGCAGCATGCACTCTGCAGGAACAAGAGGAGGCAGCATGCACTCTGCAGGAACAAGAGGAGGCAGCATGCACTCTGCAGGAACAAGAGGAGGCAGCGTGCACTCTGCAGGAACAAGAGGAGGCAGCATGCACTCTGCAGGAACAAGAGAAGGCAGCATGCACTCTGCAGGAACAAGAGAAGGCAGCATGCACTCTGCAGGAACAAGAGAAGGCAGCATGCACTCTGCAGGAACAAGAGAAGGCAGCATGCACTCTGCAGGAACAAGAGAAGGCAGCATGCACTCTGCAGGAACAAGAGGAGGGAGAATCCACTCTGCAGGAACAAGAGGAGGTAGAATGCACTCTGCAGGAACAAGAGGAGGTAGAATGCACTCTGCAGGAACAAGAGGAGAGAGAATGCACTCTGCAGGAACAAAAAGAGGCAGCACACGCTCTGCAGGAACAAGAGAACCTAGAATGCACTCTGCAGGAACAAGAGGAGGTAGAATGCACTCTGCAGGAACAAGAGGAGGCAGCATGCACACTGCAGGGACAAGAGGAGACAGCATGCACTCTTCAGGACAAGAGGAGGCAGCATGCACCCTGCAGGAACAAGAAGAGACAGCATGCACCCTGCAGGAACAAGAGGAGACAGCATGCACTCTGCAGGAACAAGAGCAGGCAGCGCACTCTGCAGGAACAAGAGCAGGCAGCGCACTCTCTGAAGGAACAAAAAGAGGCAGCCCAAAATCTGCTGCAATAACTAGGCCCCATCACAGTATATCATATCTGAAAACCCGATGTCTATATTCATTTAGGATACACTGCCCAGTGTTAATCACTGAACACACATCCATTTTACAGTCAGAGAAGTAAAAACCATAATCATCATGTACATGGATGGATCAGCAGTGGAAAGGTCTTAGGTCATTTCCAGATGTGTCAACATAGTCAAATATTTTCACATCTGCTGTTTCGGAAAAACAGATCTCAGGAGCACATGTTGGGTGGGAGGGTGACATTTCTACTCTACAAATCCCGCTCCTTGACATGTAGTGACGTCATAGGAGATGATTTATTTCTCCTGTAATAGTAAATCTCTAGAATGTACACATCCGAATGTATAAGACGGTGCAATTACATGTAAATGCCACGGAGCTGCGGTTAAATCAGATCTGTCAAAGACTCCACATCTAGTATACTAGACGTAAGTCACGCTGACTTGTCTGAGCACAAAAACTTACACCCCCAACATCCCAAATGAAAAAGCAGAAAAAAGAAAAAAAAATATCAATTTATGTAAATCTGAGCCCAAGACATTTAATATTTCCCTCTATGCCCCACTTACCTAGTGCAGTCTTTAAAAAGCTCCTTACAGGGACTCTGCTCCAGCCTCTCCTTACATTCATGTACGGTGTCCTGAGGTATTTCCGGCAAACGGGCTGCAGACTGGAAAGAAACAAAAAAAAAATTTGAAAATTATTGACAATCCAAGCCATGGAGTTGAATTTCATCTATTATATTTTTATAGGTCAAAAATAAGATTTTTCTTCTTCCGTTGGAAATACACTTTGGGAGTATTCTCTGATGTATACCTCTGTTAGAAGGCTGCAACATATGGCTCTGAGTGTATAAAAAAATAAAAATAAAAAAAATAAAAAGGTATACTGAAAGTACACAACGTAAAAAAAAACAAAAAAAAAAAAAATGCATACTAAACACTAAAAAGTCAAAAAGAAAATAAATAAAAAAAGGATAAATACTTTCACATCATATGGCACATGGATTAATTCGCCATATGCACTCCAATGTTCCGGTAAGGCTACTTTGACGTATGCGTTTTGGCATTCCAGCTTTGAAATCCGGGAGAGGATCTCAAAACCGCGCCAAAAAGGTTTCTGAATGGAAAGAAATCCGTTTCGGATGCATCAGGATGTCTTCGCTCCATCAGCTTTCAGTTTTGTGACCTGACACAAAACTGCTGCAAGCTGCGGTTTTGTGTCTGGTCATCGAAAAGGAAAAAAAACGGAACCGTCACTAAAAACAATGGAAGTCAATGGTGACGGATCCAGTTTTTTAGGATCCTAAAAAAAAAAAAACGGATCCGTCACCCATTGACTTTCAATGTATTTAGTGACGGATCCAGTTTCAATTCCGTTTCAATTTCACACAACCGCATCCTAACGGAACGGATGCATCCTGGTGTGCAAAATCAAAAAGGATCCATTTTGGTTAGGTTTTGAGATGCTCTGCCGGATCTCAAAACCTGGAACCAAAAAAACACATATGTGAAATTAGCCTAAGGCCTCATGCACACATCTGTGGACCATGGTCCGTGAAAACCCATCCTGATGAGTGCACGAAGCGCGCAGTGTCATAGGAACCAATGACGCCAGGCCGCGTTTTCATGGACCGTGGTCCACCACGGATACGTGCATGAGGCCTAAGGCTATATCCACACTATGGCCCCACGTCCAATATGGAGTAAACAGAACATTATACATACATACATACATACATACAATATGATTCCTTGGGGTATGCTCATTGCCCAAGGGGTGGGGGGTGGGGGGTATGGCACTGGCACTAAAAAAGACTAAGCGGTGGAGCTTGTGGACCTTTTTTAGTTTCAACACAATCACTGACTAGTCAGTAACCCATGACAAACCAGTCCGCTCTGTAGTAATTGGTGACAAATGGGATTTAGGAGGACATGACGCAAAGCTGCAATACCAGACACGGCCTACCGACAAGAGTGGCACTGTGGCAGGAGCATAGCAGACCCTTCTACTAATCTCAGACAAGCTTATTAAGTCACATCAGATTTTAAAATTATGGTTTTAGAGGAAAAACGTGGAACTGATTGGAAAACTTTGCTGGAAACGTCTCTTGTCCGTAATGGAGGGATCTGCGGACATCTCTGATCTCCAGGGATCCTTGTGACAAAGGCTACCACGATTAGGGAAGTGCCTGCAAAATTCATAAACCTCCAGGTCTTTTGAAATCGAGGACGTCCTTCCCCTTCTATACACACCAGTCAATATTTGCTCTGGAAAGTAATCTAACCAGAAGCTTTTAAATTCTTGACCATGGGAGTAACTATAGCCATAGAACTTGGTGCGGAGCCTAGAGGTGGAGAGGGTTCAATCATGGGCAAGAACATTGTACCTGTTTGTGTCATGGCAGCTGGAGTGCCGAAGGATTCCAATCTCTGCACTAGGTGGTGGGGCCCCATCGTAGTTTGCTATAGGGCCCCTATGAATTATCGTTACACCCCTGCTCTTGACCATATGAAGATCAGGTATTAAATTTAAGTCCAAGAGTTGACAATAGAAGAGTTGCATTGGGCACATGTATCCACAGGGCCTCCTTTCACCCTGAGGCCAAAAGATTGTCCATTTGGCCTCTGACAGTGTAACTTTTTTAATTTCATTTTAAAATTTTTTTTTAGAAAAGTATAGACAACGCTTTTGTCGGTAGAATCGTCCCACGAAAATTTGTATACTGGGCAGAAGACTCTTTTATTTCCTGGGAGTCAATGAGTGATATATGCCAGACTTTGGCAGTATTCCCGACATTTGAAGGGTCTAAAGAAGGTTCTAACACTGTGTGAGAAACCATCCAAGTGGTAGAAAGGTCTATGATGGCAAAGTTGTGTGTGACCTGTGACCAGTGACGTACAAAGAGAATTAAGAGCACCATAGCAAGGATCAAACCAGGCCCCCCATACAGAAGGGTTTCTGCCTAAACCCCTTTCAATGACCCTTGGACCATTTTTCCACTGTCTCATTTGCTAAAAGTTGTTCCTTTAGAGGGTAGAGTCCTGACCAAGTTTTCACCTCCAGTAGAAGAGGAGATGATCCCAACTAAGACTGGGCCACCTTTGCCCTGGGCCCCATAGCAGTCACATGGTCTGCCGCTATGGTGGTTACGCCCCTGCCCGCAACCATAAATTCAAACCAAAGGGTTAGACATTTTTGTGACATTCAAATTGCAGTCGCGGGAGACTGCATGTCGTTACACCACCCCATTAGAAGATCATTAGATGCAATCCTCACGTCATGCCGTCAACGCCTTAGTCTTGCAACATTTTCGGAAGGAGGCCTCTACCTGTCAAGTATATGTGCTCCATGTTCTGACACTAGCACCGCCAACCAAGCCAGGACACAGGAGGCCTGCTTACGTGTCTTTTCCACTGTAGGAGCCATTTTTCGATAATTATTAAGGCCTCTCCTCTGGTCTGGAACACAAATAAGGATGGAGCTGGCAAGTCGTCGGGCTATTATGTGTCCAGATAATAAGATTCAAGAAGGAGGAAGCTTTTTGAGCACAAACACTTTAACGCTACTTCCTAAGAGTGTGCAATCTTAACGGCAGAGCCGGAGTTTTCATTGTCTACCCCACAACAAATGACACAGGTGGAAGTGAGGCCTTGGGCCTCACAATACGACCTCGAGGCTCCGCAGAAGGTATGTGCATTTCTCAGCAGCTATTTCCATCTAAGGAGAATCATAATGGGCTGGCTCCGGTTTCTATTCAACCTGGAAATATCCCAAAAGTTTTACGTCTCCGAAAAAGAAAAAAAAAAGTTGCATGGGAAGAAGAGAAAAATGCCAGTTCAATAGGAAGGAAGGGAGTGGCATAAATAATAGCCAAAAAAACAAAGGTTGGTGAGGACACGCGCTAAGAAAAGAATGAAGTGACGGCGCAGGAGTGGACATAGGCTGACGACATTGCCAGAAGCTGCTGCGTGCAGCCCTCAGGGCGTGTGTAACGGGAATTCCCTCTGGTTGTAGCCTCCAATATGATCCACACCCGCGTCACATCATATAGATGTAGATGAATTACAGGCACTGTTGAGGGATTGCTCATTTTCTGCAAGAATTCCCTGTTTATAAATTGAAGAGCAATGAGCACGGCGTTAAAAATAATATCACAATTTTTCTACAAATTGTCTACTAATGCCGGCCATACTCATGATATCTCTGTCTGCTGAACTCTCACTATTTCTCCTGATCCTCCCATGCACATGCATGCTCTGCCAAGAGGGGAGAAAGCTGCTGCAAGTGGTAAAACAATCCTTCTCTCCTCCGTCATCGGAGAGTCCCCAATACACATTAGACAGCTAGTCCCACCAAGCTGTCATCTATATCTTCCCCATGCTTTTTTTCTAATTTGGACCACCTCATGTGCATCTTCCCTGTGTTTTTTTTCTAATTTGGACCCTTCTGACCCATTTTCACCAAGTAAACCAATCCCTTTGGTCGTTTCCATCCTGTATGTAGCACTTACTGATCCTGCATCCAACCAAACCCATGATGCACTTCTCCGTCCTCTGCCAAAGCTCCAGCCCCGCCCCTAACAATACCCAGCTTACTTATAGCTCCTCCCAATGAGCTAGTTACATAGACCCTCCCCTATCACTGCCCCTAACAACACCCAGCTAGTTTATGGCTCCTCCCACCCAGCTAGTTACATAGACACTCCCCTATCACTTCCCTTAACAACCCCCAGCTAGTTTATAGCTCCTCCCACCCAACTAGATACATAGACACTTCCCTATCACTGCCCCTAACAACACCCAGCTAGTTTATGGCTCCTCCCACCAGCTAGTTACATAGACACTCCCCTATCACTTCCCTTAACAACCCCCAGCTAGTTTATAGCTCCTCCCACCCAACTAGATACATAGACACTTCCCTATCACTGCCCCTAACAACACCCAGCTAGTTTATGGCTCCTCCCACCCAGCTAGTTACATAGACACTCCCCTATCACTTCCCTTAACAACCCCCAGCTAGTTTATAGCTCCTCTCACCCAACTAGTTACATAGACACTTCCCTATCACTGCCCCTAACACCGCCCAGCTAGTTTATAGCTCCTCCCACCCAGCTAGTTACAGACACTACCCTATCACTGCCCCTAGCAAATCACCAGCTACTTTATAGCTCCTCCCAACCAGCTAGTTACAGAGACACTCCCCTATCACTGATGCACCCATGGACATATCACAGGAAGTAAGAACTGCATGGACTTGGTCATGTGACCACAGCCCAGAACGGGCGATAGGAGCAATGAAGGTAAATGAAATACATTACAAAATTAAAGCTAGCTTAATAAATGGTTATTTTAAAGGATATTGATGCAAATTGGAAAACCCCTTTAAGGTGTAAAGTCTGCCTTACAGAAGTACCCATTTTGTCACCGAGGGGGAGAATTCTTTTTCGCCTTACAGAATTATGAAATAGGTACATGCAGATGATGGGGCGACTGGGGCCCCCACTGATAACCAGTATGGAAACTGCCGTTGGTATTTGTTGTCAATCCTCATTACAGTATATGTGAGATACATAAAGATGACTGCTCTCTTTTAGGCTTGAATCATACCATGCAGCTTTTGGTGCAGGTTTTTTAAACCAAAGCCAGAAGTGGAGGCTCAATGCCTTGTAGGACTAGCTCAGCTGAATGTAATAATATCTTTCACTTAGAGATCTATTGCTTCAATCTGGAGAAAAAGTACTTTTAACACATATGCAAATGAACAGTTAAGTGCACTGAGGACGGGTCCAAGTTACTCTGTGCACCCTTATTCCTCCTGCTTCCTCTGCCGGTTCTCCGTTTTCCTTCTTGATTAATGGGGTCAGGCAAGATGACTATACAGGAACCTGGCCCTGTCAATCAAGGAGAGGGAGGGACTGGCAGAGGAAGTAGGAGGAGCAATTGGGCACACCCCTGGTGCACTTAACTGCTCATTTGCATACTGGTTAAACGTTCTTTTTCTCCAGAATGAAGCACCGGATAACTAAGTAAAAGATATTATTACATTAATCTTAGCTAGTCCTACAAGACATTGTGCCTGGTTTCACAGCTAAATTTCCTGGTGACAGACTCCCTTTAAAGTGGAGAAAAAAATACAAAACATATAAATGTAGGCACCACCCTGCAGCATCCGTTCGCTGAGAACCATGAAAGCGTATGTGGTGAATAAAAATCTGGGGCCAGAAACCACAAACTTGTGCAGAGTTTTATTCCATTCCTCCCGTCGAGCGCGTGTCTTCAGCTGGGCTTCCCCAGTGTAGCTTTTCTACCACTTAGCATCTCGCCTGCTTCTACTAGAGGAAGTGGAACTCTGGAAATTTCATCCATCAGAAATTCTAAAGAATAATATATCAATATTGTCTGCCCCTGGCTTGATACCCCTGTAAATATATTCTGACATAATAAGTCTCACAAGATTTTTGAAAAAAATAAAAAGTTTCACAATGTGTGCCAATAAGCAAAAAAACTGAACAGAAATAATTCATCCATCTAGCTGTCTTTCTGTCTATTCATCCGTCCATCTGGCCTGAGGTATGTATTTATTCTAGCATCTGGTTTTATTTTACGGGTCTGTATGTAAGGGGACACTATTATTAAGGGCTGCTTTCTGTGCGGCACTATTATGTATCTCTGTACAGTACCTGGGGGCACTTTACGGTTGCAGTACTGGGACAGCAGCAAGCACAGCACTAGAGTAAGCAGTAGAATTTGTAGGGGGTGGGGAATTGGAGAGGTTGCTGAAAAAGCAAGGAGCCAGAAAAGTCTGGCAGCAAATTCTACAAAGATGAGTTATGGCCTGAAGAAGTTGTCATGGCGGACTGGGCCGGATAGAGAAAGAAATGGCAAAAAAAACTAAACAAAAAACAATTCCAATAACCTGTGAATGAAAACTTTTGCCTTTAATGTGTTCAGAAATGGTCTCTTAACTAAACAGGATTGCTTTTGTAATGTGTAAGTGACTGAAGATACCAGAACATACTGAACAATGTTCATGGGGAGCAGAGGAGGGACACTCTCATAAAAACTTTGCAGTGGGCCCACCAGGGTGTAAACATAGGCCCTTACTCCACAGCTGTATTCAAAATTCAGGTGCTAATTCTTATGCTATTATTATTTAAAAAAAAAAAAATTAAATCCTGTCATGCACGCGGATCACAAACAGCAACCTGTCCTATTTCTTTCCGTTTGGCAGACAAGAATAGGCTTTTTTACAGTGGATTCCACGAAAATTGCAGGATGCACATGGACGGCATCCATATTTTGCTGACAGCGAAACAGATATGGTCGTGTAGATGAAGCCTAATATGTCAGGATCATTACAACGGAAGTGATACAAACTTTACCAAGACAGTATATTGTGCCTGAGTCATATATAAAAGACTAAAGTAAATGTCCACTACAAGAAATATGGAGCTGTGCAGTATACAAAATACAAGGAGATGTGGCTCTAAGGGGTGCACCACCAATGAGGCTAGGTGAGGCGATCGTCTCAGGCAGCACCAGATAGGCGTAAGAGGGGGGCAGCTAAAGGGCCATGGGCAATGAGCGCTTTTATTATGGCAAAGGAGTTAGGTTAAGAAATTGTCATGGGGTGGAGCGCCGTTTTAGTTTTCGCCTCAGGCAGCAGAAAAGCTATGTGCACCCCTGGTGGCACTCACCGGATCACTGCGGTCCCCTCAAACCTCTGATCCCCAAGGGTGCAGACATATTGGTTACTTGTTCTGAGAATAGGCTATACATTTTAAAGAACCTTTTAAGCAATATATTCTTAAAGGGATTATCCCATGATTAATGAAAAAATGAAAATCAGACATCATATAGTACATGACAATCTCTCTTTAACAAAGCTAGAACCAGCCCTGTACCTCACATGGATCCAGAGATCTCCCCATTCATTGCTCTGCTAGATTTGTATCAAGCTGACAGCTCAAGGGGAGTGTCTTTTCTGCTGCAGCTAAAGAGGCGTGTCCATGCTCTCCTTATCACAGCTCAGGAGGCGTGTCCATGCTCTCCCTATCACAGCTCAGGAGGCATGTCCATGCTCTCCCTCTATCATAGCTCAGGAGGCAGTGGAAAGATGAAACTGAGCATGTGCGGCCTTCTCAGTGAGTAGGACAAAGAAATAAGAAAAAGAACAAACAGCAGGTGGCGCTATACAGATACATTTTATTGTATAGCTCACTGACTATACAAAAATTTTTATTACATGCAATTAAAAAAGTATTCAGATCCAGGTGCTGGTTTGAAAACAGTATAATTGTTTTTTCGAAGGGACAACCCCTTTAAGGTGGAAATTTACCGCAAAAGGCTGCAGTACTGTAATCCAAAACCCAACAGAGCTCTAAATGGTCCATAATTCCTAATCTAATAACCCAAAAATCAGCTTCAGCTCAGCAACTGGGAGCTGAATGAGCATTTTTGCAAGAGTTGGAGGTGTCTAAATAAAAATCCAGGCTATTAACCTTCCAATAGTCTGGAAAATCTCATAATCCAGCACCTTGCCAGACCGTAGAGCGTGGAACTTTACTGTGCTTTTTTTACTAGACAGACACGGGCATTTCATGAATGAATGACCTTCTTCTTCTCCCGCTTTACACCTGTGTTTTGCACAGGAAAGGTCCACTCGGGCTCAGATAAGGCTTGTTTGTGGTGGCCGGGCTCCCCATGAATGGTCTGTTCAGCAGAACTGTGACACTCTTCAGCATCTGACACAGTGACACCGCATCCAAATTCCTGATATTCTACAAACCGTCTTTAAAATGCCTCCGAGGACGGCCGGCCGCCATAAAGTGAAATAACGCAGCATTCCTCGTCAGGCACTGTGACCTCAACGTGCCAAATGGAAAGAGCTCGCTCTGATTAAGTTACCTGAGCAGCTTTTACTGCCGGCTGCGGAGCTGGGTGTCGGGATCTGGATTTTATATCAGACGTGCATGCTCTGAGCCGTGAATTGTGAGTGACCCCTGTAGGGTGTATTATATATCCTTGTGATAAATCTCAACAATGGGGGTACATAGACGCATACGAGGTGCGAAAACATATGGCTTTGCCATTAAACACACAGAGATGATACATTTCAGAAGAGGGTATATTTTATATTTTTTTCTTCTCCGTCCACATCCAAAGTAAAATTAAAAAATCTATTTGGAAGGTGCCTTCAGTTCCTGTAGACTTCACAGTCGTATTCTCTGGGAAGACAGTGAAGTTCTACCATGTACTTTGTTAATACAAAACCAGCACTGTTCTAAATTCAGCTTTGGATGTGCATGGAAAAGAAAAGTGTAACCTAAAATAAGTCCACAGCAAGTAAACGTGTACGTATAATGGGAAAAGCTATTTAAATGGTACATTTCTCAGAGCCAGTTCACCACCTTCCATTGCTCCATGGTCTAGTTCTGATGCTCTTGAGCCCATTGTAGGCACTTTCAACGGTGGGCAGGGGTCAACTTGAGCCCTATGACAGATCGGAGGATATGTGGCCCCATGCTCAGCAAGCTGTGATGTCCCGTGTGTTTTATCATATGGTAGCCAGCAATCTGTGCTACAGTAGCCCTTCTGTGGGATTGGGCCAGGTGGGCTAGCCTTCACTCTCCAAATTCCAATAAACTTTGGGTGCCCATGACCCTGTCACTGGTTCGCCAACTTTCCTACCTTGGACCACTTCTGGAACGTGTTAACTACCACGCACCAAGAACACCCCATATGACATGCTATTTCAGAGACGATCTGACCAAGTGGTTTAGCCTTTACAATCTTTCCCTTGCCAAAGTCCCTAAAATATTTAAAGGGGTTATCCCATGAAGCACATAACAATCTCTCGTCTAACAAAGCTAGAACAAGCCCTGTACCTCACATGGATCTCAGAGATCTCCCCATTCCCTGCTCTGCTAGATTTATATCAAACTGGCAGCTCAAGGAGAGTGTCTCGACCTGCTGCTGCATTCATTGGGAAGGGGGGTCCTTAGGGGTATAGAGTTCATGATCAGTAGGGATCCCAGTAGTGGTACCCCTATTGATCTAAAACAGTAACCCTATACCCCTAAGGAACCCCCCAATGAATGCAGCAGCAGGTCGGGAGTGCACACCGTCGCTCTTGCCATTTCATTCATCTCTGTGGGAGTTGTGGAGACAACTGAGTACAGCGCTCAGTTATTTCCAGAAGAGGTAAATGGTGCATCATGTCTGATCTACTGCTCCATTAATTTGGTGGAGCCTTGAGGGATATGGGGTCCCCATTGTCACGATCGATGGGGGTGCCAGCAGCAGAACACCCACCGATCAAATAGTTATCCCCTATCCTATGGATAGAGGATAACCTCTCACAATCGGAATACCCCTTTACGGTAATTTAAGTCAACGGAAAGAGCAGTTAACAGATAATGGCCGGAGGTTAACACTGGTAGGCTTCCACAAGCAAGCTCAGATTGGTTCCTGAAAATGTTGGCTGATCGTATCTTTTATGCAGCCGCAAAAAAAATTGTCTGTAGGCAGCACATCTCCCCATGTGAAGAAGGGATGCGCTGACAACCATATGCAAACTTTATGGGAGACAAGTAGTCATTTGTCCCCCATGCAGTTTGCACTGGGCCATGTAGAGACCTTTTAAAAGGTGTCAAACAACTTGTTATATTGTCTATCGGCGCTCATTAATGTCCCGTGTAAAAGGTCCCATACATATACCACAGGTTGAGAATGTAGGGTCTGTAGGACATCTGAAGATACATTACAGTGGTAAATATGGGATGTTTTAGGACAATAGTATGAGATTAGGAAAACATGGATGCTTTCTACCAGATATACCGCCACTCTGGTCCATCGGTGGTGTCTGGTATTGAACCTAGGTGGAAGAAAGCAGCCATGTTTGTCTAATCTCATACAACTTTAAAATGGTTTTCTGTGACCTTACAACTGATGACCTATACTCTGTATACAGCAGGTCATCAGTATCTGATCGGTGGGGGTCCGACGCCCGGATCAGATGTTTGAACGCTCGCAGTACCCCTTTAGCTACTATAGTTTTTTTTTTTTTCATTATTGTAGACAAAGTGCTGTTTAATGGATTGCACCCAAAGAAAAGATCCGCCTGAACGTCAATATTCAGATGAAAAAGGCAAAAACTTTCACTGTTTTATTGTTCTTCTTGGAGAATATTTATTTGATGAATACCGGAGTGCCGGAGTAAGGACGTCATATCAGCTGGAGTGGAATGTGCTTCAGTTTACAATATGGTATTTCCATACTTATATTTTTGACCCTGGGCGCACGCAATTACATCTCCAATTACCACCAGAGAAAATATATTATCCAAACGGCCACACTTTTTTAAAAAATCGTTTGCATTTTAGAAGGAAAAACATACAATCTACACACCTACCACAATCGGCATTTTCTTGGTAATTTGTCTTTTGGGTAATAGTTTGTGAGCTTTGATTTGGAGCCAAACTTTGAAAAACACACTCAAAATTAATTTCCTGTTGCTGTTGTACTTGGCTAAAGACATCTGGTAAGCATTTCGAAGGACTTGGAGGGTGGATTATAGAAGAGAGCCACAATTTTCCACAAAGCAGAGGGCAAAGAGTGGTCTAGGAACGCTCCGACATGAACACATCAACGCGTGGTCAAATTATATATGTTACACTATATACACACACTAAATATACACAAGAGAAAGAGCTCTGGGCCCCTAAACTAGGACTAGTGATGTCACGACAGCCACCCCAATGATGTCATTTCATATTACACATACAGCAACAGCTTACTACTTGAGGGACAAATGCTTTTGGTAGAGTGTTAGGTCTACTGTTGCTCCCCATCAAAAAAATGACTTGTGTACCCCCTCAGAAGCAGGACCTGCAAGAGCTCTTCAAAGGAACCAAGCTTCCCAAGAACGTCTATCACGATTTACAAATACATGAGTTTTGTGGGGGAATGGTATTTCCTCTTTGGACATTATATATTAGAACAGCGACTCTTGGGTATCACAGCGAATCTTGGGTAGCACTGTCAGAAGAATGACCCACAAGAGCTTTTCAAAGGCACCAAGCTTCCCAAGAACATCACAATTTACAAATACATGGCCAAGTTTTGTGCGGCAATGGTACTTCATCTTTGGACATTATTGATCATAACAGCGACTCATGTTGGGTAGCATGGTCACCTTGGCGTTGGTCACCATCATATGGATGACACAAAAACATGACTTGTGTGCCCCTTCAGAAGCAGAACCTGCAAGAGCTTTTCAAAGGAACCAAGCTTCCCAAGAACGTCTATCACAACTTACAAATACATGGCCAAGTTTTGTGGTGGAATGGTATTTCATCTTTGGACATTATTGATAATAACAGTGTAGCACTGTCACCTTGGTGGAGTGTTAGCTCTACTGTTGGTCACCATCATATGGATGACACAAAAAAATGACTTGTGTGCCCCCTCAGAAGCATGACCCGCAAGAACTTTTCCAAGGAACCAAGCTTCCCAAGAACGTCTATCACGATTTACAAGGACATGGCCAAGTTTTGTGGGGGAATGGTATTTCATCTTTGGACATTATGGATCAGAAGAGTGGCTTATCTTGGGCAGCACTGTCACCTTGGGCCCTGGGTTTGATTCCAACTTAGGACATCTGGATGGAATAAGGATTGTGAGTCCTGTTGGGGACAGGAGCTAATGCTGGTGACAACAACCTCTGTTTAGCACTGTGGAATATGTTGGCACTATATTCAAATAATACTGTCTACTGGTTTCTCCATAAAACGTTTTGCTGGAGTCTCATTGATGCAGCTTCAAGCTCAATAGCAAATTTTTGGGTGACCCAAATGGTTATTCAGACCTCTGGAGTGGTTGTTCCCCCCCCCCTACTTTGACCTGTTCTTAAACACAGGTTTACTAAAAAGTAAATAAATCAGGAACTAATATTTGAAGTAAAAAAGAAATATATATATATATATATATTTTTTTTTTTTTTAATTTGCCTTTTAGTCTGGATATCCTTGCCTCATTTTGCGTTTTAATGACTCTACCATATGTTACCATATGCACTAGTGCCCTCAACAGCAAATAAAAACTACTTGAGACTTGTGAGTCACCTCCTCAAGATTGTTCACGGGATTCCTCAAACCACACAGTAGCAGACATGACAGCTGGGTATCAATAAACACCTTCTGGTACTTCCAGCTTGTGGTAGAGTAAAACCACTGACCTCCCAGTCAATGTCAAGGGCAAAAGCCTTGGTATTTCAATGTTGCAAAAGATGCAATAGAACAGCAAGGCCAAATATGTCACAATTTGTGTTCTTCAGATTAAGATTGTAAAGAAGATGTGCACACGTGTCCACCATTAAATCGATGGAAGTTAAAGGAACCTGCAGATGTAGGCAACATCATTTTGACACCAGCAGCACCAGAATGGTCACTTTAACGCAATTTGGTGTAGTATTGTATTGTATTTTTCTTGTACTAAGCCTGTCAAAATAATGGTAGCTACATCTGCTAAAAGGGGTTCCCCAGGAATTAAGAAAATAAAAATACTTAAATATTACTTCATTATTAATATCAAATCAAATATCAAATACCTTTCATTATTGATAATGGCTTGTTTTGTCTAGGGAACAATCATTAGGAGAAATAAAATGGCTGCCGTCCTATTAGTTCACACAAAACCTGTCCTAATCACACAGGAGGACAAGTTACTTCATAACACTGAGCTAAAGAGCTGCCTCATCCTCTTTTCTGCTCGTCAGGGATTATGATCCTGAATACAGATGATAAGATCTTTAGCTGAATATCTGTAGGAATTGAGTTCACGAGCAGATGTGGCTAATGAGCTGCAGCACTTGTATGCAGTCTCCATTACCACAGTCTGTTCTGTCCATCCTCTCTGTACTTCATGTCTCCTCATGAACTCCATATTGTGACACATTATGTCACCCCAACAGAGACAAATACCACAGTCCATCACAAAATACTGGCAGCAGCACAAAATACATCCACAAAAACTTTCACTGGCCGGCCATGAGGAGGTCTCAGGTGGCCCCCTGGGCATCAGCCCACCGGGAAATTTCCCTGTATGGCCAATCCGCCCCTGCTCTCTTACAGAGATTCATCTGAAGATCTTATCAGCTGTGTTCTGGATCATAATCCCTGACAAGTAGAGCAGAGAGGATGAGGCAGCTCTTTACCTCAGTGTTGTGAAGTAACTTGTCCTCTTGTGTGATTAGGACAGGTCCTGTGTGTACTAATAGGACAGCTGCCATTTTGTTTCTCCTAATGATTGTGCTCTAGACAAAAGGAGTCATTATAAATAATGAAAGGTATTTGGGAATATATTTATAATAAAGTTAATATTTATGTATTTTCATTTTCTTAATTCCCGGAGAACCCCATTAAGTTCCCTCAGTCCTTGGAAGTCAGTGTCAGTGGACTTAGTTGTTCTCAACACCTGCTTCAAACCTATGGCAATATGTAATTGAGAACAGACAAAACACTATAATGAAAGAAGCCCTACCCTTTTGGCTGCTCTACATTGTGTTTTGGACAACTTTTTGAAATATCACAAAAAGGCCACTGGACTTCACGAACAAACACAAATACAGACAAAGACCCAGCCCTTCTCCATCCTGTTTCACTGAGTAAAAAATGCTTGGATGGAAAATGGATGGCTCAATGCTATGCATTAGCTTAATTTACTTGCAGGCTGCACAGTTCATTCCATTCAGTAAGAACAGAGCAGATTTGAATTGCTGTAGTCATTTACTTTCTCCCTTCTGGGAGAGAGAGTTAGAGTTGCAAGCTGTCCATAGAGTTCTGGCTAAAAAAGTTATGGTATTACTGAAGGCTAGGCATGGATTCAAGCAGACAGTCAGTCTCACTCTCTGCCATGTGTGATCTTGGCTATGTACTAACAGTTGACAGAGTAATATGAGCAAGTAGGCTTGTACAGTGACCGTGACCGGGCTGCAGTGCCACTGTATCTGGTACAGAGCAGACAATGAGTTGTAGTCTACAGCTCAAATGGCTCAGCTTTAAAGAAGAAGGATCTTAAGAGTGTTCAGAATTTTTTTTTGCTAACGGTAGAGCTGAAAAAAAAAAAAACTTTGCTGTAGTATTATGAAATAGTATATTATGGTTGATATCAGCACTTCAAAATGTGACCAAAATGAGACAGAGACTACATAAAAGTATATGAGTTGGATAATTAAAAAGTTGCTTACCCCGTTATTGAAGTAGGTATACAAAACCTTGAGACCATGATCTTTGCGCTTCTCATCTGAGGCCACCTCATATTCTGTCTAATAAAGAGAAATATTAAAGTTTATGAGATGAAACCAATAACGATCAAAGAAAAAAAGAAACACAATAAAGTGGAGATGACAGACAATACATTCTTCTGTAAAAAAAATAAAAAACAAAAAGAACCCAAACAGTTTAATGAACACCCATTATCCTTCTTGGTAGAAGTTAAAAGAGAACAAGATTGCTCACCACCTACAAGACTCTGTTCTCATATGCTTAACACCTGCAAAACGGAGGTGTCTGTAACATGTTCCAGGCCTACACATGGCTGTGCTGGACTTGATTTAGATTAGAAAGCTAAATATTGCTCGCCATATATGTATACAATCCATCCGTTGTAGAGCAGGCTGACATACTGGAGATACACAAAAATCCAAGTGTAGGCTTAAAGGGAATAGGTCTCCAATTTTATGTTGTCCTAAGTAAGGGCAACAAACTAGTGACAGAACCCTTGGGTCACTTTCTTTAATTGCCATTTTCCAAAAATGTTGGATTGAACATCTCCAGTGCTCGAATGTTCATATGTTTCTGATTTTCTCCACCCCCTGGTGCTGATTCAGCAGAGAAAGCTAGAAGCTAATGAATATCAGGACTCATTGGCATGTGCTGTAGCTGTTAGAACCTGGCAGCATAAAACTGGCAACTGAACACTCATCATCACTTGTGTCTGTCAGAGGAGAACCCTCATTGGCTGTAGAAAGAGTTATCAGTACAGGAACAAAGCTGTGCTGATAAATTAGAACAAGTGAAGAGAGCAGCATCCTGGACACACAGATCTCACATTCAGATTTCAAGTCCACCTGAGAATACTCAAACTAGGAATAGTGAAACGGAATATCATGGGGTCTGAACATGAGTGAAAGAGTGAAGATAGCAGCCTGAAACACAGTGCAACTTTTTAACTCAAATTAACTAACATATGTCAAATCTTTTTTTTTTTTCATGTCCAATGTATCCCTAAGGCAGAGTTCACATCAATGATCAGCCTTTCCGTTCTCCTGCTCCATTATAGGAGCAGGGAAAGGACGGATTCGGCACATAACTGAGCCGAACGGAGCCTACGGGCCCCATAGACTATAATGGGATGCGTTAGGTTTCCTCTCAGAGGAATATTTTTGAAGCTGAGACAAAGGTCCTACATGCACGACTTTTGTCTCCGCTTCACAAATCTTCTTCTGATCAGAAACCTAAAGGACCCCACTATAGTCTAGGATCCGTTGAACGCTGATGTGAACTCAGCCTAACCTCTATGTTTTGGACAATCCCTTTTTTTTTCTTTTTTTTTTATAGAAGAGTCCACTGGCAAGAAGACCAAGACAGAAATCCTAGCTACTGTAACCATCAGAAATTAGCTGTAAATGGCAGTCTATCAGTAAGCGCGCAATTTCAGTGTTGGTCCACCACAGGCAAAATGAGGCATTACCCAGTTCCCACTGAGATTAAAAGGCCTACTATAATATATGGATGTGCCTGGATCTTCAACAACATGTTCTTTGTAGCCTTCCTCCACTTTTGCTAACATTTGAGCGATCTAAACTGCAGACTGCTAGTTATAAGCTCAGAATATGTTAATGCAATATTGAAAAATGGGTTTTCTAAGCAAAATTAACCCTACTACCAACTTCAGCCATCTCCATTGTATTACTAGCACCAGGGTTGCCAACCAGAAAAATAATCTAGTCAAGTACCACCATCCTCAAAAAAAAAAAAAAAAAAACACGGACACAACTATTTTTTTCACAGACACAGGAAAAAAGTTGCCTATTTTTAGGGACTGTCCAGAAATTTCTGAATGATTGGCAACCCTGACCAGCACTGGTCCATGGATGATATATTCTGATTAACAAAGTTATTTACTTGTTTTGGGAAAGTTTACACAAATAAATGTATTTTGTGAGGAAACGTTGAAGCAGTGTTTAAGAAATGCCCCCAAAAAATGTGCACAGAGGCCAAACTCCTGGAGGACATCCAGTCCTGAGCTGATGGGAACACATAAGACTAAGCATAATTAAAATTTCTTGACTAAATCTACAAAAGCTAATAAACACATGCTGAATCATTAAATAACCGTTTGAGAAATGTTTACGCAGCTCAATGACTTAATGGAGGTGAAACTAAAGAACTGACTGGCCCTAGTGCAAAGATCTCAATGGTCAACTTCAGCACACGGGAACCCATGTGGAAAGGAGAAGAAAAGTCCTATATCACTTAGGTCAAATAATAGATTGAAATAATAAGTGGACATTGAAACCATATCATCCACGGCCAAGATCTGAGGGCAGAAGTTTTCTACTGGAGGTTTGGCACCAGAGCAGGGGCGGATTGGCCATACAGGGAAATTTCTGCCCAGGGGGCCACCTGAGACCTCCTCATGGCCGGCCAGTGAAAGTTTTTGTGGATGTATTTTGTGCTGCTGGCAGTATTTTGTGATGGACTGTGGTATTTGTCTCTGTTGGGGTGACATAATGTGTTACAATATGGTATTTCTGGCCCTATCTTCCATCAGTTTGGACCCGACTACAAAATGGGGCCAATTTTAGTATTTTTTCCTGGACCACTTTAAGTTCCCAGTCCGCCCCTGCACCAGAGGAATAAACAAAGACTGGTGGAGACCATCATAGCATCAGTGCTGGAGACATAACAGGTGAGTAATATTTGTTTTAAATTTTATAGCATTTTCTGCAGCAGGTTGAATTGTTTCGACTCTCAGAAACCCCTATAGGGCCGATACCTAGCTAGCCACACAGCAGGAAGCAGATGACAACATCACTCACTCTTGAGTCCCTCACTCTTGTGATCTGTCAGTCTAAGGACTTGTTGATGACGCATTGCTAGCAGTGCCACACTTGAGTGGAGTCAAAGGCTCCATGTGAGGCTCTTGAATCATTCAGGGTCTTCACTAATAATTCATGAAACATCAAGTATTTTCTTCAGAAAGTCTCCAGAAATAAGTTACGAAAATAGAAAGTTATAGCCAAACACCATATTTGAAGTGTTTGTGTTTTTCGTTGACATCTACTGAAGACGGCGTCTACACATTATTTGAAATGTTAAAGTTAGAGCTTCCAGTGCAAACATCTCACAGTAAAAGTATAACCAAGTTGTTTATTTTAGTCCATTTAGTTCCATCCCTACCACAATCACTTGTTTGTTGGGTTGGGTCACTAGGCACATATACTTTCCAGGTGAAATTGTTGAGTGGGATACCAAGCCAACTTCAACAGACAATGCTGACTAATATATCACTCGAGAAGCCAGTTGAACAAGAGGTCATTATATTCTTCTAAAGTCTACGGCCATCCTAAGCTGAGTGACCGCACAATGAAGGTTTGAAACACATAAATTGCTGAAGAGAACTTTAAAGACTGAAAGTTGTCCATAAAAAGAGGAATTTTTTCCATACAATGGATCTAGTGGTTAAATAGGGTTTTTTTTTCTAGAAAATTCATAATAGGCTGACACTTCCTGTTCTTTAGAGATCACTTTTTAGCGGTAATGGAAGAGAGGGAAAGAGGGAGGAAAGAAGAAATAGATGGGGTGAGGGAGGAAGAGAGGAAGGAGCAGAAGAAGGAAAAAGGAAGAAACCCAAGAAAGGTGTAAGGGTGTAAGGATTGGCCATGAACCCTACAGGGAAATTTCCCAGTGGGCCGATGCCAGGACCCTCCTCACAGCCGGCCCATGGAAGTTTTTGGGGATGTATTTTGTGATGGACTGTGGTATTTGGCTCAGTTGGGGTGGTATAATGTGCCACAATATGGTATTGTTGGCCAGCTGTCCATCAATTTGGACCCAACTACAAAACGGGGCACCTTTTAGTATTTTTTTTCGGGGCCACAGTAAGTTCTCAGTCCTTCCCTGAAGGATGAGCAGGAAGAAGAAAGGGAAGAAAGGAGAAGGAAGGATTAAATGGATAAAGACAGCAAGGATTACAGGGAAGGAAGAGAGGGAAGAATGAAATGGACAAAGGTAGCAAAATGAGAGGGAAGAACAGTGGAAGGTAAAGAGTGAGGAGGAAGGATGAGAGGGAGAGAGAGATGAAGGATGAAAAGAAGGAGGGAAGGAGGAAGATAGGGAAGGATAAGAGGGAGGAAGATAAGAGGTAGGATGAGAGAAAGGAAATGAAGATGCGTGGAAGGAAGTTAGGAAAGAAGGAGGAAAAAATGAGAGGGAAGAATGATGAAAGGAGAAATGAGAAGAAAGAAGAGGGAAGGATGAGAGGGAGCAAGAATGAGAGGGAAGGAGGAAGAATGAGAGGAAGGGAGAAGGGAGGAGGGAGGAAGAAAGAGAGAAGAATAGCAGAAGGAAGCATGAGAGGGGAGGAGAAAAGGAGGGAGTAAGGAGAAAGGGAAGGAAGTGAGGACTGAATGGAGTAAAGATGATAGAGAAGGGAGGAAGGAAGACAGGAAGAAAGGGGAGGAGAGGGGAAGGAAAAAAGTGAGGAAGAGAGGGAAGACTGGTGGAAGGAAGACAGAGCAGGATGGAAGGCAAGAACAGAATTGATCGATATAAAAGTAAATAAAAACGTACCACAGCGTCTAGGAATTCAATACACCTCTTCAGTTCCGGTCGGGTGTCACAGAACTGTCTGAAGAGAAGTCTTCCAATTGGTTGCTTCTCACACACGCTGCTGTAGTCTCTTTCTGGTGGACAGAAAATGAGAAGCAACTTAGCTGCAAAACATTATAGAGCGCCAAGAAGCAGATACATAGCGCCTCATTAAGCCACAGCTTAATCACAATTGCTCAGTGGGTTCCCCACAACACATCGGGAGGTGACATTTAGCTTACTTTATATATAATTCACTTATAATATGCCTAACGACCTGCTTACTGACTCACCCTGGACTTATTTATAGAACCATCATTTGCATTGGAACGAGCTTGATATACATCTATACAAATCATAGCTTTTCTACTGATCAGAAGAACCGGCGGTCTGCTCCACTAATGAGACAGAAAACAAAAAAACATAGATTTTGTAAGGCTACTTTGCATTGTTGTTTTTTACCGGCATTGAGATCTGGCAGAGGATCTCAATACAGGGGAAAAAAAAACGTTTCCGTTTAGTCCTCATGCATTCTGAATGGAAAGAGATCTGTTCCGGATGCTTTCCGTTCCGACAGTATTCTGTTTTCTTACTGGACACAAAAATGTTCATAAAAGCAGATTTAAAAAAAACGGATCCGGCACTGAAAACAATGCAAGTCAATGGTAAAGAATCAGGTTTTTTTAGGAGCCTAAAAAATAGATTTGTCACCCATTGACTTTCGATGCATTTAGTGACGGATCCGTTTTTTACTGTTTTGATTTTACACAACCGCGACCTAACGGAAAGGATACATCCTGATGTGCAAAATCAAAACAGATCCGCTTAATTCCGGTATTGAGATCCTCTGCCGGATCTCAATACCGGAATTAATATTGCACGTGTGAAAGTAGCCTTAGAGTTTCAATGGTAATCGTGGATGCAGCCTGATGTTTTCAGATTGTTTTCTCTCTCTTCCATACCAAAGCAAACATCTGTGGAGCAATCAGTTGCCCCAGTATACAGAAAAATTATGTTTAATCCATATGCAAATGAGCTCCTGTTTGCTCCTCCCGCTTCCTTAGCTAGCCGCTCCCTCTTCTTCTCCTTCTTGATTGACAGTGCCAGGTGAGATGACTACTCTTGTCACTCAAGAAGGTCAGCAGGGGCTGGCAGAGGAAGCAGTTGGAGCAAGGGTGTACAGAGTGGCTTTGCCCCGCCTTCAGTGCACTTAACTGCACATTTGCATATGGATTAAAAGTACCTTTTCTCCAGACTGATTCAGCTGAGCTAACCCTACAAGTCATTGCGCCTGGTTGAACAACGAATTTCCTGGTGACAGATTACCTTTAAATTGATGGTTTTTAAGTCATTTTCTGCAGGAACGCAAGTACCATTTTGGTTAAGGTGGAAAGAACCTTGGGATTAAAATAAAGATGTATAGAACGGTAATTGCATTTTTGTTTTGCATCTTACTCCATTTACAAGAATGGGTGCTCTGTATGATGATCCGAAGAAGTCTCTGGAAGTAGCGGCAGACAAGTCGGTGCTCGAATCACCCTCCTGTGACTATGAAGATTTAAGGGAGTTCTGTGCTCCAGCAACTGCATGAGGGGGGGTGTCTAAGACTGGAGAAGTCAGCGCTATCCAGACGTCAATGGAAAAAAGAGGGGGCAGCATTTACATCAAATACAGAGAGAGGCCTTATTAATATTCATATGTCTGGTGTGAGATTCTCAGGTATGAGGAAGCCATTCATTTACTCCAGACGTAGAGGAATGTATGCACGCCATACGTCACTAGCTACAAATAACCGAGGCTTGCGGTAAAACGGAAACCCTTGGGCCGCTGATGATACACTTAAGATTATACATTACAGAACATTACATAGAAGAAGATTATCTCTTAGAGGGAAGTCTGATAATCCTATAAAAAAGTTCTTCTCACTCCTTGTTCCGAACCAACTGATGCATCTGATGCCGATGTAAATAAGGCCGATACAAAACGATGGATTCGCCTGCAATCACTTACGTATGAATGTTAATTTAATCCTTAAAGGGGATGTTCACAGGATATGCTATAAATGTTTGATAGGAGCAGGTCCCAATAAGGGGCCCGCACCAATCTCACACCAGATGTCCGGGCATGCATGGCTCTCTCTATTCACTTCAATAGCACTTCCGAAAACAGTCAAGCCAGAGCGCTCGGCTATTTTCGGAAAATAGCCGAGAGCTCTGACTTGACTTATTTTCAGAAGTGCTATTGAATTTAAGGGAGAGAGCCAAATACGCACACCCGCGAGTCACAGAAGAGCTTTCAACACGACAGAGGCCAAGCATGCTCCCTGTCACTACACTTTGATAGGTCATATCAATATATCAAAGGTTCTGATTGGTGGAGGTCTGAGTGATGAGACCCGCACTGATCGGGGGGTTTGAGGATTCCGGCACCTTTTGATAGAAGTATTAATAGAGCTCCAACAAAGCACCACATTACATATGAGACTCTATTCGCATCCGCTGTATGTGGTGTGTTATGAACGGCAGCCATGACAGAGCCTCACAAACAGAGATGTTGCTCCTGTGGACCTAGCCGGTACATATAATCCATGGCCTACCATTATAATGATGAAACATAATACAATACTACATACTTCCCTTGCAGCATGTGTCCAATACTGGGTAAGAAAGAGATCTTTCTGCAGCTGCATCCCCCTCTTCCCCTAAAAGATACCCTTTACAACTGATAGACATGTACAATTTCCTGGGAGAAAACTAGATATAGTTAAATGGATATTCCCATCTGAGACATTTATCATATACAAAGGATGACAAAGTCAGATAGGAGCCGTTTCCAATATAATACCAGAGAGGTGAATAGAGAGAGCCATGGACATGAAAGGTCACCTCTCTATTCAATATCTGCCTTGCTTGCAATCTATTTGCACCCATGAGACATTTATGGCATATCCTGTCGGAGATGGGAGAAGGAGATGGCATACCTACCACATGGGCAGACCACACAACTGCTATGGGGTACCCAAGGGGGTGGGTGGGGGTCCACAATGTACTGTTTCTCCTGTTCCAGGCATAGATTTATTGCATGTTGCATCAGATGCTAATGGGGGGAGCTCAATACAGAGCTTATTTACAGCTTCTGTAAAAGTTGATGGTAGCTATATAAATTCTTATGCACCGAGCTCCCCCTAGTGGTGGCTGCAGGCAGCCAGGTTTATTATATACTGTGCAAGGGGAAAGCAGAAGATTTACCAATATACTTACATCAGTTATCTGGTGTAAATACATTGAGAAATATGCTGTTTCGAATGAGCGCCATATCTAAGAAGCATCTGTTACATTTTTTCCACCATCAAAATTGGATAAATCGGGAGAGGCTGAGGGCAACTTTTTTATTACAATATTTTTTATTAAAATTTTCATCCACTTAAAAAAAAAAAATCTTAAATTCATTTGCATTCTGTGTTTAATGAGAGTGTTATGGTGGGCATACTAAGGTTTTCTATGGGGCCCTATGAGATCTGTGTACGATTCTGGGAGAAAGTCGTTAATCCTCCGTATAATGCTACAAGAATAGGCCGTTTTAACCCCATGGATCTAGCTGTTTTTGAAAACTTTTACCTGGAAGAAATCCTAATAATCATAAAGTGCACCAGCAGAAAAACAAGGCGAGAGCCAAGGAGCATTCACGTAGACGGCTTACAACAGAGTCCGGCAGCATCTGTATATCATGTGTCCGGATTTACTCGTCTGATCTGGCAACCAGAACTACCCCACCTTATTGTAGTTGTACAATGGAGTCATTAACAGAAGATAATACCATTCAGTGCACTATCATTTATAGCTTCTAGCACAAGCATCTGCTTCAGATTTATCACAGACTTTCTTGGAGGTAGAAGAAAGAAAGTATCAGGGATTGTGTCTCCGCTGTGAGATAATAGTATTTGGCAATTTATTTCCAAGAGGCATCTTAAAGGGACTCAGCTTCATAACAGACTGAAGCTTCGTTAACTCTAGAGATCACTTCTCAGCAGTCATCTCATTATCAAAGAT
The DNA here is from genome assembly GCA_900303285.1 of Rhinella marina. NCBI lineage: Eukaryota > Metazoa > Chordata > Amphibia > Anura > Bufonidae > Rhinella > Rhinella marina. The sequence continues at coordinate 113,182 of ONZH01009391.1, forward strand.
AGGATTACATGGACAGGTAACACCTGCAGATAAAACAAGATCCAGTGCCCGGTATAGGTTAAGACATCATCTCTACCTCCCTATGCACCTGACCTCAGAGCATGCACAACACTATAGAAGTGTTGTGTTGCTCACAACAGGGCGGGCAAGATGGCCGCCCCCCATAATCACGTAAAGAAAATAGAACAAAAAATAATCTACAATCCAAAAATAAAAACAGATTAGAAAAAATGAGACTGTGTTACTATCTGGTTTTAAAGGGGTTGCGCAAAGCTTTGGATATAGATGGCCTATCCACAGGGATAGGTAGGGGCGGACTGGGAACCTAAAGTGGCCCTGGAAAAAATACTAAAAGTGGCCCTGTTTTGTAGTTGGGTCCAAATTGATGGAAGGCAGGGCCAGCAATACCATAATGTGGTACATTATACCACCCCAACAGAGCCAAATACCACAGTCTATCACAAAATACTGCCAGCAGCACAAAATACATCCCCAAAAACTGACCAGCTGCGAAGAGGGTCCAGGCGGCCCCCTGGGTATCGGCCCACCGGGAAATTTCCCTGTAAGGTCTAAGGCCAATCCACCCCTGAGTATAGGCAATGAATATACAATAGGTAGAGGTCAGACTCCTGGTACCGCTACCGATCAGCTGATCGAATTGGCCGCGACGCTGCGGTGAGTGTTATGGCCTCCTCACAGCATATAAAGTACAGCGCCATACATTGTATAGTGGCCATGCTTGGTATTGCAGAACAAGCCCACTCACAAGCCATGTGACCAATGAACGTTACATCACTGATGAAGGAAGAGGATGCAGCTCTCAGTGGAGTGCAGCGGCCTCTTCAAACGGGCTGGCTGGAGGGGGATGCCAGGAGTCGGAACCCACCGATCTGGGTATGGTTCTGCTTTCCCAGCTGCAGAGGTAACATCACGCTGTGACAATATGTGACTACTGCAGCCAATCAATGGCCTCTTCAGTGCACCGCTGAGGCCAATGGTGATAGGAGTCTGAGGGCATTTTACAGGAGCTTGGGAAAGGTATTCATGCCCCAATAAAACCTGGTAAAGGACCTGACGTTGGCAGAAGCTGGATTTACAGAAGACACATTTCCAGAAGGACGAAGAGAGGAATGGCACAATTCAGAGAGAAAGTGTTCCAGCCATCGTTTCGAGATCAATTTAAAGGGGCTGTCTCATCAAGAACATCCCTGTCCATGTCCTATTAGCGTAAACGGGCATCATAAACTAGGGATCACAGAGAGATGCTGCAAAGAATGGCTCCAGCTCTGGTGGACTTGGCCTGCTCATGTATGACACGACGGCCTGTCCATTTGAACGTGTGCTGGGTAATACGACATTTTCCCGACAGCATCAAGGCTGCGATTCCTTTAGATATACATGTACACTTCTTGCTCGCAACGTAATCTCGACCCATACAAACCAGTGATTGGAGAACTCTCCACTTCTCGAGTGCTCTTTGGAGGTCATCAGAAATAAAACGAGTTCATGTTTGAAGTTCAGAGGGAGGGTGCGGGTGGAAATATTTCATGGACTGTTATGGAAGTCATCAACAGAAGTTGGTTGAGAGCTATTGACTCAGTTCAATGCCCCTCAGTCCATTGTATAACAGGAGGTTACAGAAAGCACACATGGCGCGTATATTTGGCAGGCTTCGATATAATTAGGGCATAAGCCTGAATCAACAGAATAGACCTTTGGGTCTGGCTGGATAGCTGTGAAAACATGTCCATTCCAAATTAGTGTAAAGTGTTTCATTAGTCATCTGACAGGATCCAGAGACAACATGTCAAGACGGCCAGACGTGAGAACAGCAGTCTACAGCAAGGGGACTAAACTGACTGACCATAGTCCGAATCCAGACTAGGACACGTCAGCTTACCAGTCCTTGCAAACCTACCGCCATGCATTCTCTGGAGGAGGGCGGTGTCTGCTCCAATGTATCTAGAGGAACTACTGGCGGGTTTGGAAAGCCCTGATGTTGTGTGTGGTGGAACACACGAGATTCTGAGGCTGGTCAGCATCAGCTGCTCCAGGTAGTGCAGAGGACCTGGGAACGTATGTCTGAATAGCATTTAGAGGTCCAGTCTAGGGTGTGATTCATTGTAAGGGTCTGACCCAGGAGCGGACTTGGAACTTAAAGTAGCCCTGGAAAAAATACTAAAAGTGGCCCCGTTTTGTAGTCGGGTCCAAATTGATGGAAGGCAGGGCCAACACAAGTACACCAGGGCCAGCAATACCATATTGTGGCACATTGTAAAACCCCAACAGAGCCAAATACCACAGTCCATCACAAAATACATCCCCAAAAACTTCCACTGGTTGGCCATGAGGAGGGCTCAGGTGGCCCCCTGGGCATCGGCCCACCGGGAAATTTCCCTGTAAGGTCTATGGCCAATCCGCCCCTGGTCTGACCTGTGGTCTGATTCATTTTAGTGGTTGTTTTGGGATGCTTTTCATTTTAGAGGTCTGGTCTGGGGTCCGATTCATTTTAGAGGTCTGGGGTCCAATTCATTTTAGAGGTCTGGACTGGGGTCTGATTCATTTTAGAGGTCTGGACTGAGGTCTGATTCATTTTAGAGGTCTGAACTGGGGTCTGATTCATTTTAGAGGTCTGGACTGGGGTCTGATTCATTTTAGAGGTCTGATCTGGGGTCTGATTCATTTTAGAGGTCTGGTCTGGGGTCTGATTCATTTTAGAGGTCTGGTCTGGGGTCTGATTCATTTTAGAGGTCTGGTCTAGGGTCTGATTCATTTTAGAGGTCTGGTCTGGGGTCTGATTCATTTTAGAGATCTGGTCTGGGGTCTGATTCATTTTAGAGGTCTGGTCTGGGTTCTGATTCATTTTAGAGGTTTGGTCTGGGGTCTGATCTAGGGCAGGGGTCTAAAACTCAGTTGACAAGCCGCAATATCCACATATATCGCATATTCAGCACATACCGTATGGGTGGCATACACTCATCCCCCTCCTTCCCCCGAACTTCACCTCAGCCGGCCACACCGGTGGATGATGCCAAAAGCCAGGGATGAATTGGCCATAGACTCTACAGGGAAATTTCCCGGTGATTCTATCTTACACACCTGGCCAGCAGCCGCAGGTGCCCACCCGAATTCAACTGTATCAATGATCTCAGGACAGTGATACAGTTGAATTTTGTGACACAGGTGGCAGTATTTTGTGCTGCACTTTGGTTTTTGGTTCAGCTGGGGCAGCATATGGTATTGTTGGCCCTGCCTACATATGTTAGCCCACCTGCAACATGGGGCCACTTTTACCTTTTTTTTCCTGGGCCACTTTTAGTTCCCAGTCCGCCTCTGCCAAGAGCTCCCCTAGTGGTAAGAGCAGTGGTATCACAGCATTTTTGTGGCATTCTAAGCAGTTTTCAAATGTAAATTTCACATGGCTGGACAACCCCTTCTTAATACAGACCCCAGATGAGATTCCAAAATTAATACAGACTCCCAGACCAGACCCTAGAATTAATACAAACCTCGACACTAGACTCTAAAATTAATACTGATTAGATCTCTGTTAGAGTGAATGGGACAAGGGGCTAATAGTTATTAAATATAAAAAATTTTTTTTAAAAATGTTAAAAAACCCCACCAAAAAAATAAATTTAAAGCACCCCGATTTTCCCAATTTTGCATATAAAATATATAAACGATAAAAAATTAAACATATTCGTTATCTGCGTATGAAAACGTCTGAACTATTAAAATTTGTAAAATATTTCCAGCACGGTGGACTCAGTAACTGAAAAAAATGAACACATGATTCACCATTTCTTTAGTCACCTTGTCCCCCCAAAAAAATTGAATAACAGTGATTAAAAAGTCTTACATACCACAAAAATGATACCAATAAAAACTACAGTTCATTCCGCAAAAAAACAAGCTCTCATACAGCTCTGTAGACCGAAATATAAAAAAGTTATGGTTGTCAGAAGATGGCAATGCAAAGATAATTTTGATTTTTTTTTTCAAGGTTTTTATTTTTTAAAAAATAGTAAAAAAAAAAAACAGCAAAACACTATACAAGTTTGGTATCGCTGTAATCGTACTGAGCTACAGAATAAGGACATTGTGTCATTTGTAGTGCTCAGGGAACACCGTGATGCCAAAACCCCAAAAACCTTGGCGGAATTGTTTAGTTTTTGTTCAATTTTTTCCCATTTTCCAATACAAGACATGGTAAATTAAATGGTGCCATTAAAAATGCATCTTTTCCCACAAAAAAAGAAATAAAATAAAAGTCTCGACTTATCTATGATGCTTAAGCCATGGATTTACTTGACTAATCCACCTACGGACGATATCTTCACATATAGCATCCATGGAGTATGGATGGAAAAATCCTAGCAAATTACGCAGCGCTACACTATACGTTAGTGCCATATAAAGCAATAAAATCTGTAATAAGAAATATGCAGCATACAGTTTCGCCTAACGGAGAGAGCAGAGTGATGTCATCGACCTCTTGCCACTTTCTACGAAAGAGAAACCCCAAGACTGAGCGAAACAAAGAAGCCTAAAATAATCCCCGTGAAAAAGAAGAAGGTAAAATCCAACCCTTTTATTATCCTCAATACCAGGGAGTAGAAAAGTATGTAACATACCAGAGTATTATATCATGTAAGAAAACTGTGCTAACAATAAAAAAAAGAAAAACGTACGTATGATATTTACCACGGCGCGGGGGGTTTCCAGCACATAAAAGAATATTATAATACAAATAGGTTGAGCATGAAAAGTACAAATGACTCATATGTATATATAATCTGCTACGTTCTCATACTGGAAAGACTACACACGGCTTCTGGTGATATTAAAGGAGTAGTCCAGCAAAGCAAAAATTTATGGAGAGGGCTCAAAGCGGAATTAAGAAAAAAGAAGCCATAACACTCACGCTGGATGCCCCTGCTGCTCTCTAATTCCTGGCCCCATCTTGACAGCCAAGAAACAACTGGAAATACCCACTGGTTGCAGGCATTGGATGAGTGGGCATCTCCTGTGAGTGGGACCTAGAATTAGATACCAGCATGACACATGACAGGGCCATACACTGATCTCATAGGGCACCATAGCAGAATTTAATATGGGCCCCCCTGCCAAACCCAGGCACGTCTCAAACACTGGGTCCCAGTGCCAAATTTGGACCAGAACACCCACCAATATTTACTCTTGTGCACTGATGGGTTTTTTTGTCCCACCCTTAGGACTCACTTTCCAGACACAAAGATCGAAACAAAGTACAGTACAGTATATGTAAATAGACACCGCTATCCCATAGAGAATGAGTGGACAGGCACGGCACATACTCGACCTGTCACCACATTCATTTTGGGGTACAGAGCCCCCATTTTCGTGAGCCCAAAGGTCAGACCACCACAGATCTAATAGTTATCCCCTATCCACCTGACAGGAGAAAAATTGATATAGCTGGAATACCCCTGTAATAAAATGACTCCATAATGTTAAATGACGTCATATGAAGACTTTATTATTGATTTAGATGTATTTTAGGCTAAAAAATATTTTTTTTTATTAATAATTTTTTTTTTCGTTTCGCCTTTCAGCTCCTGTCAGAGTACTGAATTTTCCTACAGTATGTACTATAAAAGGCAGAAGAAGCAAAGCAAAAATTTACTAATAGCTAAAAATTTGTTAGTTCAAAATGCATAAAAAATAAATAAAAATGGTTCTAAAATAATACATTATAAATAAAAAAGTTAAATGGGGACTGGACGGGCACAATATAGAAGTCTATGTATTCATGCTAAAGGGCATGTCAGCAGCTGGTAGGGTTGATCCTTGGCGCGTGCGCAATAGTAATCTGGGCTCCAGGGGAAGCAGAGGCAGATGCACTGCACAGGTGCCAATAGTGGGAATTATGGCATAAGCAGGAGTCAACAAAGCCTGGCAAGATGCCTGGGACTGTCAATCAAGAGGAGGGGGGAGTAGCTGTAAGTGACGGTGGGGGTCGGGAGGGGGGGGTCAGGCCAGCCCCTTGGTGCTCCAAAGACCTAATTAACATATTACGAAAATGTTAATTTTCTCAGGAGCTGTACAATGGAAGATCATAAGACAAGTATCGTTCTCTTCAGCAGGATCAACCTTACCTGGTACTATGAGAATTCCGATGTACTTTTGTAAACCTTCAATAAAAAAAAAAAGAACACAAAGGCGATACTATCAAATACAGCCAATGTAGATATGAAAAAAATGTAGTTCATATGCCCCTCTATGACCAAAGAGCTCACATTTACACAAAGCAGGTGTGATTGCATTACCAGAAAGGCCACCATTGTTTGACCGTCATCCATATTGTGACAGATCTGGTTGACCTGAGCACACTTTCAATGGAGTTTTTGAGGCCTGAACCAATATTTATATGGAAATATTTGCTAAGGACTGACAAATCTCAGAAAACGTACATTGCACAAGAATAGCAGGGCAGCACGGTGGCTCAGTGGTTAGCAGTAGTGCCGTGCAGAGCTGGGTCCCTGCATTTGGATCCGACCAAGGACCCATTTGTGTGGATTTCCTCACACACTCCAAAGACATATGATAGGGAACTTAGATTGTGAGCCTCAATGAAGGGAGCAAGTAAGGCTAATGTCTGAAAAGTGGTTTCGGAATATATCTAGATAAGTTCTCTGTGGTGGGACCATGCTGTGGTCCTCCAGCTTCCAGCACTCCTTGTGCCATTGTATGTGACTTGCCAAGCTTCAGTAAATGACTCCTTTATTTTAGGGGAGACATAACTAATTCAGTCAGCAGGTGTCAGCATTACTCAGTGATGCTGCCTCCTACTCATGTAGTGGAGGAGCATGACAGGAAGGGGAGGAGACTAGACAGGAAGTATTCTACATGGGTGAAAGGGACATGTGTCTGGCCTAGCAGTGTATATAAGAGGTATGTGGCTGAGTCAGTACTGCATATAGGGGACATTAGGCAGCACAGAATACACAGTATTTGGGATATTTTGCTGCACTATATATAAGCGCCATTAACTTGTATAATATATGGAGGATTTATCACTGAACTGTAGGTGGCTTAAACTTAAAGGGATTGTCTGAGTCCATCAAAACTGTCCAATGTATACTCACCGCTGCAACCCCCTTCCCTCCAGCGCCACCACTCCAGTTCTCCCCGTCAGACTTCACCAAAATGGCTGCAATGGTGACAAGCCCATTGCGGACAATCATTGGCTTCACCAGTCTTGTGCTCTATACTGCTGAGGTCAGTGATTGGCTGCAGTGGTCATGGGGGATAGACAAGCCTTCTACCATGTAAACAAAGCTTGGCAGGGAGGACCGAAGTGGCAGTGCTGGAGCGGAGGGGGAGCAGACTGGCGAGTACACATTCTTTTGATATTTTAACACCATCCCTGACTTTGGTCAGATTAAAGAGGTTTTCTGAATTTTTAATACTGATGGCCTATCCTTAGGATAGGTCATCTGTATCTGATTGGTGGCCAACACCCCATTTATCAGCTGTTTGAAAGAGGCCACGTCCTCTTCACAGCTCCGTACATTAGACAGCGGCTCAGCCCCATTCACTTGATGGAGACTATCTTGCGCCTAGACCATGTGACTGATTAACATGAAGTCACATGGCCTAGGAAGAAAGAGGCCGCCACACTCTCTGGAGTGACTCAATCTCTTCAAACATCTGATCCGCAAGGGTGCCGGGAGGTGGACCGCCAGCGACCAGACACTGATGACCTATCATGAGGATAGGCAATCAATATTAAACATTCGGACTACCCCTTGAATATGTGGCTGGCACATATACATGGATGGCACTATATTTGGAACCTCAATGGCTATCATTGTACGTTTTTAAGGCAAAACTCAAGAAATAGTCCCGGTATGCTGCCAGCTTGTTGGATAAATATCATAATGAAGAGGAGCAAAGAGAGGGGGAGGCATAAAGTAAATATAATGTGTGGCCCTTGGATGGAGTCAACTGCCCTCCCCCCCCCACAATATTTATCATTTGAGTTGCCATTAGTTTTCAAATCTGTTACATAGTGACACAATGTTTACAAATAGTTTTGTTTCTGGGTGTTTTTTTTTTCTATTGTAGCAAAAATAACATACCAAAAAAAGAACTTTGAGCAATCAAATTTGAGAATTTGAGCAATCTGGTTGTTTTTGTTTATACGGCTCCAGCAGACAATTTTTCAAGATCAAGTCCCAAAGACCTCACCACCCGGAGACAAAAAAAGAGAAAATTAAAAATAATCCTCATATTACTTACAGTTAAATCTAAGCGGCTTAGGTTTGTTTAGAACTGGATCGTGTCTCACGGGAATGGATTTTCTCCTTCCATTGTTGTTATAAGCTGCCAGTTCTCATGTCACTCATGGCGCTGGAGACAGAGTAGACAGCACACAGTCTGAACATACGCACGAGGCCCGAGAGCCAAGTGCCATGTTTATTTAGTGGTTTTTATAGCATTATCCACATTCTTTGTTACAGCCTGTTGTGTAGTCCTAAATATGAGAAGATGCACAAAGACCGAAAAAAAAACCTTGTACTTGTAATAAACACATATCCACGAAAAACGTGTCACAGGTGCCATGCCAAGCATCAAGAGTACGTCCACATGGGGCGTAGACGATGCAAGTTTTCCACCAGAGAGTTGGGGGCCTATACTCAGCACGATAGTGAATGGGGCAGAGCTCTATACCAAGCACATCCATGTACGGCGCTATGAGAAGGTGGTGGCGCTCACAGAAGCCCCGGTGCCTTCTCAAAACAGCTGATCGGCAGGGGTCCCGGGTGTTGGCCCCCAACCGATCAGATCCGGAGGATAGGTCAACAGTTAAAAAATCCTGGAAAATCCTTTTAAAGGGGTCTTCTGAGATTTTTTTAACTGATGACCTTTCCTTTCGGATCTGAACAGTGGGGGTCCGATACCTGGGGCCCCCATCGATTAGCTGTTTGAAAAGGCACCGGCACTCAGCCCAGCCTTATTCACTTCAAGAGGGCCGAACTGCGACTAGGCCATGTGATCGATGAACGTGACGTCACATGGACTAGGAAAAGCTGGAGAAGGCAGTGGCGCTACTGTGAGCGTTTTTTGTTTTTTTTTAGCTTTTTAGATCAGCTTCATTAGGGCAGAGCTGTGATGTGCGACTACTGTTTTGCTACATTGCCTACAGGGAGTCTGATGTAGTCTGAGACACACCCACCATCTCATCATTGGTTCATTCTGCTGCTCCCTCCCCACTGCAGATATGCCTCCTCTGATTGGCTGCTGTGTATTACAGAGGGGGATGAGCCTTAGTATTGGGGCCTTAAGGTTCACTTTACTGATGGGTAAGGATGCTGCTTAATACCACCAGTCCCGTCACATACGTAGATCCTTGTCCTCCCCATTATTAAGTTACGTTATATATCTTGTTCAGTTCTGACAGTGTTTGAAAACAAGTGATATAGCTCCACGCCAGCGAGCCCGGAGTGACGACTTTACACAATGTTTATTAAGAGGAGGAGGGTTGACACTTTGCCAGAGGAGAAATGGTGCTCCAGGCAAGAACAAGCTCATTTATCTGATCCTAGGGAGAATATGCATTGTGAAGTCAGTGTGTCGTTTTCCCTGTTTCCAACTCTACACACAGACCTGAAGGCTCCTCAATATTTCCATAATTTCACCCCTCATTTCCTAATACACCCCACAAATCAGATTCCACAAAGCAGGACCACATTCCTACTGTCCACAGCACCATACGAAGCATAAGGGTGGATTATGGGGCACCAAGTTATGAAAGGGATTCTCTTTCCTTAAAGGGGTTGTGCAAGAATGGGGAGGTTTTTGGCACCACCACCACTTGGTCAGACCTTTAAAGGGAAAAAGACTTACCTGCCTCCCAGCACTGGCACCCTTCTCCTTCTTCTCCAGGCCTGTGACACCGAAACTGCCTGCCAGATTGCTTGAACACCGATGGGAAACTAGCGTAATTTCACACTAGCGAGTTTTCCATCTGAGCACATAGCATCCAGACTGAATGTTGACCCATTCATTTAAAAGGGAATTTCTAAAGCAAGTAAACCACCCAACTTTGGGGGAGATTTATCAAACTGGTATAAAGTAGAACTGCCTTAGTTGCCCCTAGCAACCAATCAGATTCCACCTTTTATTTTCCAAAGGAGCTGTGATAAATGAAAGGTGGAATCTGATTGGTTGCAATAGGCAACTAAGGCAGTTCTACGTTTATACCAGTTTGATAAATTACACCTGTTATCTTTAATTTTTTTTACACTTTTTTTTTTACACTACTTTTTTTTTCAAAATATCTGTCACCTGTTTTTCATCAATATAACTAAGAGCACTGCCCCACAGAAGATTGCACACACATCCCAGACATACCTATGTGCACTCCAGGAAAAGCACTTTTATTCTGCTGGAAAACAGCTCCCAAGTGCCCAGCTCTGCTGCTGCAAGTGTCCAAAGCAAACCAGACTTAAAGGGGTTCTCCGAGTTATATATATTGATGACCTATCCTCAGGATAGGTCATCAATATCAGATCAGCGGGGTCCGACACCCGGCACCCCCGCCGATCAGCTGTTTGAAGAGGAGGCGTGCGCCGTCTCAGTGCTGCCTCCTCTTCACTGTTTACATGCTGGCCGACACAGGGATAGTGGTGAGTAGGTGTAATTACACCTAACCGCCCCATTCATTTCTATGGGAAGAATCGCTTCCATAGACTTGTATGGGAGCGATTCTTCCTATTGAAATGAATGGGGCCGTGAGGTGTAATTACACCTACTCACCACTATCCCTGTTACGGCCAGCATGTAAACAGTGAAGAGACGGCAGCGCTGATACGGCGCGTGCCTCCTCTTCAAACAGCTGATCAGTGGGGGTGCTGGGTGTCTGACCCCCGCCGATCTGATATTGATGACGTATCCTGAGGACAGGTCATCAATATATATAACTCGGAGAACCCCTTTAAGAGGGGAGGGCTGCTTTAGTTGCTCATATCTTGGGATTGGTAGCCCCCAGAAATATGAAGTATAGCCGTTAGAAATCGAGTCAGGAGTGAAAACTGTTTTTACTTTCACTTTCAACTGGGCACTTGGGAGCTGTTTTCCAGCAGAATAAATGTGCTTTTCCTAGACATAGAACAAAGGCACACAGTACACACAGGTATGTCTGGGATGTGACATGTAATACAGACACACAGTGCACACAGGTATGTCTGGGATGTGACATGTAATACACACAGTGCACACAGGTATGTCTGGGATGTGACATGTAATACACACACAGTGCACACAGGTATGTCTGGGATGGTACATGTAATACAGACACACAGTGCACACAGGTATGTCTGGGATGGTACATGTAATACAGACACACAGTGCACACAGGTATGTCTGGGATGTGACATGTAATACAGACACACAGTGCACACAGGTATGTCTGGGATGGTACATGTAATACAGACACACAGTGCACACAGGTATGTCTGGGATGTGACATGTAATACACACACACACAGTGCACACAGGTATGTCTGGGATGTGACAGGTAATACAGACACACAGTGCACACAGGTATGTCTGGGATATGACATGTAATACAGACACACAATGCACACAGGTATGTCTGGGATGTGACATGTAATACACACACAGTGCACACAGGTATGTCTGGGATGTCTTAACAAAAAAGTGTGAAACAGCTGAAAATAGGTCTTATATTCTAGATTCTTCAAAGTAGCCACCTTTTGCTTTGATTACTGCTTTGCACACTCTTGGCATTCTCTTGATGAGCTTCAAGAGGTAGTCACCTGAAATGGTATTTCAACAGTCTTGAAGGAATTCCCAGAGATGCTTAGCACTTGTTGGCCCTTTTGCCTTCACTCTGCGGTCCAGCTCACCCCAAACCATCTCGATTGGGTTCACGTCTGGTGACTGTGGAGGCCAGGTCATCTGGTGTAGCACCCAATCACTCTCCTTCTTGGTCAAATAGCCCTTACACAGCCTGGAGGTGTGTTTGGGGTCATTGTCCTGTTGATAAATAAATGATGGTCCAACTAAACGCAAACCGGATGGAATAGCATGCCGCTGCAAGATGCTGTGGTAGCCATGCTGGTTCAGTATGCCTTCAATTTTGAATAAATCCCCAACAGTGTCACCAGCAAAGCACCCCCACACCATCACACCTCCTCCTCCATGCTTCACGGTGGGAACCAGGCATGTAGAGTCCATCCGTTCACCTTTTCTGCGTCGCACAAAGACACAGTGGTTGGAACCAAAGATCTCAAATTTGGACTCATCAGACCAAAGCACAGATTTCCACTGGTCTAATGTCCATTCCTTGTGTTCTTTAGCCCAAACAAGTCTCTTCTGCTTGTTGCCTGTCCTTAGCAGTGGTTTCCTAGCAGCTATTTTACCATGAAGGCCTGCTGCACACAGTCTCCTCTTAACAGTTGTTGTAGAGATGTGTCTGCTGCTAGAACTCTGTGTGGCATTGACCTGGTCTCTAATCTGAGCTGCTGTTAACCTGCGATTTCTGAGGCTGGTGACTCGTATGAACTTATCCTCCGCAGCAGAGGTGACTCTTGGTCTTCCTTTCCTGGGGCGGTCCTCATGTGAGCCAGTTTCTTTGTAGCGCTTGATGGTTTTTGTGACTGCACTTGGGGACACTTTCAAAGTTTTCCCAATTTTTCGGACTGACTGACCTTCATGTCTTAAAGTAATGATGGCCACTCGTTTTTCTTTACTTAGCTGCTTTTTTCTTTCCATAATACAAATTCTAACAGTCTATTCAGTAGGACTATCAGCTGTGTATCCACCTGACTTCTGCCCAACACAACTCATGGTCCCAACCCCATTTATAAGGCAAGAAATCCCACTTATTAAACCTGACAGGGCACACCTGTGAAGTGAAAACCATTTCAGGTGACTACCTCTTGAAGCTCATCAAGAGAATTCCAAGAGTGTGCAAAGCAGTAATCAAAGCAAAAGGTGGCTACTTTGAAGAACCTAGAATATAAGACATATTTTCAGTTGTTTCACACTTTTTTGTTAAGTATATAATTCTACATGTGTTAATTCATAGTTTTTATGCCTTCAGTGTAAATCTACAATTTTCATAGTCATGAAAATACAGAAAACTCTTTGAATGAGAAGGTATGTCCAAACTTTTGGTCTGTACTGTATGTCTGGGATGTGACATGTAATACACACACACAGTGCACATAGGTATATCTGGGATGTGACATGTAATACAGACACACAGTGCACACAGGTATGTCTGGGATGTGAGATGTAATACACACACAGTGCACACAGGTATGTCTGGGATGTGACATGTAATACACAACACACAGTGCACAACAGGTATGTCTGGGATGTGACATGTAATACAGACACACAGTGCACAAGGTATGTCTGGGATGTGAGATGTAATACCACACACAGTGCACACAGGTATGTCTGGGATGTGACATGTAATACACACACAGTTGCACACAGGTATGTCTGGGATGTGACATGTAATACAGAACACACAGTGCACCACAGGTATGTCTGGGATGTGACATGTATACAGACACACAGTGCACACAGGTATGTCTGGGATGTGACATGTAATACAGACACACAGTGCACACGGTATGTCTGGGATGTGACATGTAATACAGACACACAGTGCACACAGGCATGTCTGGGATGTGACATGTAATACACACAACCACAGTGCACACATGCAGTATGTCTGGGATGTGACATGTAATACAGACACACAGTGCACACAGGTATGTCTGGGATGTGACATGTAATACAGACACACAGTGCACACAGGTATGTCTGGGATTTGACATGTAATACAGACACACAGTGCACACAGGTATGTCTGGGATGTGACATGTAATACAGACACACAGTGCACACAGGTATGTCTGGGATGTGACATGTAATACAGACACACAGTGCACACAGGTATGTCTGGGATATGACATGTAATACACACCACAGTACACACAGGTATGTCTGGGATGTGACATGTAATACAGACACACAGTGCACACAGGTATGTCTGGGATGTGACATGTAATACAGACACAGTGCACACAGGTATGTCTGGGATGTGACATGTAATACAGACACACAGTGCACACAGGTATGTCTGGGATGTGATATGTAATACAGACACACAGTGCACACAGGTATGTCTGGGATGTGATATGTAATACAGACACACAGTGCACACAGGTATGTCTGGATGTGACATGTAATACAGACACACAGTGCACACAGGTATGTCTGGGTTGTGACATGTAATACAGACACACAGTGCACACAGGTATGTCTGGGATGTGACATGTAATACACACACAGTGCACACAGGTATGTCTGGGATGTGACATGTAATACAGACACACAGTGCACACAGGTATGTCTGGGATGTGACATGTAATACAGACACACAGTGCACACAGGTATGTCTGGGATGTGACATGTAATACAGACACACAGTGCACACAGGTATGTCTGGGATGTGACATGTAATACAGACACACAGTGCACACAGGTATGTCTGGGATGTGACATGTAATACAGACACACAGTGCACACAGGTATGTCTGGGATGTGACATGTAATACAGACACACAGTGCACACAGGTATGTCTGGGATGTGACATGTAATACACACACACAGTGCACACAGGTATGTCTGGGATGTGTCTGCAATCTTCTGTGGGGCAGTGCTCTTAGTTATATTGGTGAAAATTAGGTGACAGACTCCCTTTAAGTATTAATTATATTTCACAGTTCTGGCACAGCAAAAACAAAAACTAAAACCAATATAAAACATGTATGAACCCCAACATCTAAAATGCATGCATAAAATGCATAAAACAAGTACAAATACTATCGTGAAATAATAGCAGAGAACACTGGAAAACAGTAAGAAATTCTGGAACATCCTACAAGTAGTACTACAGTACAAGAGTGTCAATAAATAAAACACAATATTAGGGCTCATGCACACAAATGTAATTTTTGTCCATGTCCATTTTGGGGTTTTTTGCAGCCCGTATGTGGAATGAGGCTGCAAAAAAGACGGAAATGACTGTGTGCGTTCCGTGTCTGTATGGCCGTTCCACAAAAATCTAACACATGTCCCATTATTGTCCGCATAACGGACAAGGATAGGACTGTTCTATTAGGGACCGTGGTACTGTTCCGCAAAATGCAGAATGCACACGGCCGGTATCCGTGTTTTGTGGATTCGCAATCTGCGGTCGTGTGCATGAGCCCTAAAACTCAAATGAAGAGATAAAATAGTCTGCAGGCTGAAAAGTACAAAAAGTAACAATGCCTGCATTCCACAGGACTAGGGAACTGATGTGTAACACACACATGGCCCGGAGGGATTTCCACAGGTTTCTGACTGCAGACAGCAGGGATATAGTTATGCTGATGGCGCGGTTTATTTTACATGCTTTACAATTGCTCTTTTGACTCATGTTGTTAGTCTTGAGTTTTACTTGTTTAAACTTCATTTCCTACTGGTCTCTTGCGTCTTTTTCTTACTTTCTTAATCTGTGACAACTTTGATTATAATGAACGTTGCAAATGTTTTCCTTAAAGGGCATCTGTCAGCAGTTTTGTACCTATGACACTGACTGACCTGTTACATGTGCGCTTGGCAGCTGAAGACATCTGTGTTGGTCCCATGTTCATATGTGCCTGCATTACTGACAAAAATGATATTTTATTATATGCAAATGAGCCTGTAGGAGCAATGGGGGCGTTACCATTACACCTACAGGCTCTGCTCTCTCTGTAACTCACACCCTCTGCACTGTGATTGACAGGACCTGGTGTGATGACATTTTCACCGCCTGGCCCTGTCAAAGTGCAGAGGACTTAAAGGGTTTCTGTCACCAGATTTGGGCATACTAAACAGGATGGCATTTGCAATGTGCAAATGCCACCTGATGCCCAATCTGGTTTTCTTACTGTAATCAGATCAGCCGTTTTGTTAAAAAAAAGCACTTTTATAATATGTAAATTAGGCGTACTAGGTGCAAGAGGCGTTTACCTTGCACCTAGTAATCGCCGTGTTCCAACCTCTAGTGCCGCCTCCTGCTTCCTGATTGACAGGGCCAGGCAGCTTGCTCGATGAGCTGCCGGCCCTGTCCTCGCTCGAAATCCAGCGCCTGCGCCGTGTAGGCTAAATTCGGCGCAGGCGCAAATAGTTCACCCGGCCGCCCGGCTCCTGCCTCTCTCACTGCGCCTGCGCCGTGCGGAGTAAAAGCGGCGCAGGCGCAGTGAGTTCCGCCGGCCGCCCGGCTCCCAGGTCTCTCAGTGCGCCTGCGCAGGCGCAGTGAGAGCCGGGAGCCGGCGGAACTCACTGCGCCTGCGCCGCTTTTACTCCGCACGGCGCAGGTGCAATTTACATATTATAAAAGTGCTTTTTTTAACAAAACGGCTGATCTGATTACAGTAAGAAAACCAGATTGGGCATCAGGTGGCATTTGCACATTGCAAATGCCATCCTGTTTAGTATGCCCAAATCTGGTGACAGAAACCCTTTAATGATGATTAGTACAAGTACCATTAACAAACAGTGTGGTCCTCATTAGTTTTATTACAGACAGCTGCCACCGCATGTGTAGCCAGACGGTGCTCAACCGCATCACCTCTCCTAAAATGTCTGTTTTAGCAACTACTTAAATCCCCCTTGTAATAGCATCTGGAGCATCTATTCTTATGAATCTTGCGCCTTTCCTTTATTATTCATGCTAGAAGTTATGAATAAAGTACTAGCAGTTTGCATTGATGATCCAGATGGGTGTAATCAGTTTGGGGCGTGTCCTCGCAAAGTCTGACACTGACTGGATAGTGTCAGACTGTGCATGAACACATCCCCAACTAGTTACACCCAGCTGGATCTTCATTATAGACTGTCAGCAATTCCTTCATAACTTCTAGTAGGAATAATAGAGGAGTAGAGCAAGAGGGAATTGTTATTAAAAGGGGATTGCAAGACATGTTAGAAAATGTGAGAGTTCCTCCTTAAATGAACATTGAGTAATTGGGATGTATAGCGGGCTCTTCGATCAATCATCTGAAGGACTGGAACTTCTGCCCCTTCAACTACTCCGGACTGTATTCTGGAAGTCAGGACTCTTTGTTTTAGTGTTCGGCGGCGTCTGCAGCTTCATACACACATAACAACGTGTAAAAGAAATTCTTGCACGGAAGAGGAATGCGATGTGAACAAATAAACCATACACCAGAACTCCATTAATTACACTTATACTGCTAAAATAAACCAAAACAATAACCAGCCTTGTGCAAAAAAAGAAAAGTAACAAGATTGCCCCTAGGTAAAAACATGAAATAAACCCGCCATTGTGGATTTAATTTGTGAAACAGTAACACACCGCTATCACACACAGGAGACGTTCCCAGGCTCCAGGGCCGTATGTACCTGCCAACGGGTCCACCGGTTGTAGAGCATGGAGTTAGGTGCACTATATGACGGCACACAAAAGTTCCAAACTTTCTGTAGTACAGACCTGAAAGTAGTCCATGAGGCACAGCCCTTCCATAGGTGCAATGAAGAATATTGAGTGGGACGAGATGTCGTTTTTACAGCAATTTTGGGTCACACATGATTTTTTTTAATTGCTTTATATTAATTTTCTTTTTTCAACAAAATCCTGTCTTGGATGGAAATAACTGATCAAATAATCCAACTCGGCCTACTTTTTACCCACACAATAAAACACAGAAGTAGTAATAATTACAGTATTATGTGTGTAATTTTTAGTCCCACAGGGGGACTTTATGATAACTCACATAATACACTGCACTACTTATTTAGGCTCCTGTGTCGCTCAGACCTGAGTGGGGTGGAGAGGACAGTCCACTCTTTTCAAAACAGGGGAGGACGGGCCACTGACGAGGATGATTCTCGGTGTGCCAATGCCTAGTGGGTCAACCCAAACCTCCCACATGGGTACACAACAACTTTCTTCCCTCTCCTGAATTCTACTTCATCACCATCCTGAGGTTTCAGCAGGGCATGGGAGCTGATGGTTCCATGCTTCACTGTTCACCCTTGTATGCCTTGGGCATACTCTGCTGCAGAACCATACCGATAACAACGTTATTCTGCCCCTTTATGGTATTGGTAGCTCCACCCATGTGTTTTAGCCCCGCCTACTTGACTTGACCCCCTCCTTCTCCTTCAGTTTGGGCCCATCTACAACATGAGGCCACTTTTAGTGTTTTTTTTTCCTGGGCCACTTTAAATTCCCATTTCACCCCTGTTCTGAAACCACTTACACATATGGACAAAATTGTTGGCAACCTTCTGTTAAGAAAAGAAAACCCCACAATGGTCACTGAAATAAATTGAAACTGACAAAAGTAATAATAAATAAAAATTTACTGCTAATGAAAATCAGACATTGCTTTTGAATTGTGGTTCAACAGAATAATTTATAATACAAACTAATGAAACTGGCCTGGACAAAAATGATGGAAAAGAATAAAAATAGTCCGAACATAGGGACATGTTAAACTAAGGTGTGTCCTGTAATTAGTATCACAGGTGTCTTCAAACTTGTAATCAGTCAGTCTGCCTATTTAGAGGGTGAAAAGCAGTCACTGTGCTGTTTGGTATCATGGTGGGTACCATACCGCTAAGGGAGAAGGTTGTCTCAGGAGATTAAAAAGAAAATTATAGACAAACATGTTAACGGTAAAGGTTAGAAGACCATCTCCAAACAGCTGGATGTTCTTGTTACAGTTGCACATATTATTCAGAAGTTTAAGGTCTGCGGGACTGTAGCCAACCTCCCTGGATATGGCCACAAGAGGAAAATTGATGACAAATTGAAGAGACAGATAATATAAATGGTAACCAAAGAGCCTAGAACAACTTCCAAAGAGATTGGAGGTGAACTTCAAGGTCAAGGTACACCAGTGTCAGAATGCACCATCCGTCTTAGCCAAAGTGGACTTAATGGAAGACGACCAAGAGGAAACCATTGTTAAAAGAATATCATAAAAAAGTGAGACTAGAATTTGCCAAAACGCATATTGATAAGCCATAAAGTTTCTGGGAGAATGTTCTTTGGACAGAGGAGACAAAACTGGAGATTTTGGCAAATCACAGCAGCTCTGTGTTCACAGATGCACCTACTGTGAAACATGGAGGGGCTCAGTTATGTTTTGGGGCTACTTTGCTGCATCTGACACGGGATGTCTTTAATCTGTGCAGGGTACAATGAACTCTAAAGACTATCAAGGCATTCTGGAGTAAAATGCACTGCCCAGTGTCAAAAAGCTTGATCTCAGTCGCAGGTCATGGGTCCTCCAACAGGATAATGACCCAAAACAGCTGTCTGCAGATGAGTTGCTGGCTTATTTAATATCCCAGTCATGTCTCAAGGTCTAGTTAAAGGGTCGAACATTGACTTATAGGATAGCTGCCTTACATCTGGCGGGATTAGAGGTAGAGCTTGTTAAGAGCTCACTTGCATCCCCTTCTTCCCAGAATTCCAGAGGTGCATATATGGGCTATAAGTCTCCTCACGCCGACTAAGGTGCTCTCTCCCCATGGAGAGAGCGTACCACCTAAATCCTGACAAGTCTCTCCCCCAGTTAAGCCAGTACTTTCTGCTCTGCACTGATGAGGGCCAATCACCCTGAAAAAGCTGTCTGCAGATGAGATGCTGGCTTACTTAATATCCATGTCTCAAGGTCTATTTAAAGGGTCTCAAGGTGCTCTCTCACACAGCACACATCTACCTCTCTTCCCTGGCTCCTGGCTTTTCTCCAGATTGCTATGTACATCTGACACAGCTCCCTCTGCTGGCTTGGGGGTAATCCTGCGGCATTACATTGCCACGTCCCAAAATGGCCAAACTATTAAAACATACGGTAAATGTATTTATTCCATATGGTGAACACCATCCCTAATAATGCCCAGCTCATTTATAGCTCCTTCCATCCCACTAGTTACATGGATAACCCCTCATAAAAAAGCATGGGAAAGACATACATGAGCAGATCCGTTAAAAACCATAAAAATCCCGGAAGAGCCCTTTAACCAAGAAATAAAAGTAAAATAAGTGTTCTAAAAGCAACGGCAGCGACTATGCGTTCTCATCGGCTGTCAGCTTCCATATCCCATAGGAATGTCTGACAAGAACATGGGCTATTGGTGTAGAGTCAAGGAGGCCAAGAAGGAGGTCAAATAATTCCACAAACTTACACGGTCAAGAAGCGAGAAAGAAAAAACAACGAGGTGCCCGGAGTAAATTAAAACCAGAATTGTGTGCAAATTCACACAGCGAGGAGCACTCATGTAACCGCTGCACATACTTTTCACATCTGCAGCCAAACACATGCCGTTACAGATATGTCAGCGTATAAACATGAATGACGCAAGCCCTTACTAAGCAGCGGAGTAATTGGAGGATAAGAGAGAGACGGCATCAGGAACAGATGTGTCCGCTTATTCATTTACAAGCTTAAAAAAGGGGAACAAAGAAAAATCTAAACTTTTAACCCCTTTTATGTACGGTTCAGCAAGGGGCCTACAAAAAGATATCCGAGAATCAGGTCTAAAAGGGATTGTCTGAAATAAAACAAATGATGGAGAAGCCATCAGTGCCAGACTGGTTACTTCAAACATCTGCCTAGGATCGGACCACCACTGATCATGGCCATTCAGCAGTCAAAGAGTAAAAAATTCCTGCAGATGGACAATTTTCAAGGAATGAAGTGTAAACAAGATGCAGCGATTGATGTGCGCTTTACTTAAAGTGGTTATCCAACCCCTATAATGACCCCCCCCCCTCTTCATATAGATCATACTTACCCCCCTCACCGGAACCTGCATCGCTTCTGATGCCCGCACTCCTGGCGCTGCATCTTCCCATTGCGCGGATCAAAACATCCAGCGACGGGTGGGGGGTAACAGCCAATACCAGAGCATGATGGGAGCAAGCCGCAATGCTAGGGAGGCTTGTCCCAGAAGCGGCCTGCTATTGGCGGCTACCCCCTTCCGCCGCCCACTGGCCGTGCGAGTATCAGAAGCGACACGGGTGCCGGGGAGCAGGGTCATTATAGGGGTTTTTGGACTTATACAAATGGTCGTGTTAGGCTAAGTTTATATTTCCATATTGAACTTTGGAACGGTTTTCCAGCAGAGGCTTTACCGGAGTTAGGGCTCGTTCACACGACCATGTCAATGGGTCCGCAGCCCCATTCATTTCAATGAGCAGCCTTAGATCGCGGACAGCCGCATCTCGGCAAAAAAAGATAGAACATGTCCTATTCTTGTCCGCAACTGCAGACAAGAATAGGCATTTTGTATGGGGTGCCGGCCTGTGTGTGTTCCGCAAATTGCAGAAAACCCACTGGCCGGCATCCGTGTTTTTGCAGATCCGCAAAAACACGACAGTCTGAATGGGCCCTTACTGTATCCGAAATAGCTGAACACAGCTGTGCACCCCCAGATCCCGACTGACTATAATGGGATCCAGCGGGTTTGCGGCATAAAGTATGCACGCAGGACTTTTTGTCCAGAAACCCGCCAGATCCCATTATAGTCCTTTGAGATCCGGTGGTGCGCGGCCATGTCCGACTATACTGGATAAAATAACTCTGTTCCTCTGCCGGTACAGACTACCCGAGTATAATGTGAACGTAGATTTACAGCTCCTTATTATAACCATCCATAAGAGTGCTGCCATGCATGAGTCCTCTAATGTACCGCCCTCTACATGAGTCCATATGGAGTCATACAGAGATTTTTTTTCTGACAGATTTTATGTACAAAAATCATGAACACAGAGGTTACTTCTCCTAGAAGTCCTGCCGCACACTATGTTATGTGAATGGACTATTACCAGGAGGTGATATCATTTAGAAAAATATAGACCGACAATGAAGTATAAAGCTGCCAAAATTTAATTTTTTTTTTTTTATTTTTTTTTTACAAAAAAAAATAATACAAAGAAACATTCCCCTTCATTTAACAGAAATAAAGGCATTAATTCAGGCTCCTTTATTCGGAAAGACAAATATAAAGAAAACATTTCACTTTCTGGCGTCGAGCGAGCTCCCAGAGATAAGGCGGCTCACACAAACACACTGCGTCACAAAGCGGGGCCTAAAAATATGAGATTGTTCTTTGCCAGAAGCAAGTGCCGGGCCGGCAGAATCTCTGTGCTGCATAATACCAGAATAGAGAAATCTGATTCGAAATATATTTAGATAATAAATACAGTAACAATGTATTTGTTTTACTATGTATCATTTTTATGCAAAATAGATACAATGTATGAAAGACTCCTGGAGCGAACACATAAGGACACATTCACACGGTGGAATTTGCCGTCAGAAGTTGATGTGATACACCACACCAAAAACATGGAGTCTGCCACCCAGCTCTGCAGTTCTTGGGCCAGAGGTTTAAAGCCGGGAGACATGTCCCTTCTTGGTGCGGTGTCCGGATGGACACTGCTTGAAGCCACGGTGGGTGTCAGCACGTGGTTTAGCTCCATTCTGCGAGTGGGTCTATAGCGTTTAAAGTGAAGAACTGCAGCGGAAACTCCAGTGGACAGTGTCAAAATCCACCGTATTTTACATCCCCTGATACACATCTGAGATAAAAGGATAAATATGAGAATGCTTACTTTAGCTTCAGGTGGTAGCTCAGGGCCGTATCCTTTCTGTTGTAGTTCTCTCCCTATCACAGCCCATGGGGCATGTCCATTCTACTACAGCTCTCTCCCTACCCAGCTCATGGGGCATGCACTTTCTGTTGTAGCTCTCTCCCTATCACAGCTCAGGGGACATGGACTTTCTGCTCCAGCTCTCTCCCTATCACAGCTCAGGGGGCATGACCTTTCTGATGCAGCTCTCTCTCTCTATCACAGCTTCGGGGTCCTTTTGCTGCAGCTCTCTCTCTATTACAGCTCAGTGAGATGCCCTTTCCGCTGCAGCTCCCTTCCTATCACTGCTCAAGGGTTGTGTCCTTTCTGCCGCAGCTCTCTCCATCACAGCTCAGGGGACATGACCTTTCTGCTGCAGCTCTATCCCTTTCACAGCTCAGGGGGAATGAACTTTCTTTTGTTTTTAAACTTCTTTTTATTGATTTTTCAAAGGGATCATGAAATAAACATAATTTACATGGAATATTGACATGAGAAAACATATAGAGCGTTAACAGGGGAATGAACTTTCTGATGCTGCTCTCTCACTATCACAGCTCGGGGGGGGGGGGGGTCCTTTCTGCTGCCGCTCTCTCTCTATTACAGCTCAGGGAGATGCCCTTTGTGCTGCAGCTCCCTCCCTATCACAGCTCAGTGGCTGTGTCCT
Source organism: Rhinella marina (assembly GCA_900303285.1). Classification (NCBI taxonomy): domain Eukaryota; kingdom Metazoa; phylum Chordata; class Amphibia; order Anura; family Bufonidae; genus Rhinella; species Rhinella marina. The sequence goes on from ONZH01009391.1 coordinate 136,582, forward strand.
TTCTGCCGCAGCTCTCCCTATCACAACTCAGGAGTCTTGTCCTCTCTGCTGCAGCTCTCTTCCTGTAACTGTCACAGCTACGAACAGTAGATATGATTGGTAGCAGTTAAATAATGGAACTGAGCATGTGCGTCCACCTCAGAACAAACAGCAGGTGGTGCTATACAGATAAGTTTTATTGTATAACTCTGTGCTAGACTAAATTTTTAATTATATGCAATTACAAAAGCATTTACCAGATTTTTCGCTTTATAAGACGCACTTTTTTCCCCCAAAAGTAGGGGGGAATTTGCAGTGCGTCTTATAAAGCGAATACAATTTTTTTTCTTGTATATTTTCGCTGCTGCACCAGTATCAGACCTCAGATCAGCCCACTGTCCCCCCATCAGACCTCAGATCAGCATGCCCCCATCAGACCTCAGATCAGCCCACCCAGCCACATAACAATAAAATAAAAAACCTCTCTTACCTGTCCTGCGCCGCGGCTCCGCTCCGGCGCTCCTCTGGCTTCCAGGGCCGCGCTGCACTGTCCTGACTGCGTACAGCGTCAGGATGTAGTGCGCGCACTATGACCTGACGCTGCACGCAGTCAGGTGACAGTGCAGAGCCGGCCTTAGAAGCCAGAGGAGCGCCGGACCCGGAGCGGAGCCGCGGCCCAGGACAGGTAAGAGAGGTTTTTTATTTTATTGTTATGGGGCTGGGTGGGCTGATCTGAGGTCTGATGGGGGACAGTGGGCTGATCGGGGGTCTGATGGGGCACACTGGGCTTTTCTGAGGTCTGATGGGCGCACACTGGGCTGTTCTGCGGTCTGATGGGGGCACACTGGGCTTTTCTGAGGTCTGATGGGCGCACACTGGGCTGATCTGAGGTCTGATGGGCACACACTGGGCTGATCTGAGGTCTGATGGGGGCATGCTGATCTGAGGTCTGATGGGGGGACAGTGGGCTGATCTGAGGTCTGATGGGGCACAGTGGGCTGATCTGAGGTCTGATGGGGGGACAGTGGGCTGCTCTGAGGTCTGATATGAGGTCTGATGAAAAATATTTTTTTCTCATTTTCCTACTCTAAAATCTGGGGTGCGTCTTATAAAGCGAAAAATCGAAAAATACGGTAAATCCACTTGCTAGTGTGAAAAAAAAAAAAGAATATTTTTATGGGCAATTCCTTTTAACACAGAATTTTGACATACTGTAACTAGAGATGAGCGAACGTGCTCGAAATGAGCACTGTAGCGCTCGGCTCCCCTCGTAATGAGCACTGTAGCGCTCAGCTCCCCTGCGCTCGCATGGGCGCAGGCAGCCGCTTCCGTCCTCCTCACCCGACGGAAGCAGCTGCCTGCGCCCATGCGAGCGCAGGGGAGCCGAGCGCTACAGTGCTCATTACGAGCACGTTCGCTCATCTCTAACTGTAACTCAAAAGTACCATTTTATTTTTTCCTTAGCCTCAGGACTCTTCTGGAGGATATTAGATGAAGAGAGTCTTTTTTTTTTTTTTACAAAAAAATAAAAATTTATATATATATATATATACACACACACACACACACACACACTTATGTCCCTAAGGGGTTAAAGGTAAAAAAAAAAAAAAATAGACAAAACAAAAAACAAATAACCACGCTTTAGAACAAAAAATAAAAAAAAGTTTCATCTGTAAATAATTGTTCTCACAATCTCATTAGCTTGTTTTGTCTCGTTCCTAATATAAAGCGATCCAGCCATGAATCGTCGGCGCACATTATGTTTCGTGAATTCATGATTTACAGCAAGGTCTGTTATTCTTACCTGCGCGACGACTATCTATGAGTAATCCTTTTTTCCATCGTCTCATCAGCCGTCGTGATTGAACCCTCAAGATGCGTCGCTCCATTATAGTCTGCTGAGTGCTCAGGCCGTTTAATTACAATATGTACAAGCCCTACCATTCATTTACGAATGCAGCCGATTTTGAAACGCGTGTCATTTTTTCCAGTCAGTTTTCCATGTGACTATGCTGCTTTTAGATTTACTCCACAAAAAGTAGAGAAGAATAAATGTTCTACGCATAGGGACCATATGCAACTGCCCCTTTAAAATAGAAGCGGGCCCGGCGACCCTAGTTTGCAGTGATCAGCTGTGGTAATACATACCAGTCAAGCAAACGGACCACCATGAGTCATACATGAATGGACTGGGCCCATGAGGTTCTGAATAGGTTTCTTGGGTCCAGGGCCGGGACAACAGGTAGGCGCCCACTGAGAGCGCCACTTTACTACCAATAATGAAGGGGGCAAATACAGCCGCATTTGCAGTCACTCAGCCTCATAGGCCGCAAGTCACTAGGCCTGAAGCCTATGAGGGAGTAGACGGGAGCAAGAGGTCGTGATGACATCACTGTGATCTCCTGCGAGGGGTCTCACATGATCACATCATCACGTGAGACCCAATATAGGAGCAGTGATGTCATTGGGACCACCCGCAGCAGGACACAGCAACACAGACCCCTGCTCAGGCTGAGGCCTGCATCGCAAACAGAGGTGGGGGAATGGGAATGAAGTGTTTAAAAGTCACCGATCCTGGGAGCAATGGTGGAGGAGGCCTTATATATTACTGTAATTCCGGGGCGGGGGGAAGGACATCATCTCCTGGGGGTACCGGGGGGGGGGGGGGGGGCCTTTTATATATAACTAGCCCTTACGAAGGGTCTCATCCATTGGGGCACCAATTGGGGGAGGAGCATTATATATAACTGGCAATAAAGAGGGGAAGAGAGGGGCATCATCTACTGGGGGGGCATATAGGAGGGGGAGCATTATATAATTATATATAAATGGCATTACAGGGGGCATGGTGGGGCATTTTATTCTGGCACTACAGGGAGGGAGGAAATCATTATCTACTGGCATTACAGGGGGAGCATTATATATATATATATATATATATATACATACCGGGCACTACAGGAGCAGGCTCGGACTGGCCCACAGGGGTACAGGTGAATCCCCCGGTGGGCCCCTGAGCTAGGTGGGCCCCTAGTCTTCCACCACCTGCACAAGTGTCACATAACACAGTAGACTTACTGCACTACAGACATATATTCAGTGTACAGCGCCTCAACCAGCCTATGTTCATATAAAAAGCTTGTTAGATTATTTATTATTTTTTAATGTATCCATACGGTGGGCCCCAAAATAAATTTTACTGGTGGGCCCTAGGCACCCCAGTCCGACACTGTACAGGAGCATAAATATACTGGCACTATGGGGGGGGGGCATTTTATACTGGAAGTTGGCTTTGGTGCTGCTGATGGGTTACAGCATTGTCTGAAAAGGATCCAACTGTATCTCTTCTAGAGATACTAACCCAGGGATGCTCAACCTGTGGCCCTCCAGCTGTTGCAAAACTACAACTCCCAGCATGTCCTAATAGCTGTAGGCTGTCCAGGCATGCTGGGAGTTGTAGTTTTGCAATAGCTGGAAGGCCACAGGTTGCTGTAACCCAACACGTCGTAGCAAACTCCCAGATGTGATGTCAAATATCTCAGAGCACTGCAGAACCATAGAATTTTACTATATTTATCTAAAAATAGAAAAAATCTTTTAAGTCTGAACACTGACAGACATAGTGACCAAGTACCAGTGTAGAAGACGACTGTGTCGGCCGCACTGACTCATATGTCAGTAAGAGGTTAAGACCAGAGTTGGACGGTAAATGAAAAGTAACACGTTCCATCAAGGTTTTATTTCAGTTCATACCTAAAGGCAACAAAAAGGAGCCAAGACTCCTGCTTCCCAGAGATCAAAGCCCTGCCATAAACCACTCACACAATGCTAGTAACCCTCATCCTCCGGACTCTTAAAAATAAAGGTTATTCCAAGAATCTCCGGGAAGCTTCTTTTGTAGATTTTAAGATGGCAGAACGACTTAAAGGGGTTACCTGGTTTTCGTATATATCCTTTCAGAGATAAAAGGGGTTTTCCGACTCTTTCTAATTGATGACCTAGCCTAAGGGTTTGACACCCAGGACCCCCGCCGATCAGCTGTTTGAGAAGACACCGGGGCTCCTGAGAGTGCTGCAGTCTTCTCTCTGCTTACCAAGTACAGCGCCGTACATTGTATAGTGGCTGTGCTTGGTATTGCAGCTCAGGCCTATTCACTTACACCTAGGCCACATGATGTCACTGGCTTAGAGTAAGCTGCGAGAACGTTGCAGCACTCACCTCCACCAATCTGATACTGAGGATAGGTCATCAATTAAAAAGTGTTGAATACCCACATCAATTAGCAGGAGCAGAAGGCACCTTTCTCTGCAGGACCCAACAGGAGCCGTATTACACAGACACCTCACTGATTTCAATGAGCACAATGTAATTCTCCATTTCCCCAGTTGTGGCGCTGTAGGTGAATTGAACAAAGCTGATTGCTGAGGGATCCAGAAGGAGACCCTACTAACCTATTGTGCACTGGCCCTTTAAAAAACAATGGGTTCACTAACCTCATGGTCAAAATAATGGCTTTCAGATGTTTAAAGGGGTTATCCCATGATTAATGTAAAAAATGAAAACCTATTATCATATAGTACATGACAATCTCTTTCTAACAAAGCTAGAACCAGCCCTGTACCTCACATGGATCCAGAGATCTCCACATTCACTGCTCTGCTAGATTTATATCAAGCTGGCAGCTCAGGGGAGTGTCTTTTCTGCTGCAGCTCAGGGGGCGTGCCCATGCTCTCCCTATCACAGCTCAGGAGGCGTGTCCATGCTCTCCCTATCACAGCTCAGGGGGCAGTTGGATGAAACTAAGCATGTGCGGCCATCTCAGTGAGCAGGACAGAAAAATTAGAAAAAGAGCAAACAGCAGGTGGCGCCATACAAATACATTTTATTGAATAACTCAGTGGCTATGCTAAATTTTTAATTACATGCAATTACAAAAGTATTCAGAGTAAGGCGCTGGTTTGAAAAATGTAGAATATTTTTTGTTGGATAACCCCAACCCAACCTTCAGATAGTACGAATATATTAAAATATGAACATAGATTAATTAGAAGAGTATATCAGGTCATCAAGAAGACATTCAGTATACACACTTATCTGAATGAACAAAACATTTTGAAACCTATTCCAATAGATTGGGAAATTGCATAAATGGCAACTACAGTATGTAATAGGGTGACCAGATCTGGGTTTCTGAAAAGGAGGACACTTTTTTTTTTTTTTTGGGGGAATGGGGGCCCGAACGTCCCTTTATTATTTTCCGTTATAACATGGTTATAACAGAAAATAATTGTTAAAATGGCCCTTAGAGGTTAAAAATAATTTTAAAAAACTCACCTTTTCCACTTGTTTGCGGCGCAGCCAGTCCGGTGTCTTCTTTCTTCTTTCCCGGCCTTGCAGGACCTGCAAAGGGACCTTTGGTGACGTCACCACGCGGTGAGCACGCTCACCACGTGGTGACCGCGGTGACGTCACCAAAGGTCCTTTTGCAGGTCCTGCAAGGCTGGGAAAGAAGAAAGAAGACACCGGACCGGCTGCGCCATGAACAAGTGGAAAAGGTGAGTTTATTTTTATTATTTTTAACCCTAAAGGCCATTTTAAAAGTTAAAATGACTTTGTTGGACTGCCTCAAACTGTTTGAGTCAAAAATGGCAACTACAGTATGTAATATATTGCTAATGTAGGAAACACATCCTTTGGTTAATATGCCCGGAGAATTAATTCTACATTCTGCTGATGCTCTTTACATCCACTACTAGACTTTAATGGTGAAATTAAAGGGGTATTCCGCCTATAAAATGTATCGTATAATTTGAATTTGCAGAATGTTCTGATATAAGGGTCGTTAAGGAAGGTTTCCATTCGCAGACAGCAAGCAGAGATCTTGAAAACTACACATGATCTATACAAAGTCCAAAAGAAAATTCATAATGTTTCATTATACAACAAAAACATTGCATTTGCCAATATCGGAAACCCCTATAAAGTGAATCTGTCACCAGGACTATGTCCCCCTACCGTATAACACTTCAGGTACTCACCCACTGTATGTCGGAGTTCTTCGCAAACGCTTATGTGTGGCAACCTCAACATCTCCTTCCATTTCTTGCTGCGTCCATTCCTTTTGCCTCCTCCACCTGTCACAGAAAGAATTCATTAGATTTCTGTATCGTATAAGTTGTGCTTCACCAACCAAAACTTTTATTTTAATTTTTAAACTGGAAGATCTTCCTCTGCAGAACTGCATGCGGAAAACCTGCAGCGCGTTACATAAAGTTTGGACCTTAGCGACCTCGACGCATTGCCCAGGGCACCCTTTATAAATAGCTGGCATGGTACCGCCAACTGGGCATCAATCTGCCCCACGTGATTATGTCTTTATTAGGCCAGTGTAATGTTTTTGCTGTTTTACAGTATTATAATTTTTTGCTGTATTATTATCTTTGTACGCTTCTACTGCCGAGGAGCACAACGATTGGCGCCTGCACATTCCTGTGGACAGTGTCGGACTGGGATCCTGGGGCCCACCAGAGCAAATTACTCTCATGGCCCAACCTATATCATCTAAAAATTTTAATAGGTTTTGAATCAAAGAAACAGATCATAATGGCAAGTGATTGGCTCCAGAGACAGCCAAATAGTTTTTTTTTACCCTGGATCTTTGGGACCAATTTTGGTATCAGAGCCTGGGCTCATTGGAGGATCCTCTGCTAGTCTGGTGAGCCAGGCCAAGGCTGCCTGCAGAAACGCTGCAGTACATCCATCCAGTGTGGACATAACCCTAAAAGCCATTTGTTCTTTAATTCACCAACAGAACGTCAGAGAAACCAGATTGTCAAACGTACCAGATAGTAGCATACATCGAAGAGAAGGGGGCACGTAGCAATGGGTAGACAACCCCCCTTCCCCTCACATTATGGTGTTGGGTTTTTCCACGCAGGATGTTACTCCCTCTATGATTTTCTAAATGACCATTGGTCCAATTCCCCACCAATTTACTAGAAAGACTGTGTAGTTCTTCTACAGGTTCTCACCATCAAGAGGCGGAGAAGATGTAGCATCCAGGACTGAGCCCCTCTCTGGCAGCCCATAATGCCCATTAGATGAGCCTCCCTCACCCCCACTCCCATTATGGTGTTGGAGCTTTTCATGCAGGACAGAAGAACCCGATCTACGTTACCGCTTCCATTATTTTTTTCAATGACCCTTGCGCCAATTCCCCACCAATTAATTAGAAAAACTGTGTAGTTCCTCTATAGAGTGTTGTCATCTACAGGTTCTCACCATCAAGCAGCAGAGAAGATGGCGCAACCAGCACTGTGTCCCTCTCCATCCAAGGGCTTCATAGCAGCCCATGATGCCCATTAGACAAGCCTCCCTCACCCCACTCCCATTATGGTGTTGGAGTTTTCCATGTAGGACAGAAGAACCTGGTCTACTTGACTGCTTCCATGATTTTCTCAATGACCCTTGGGCCAATTCACCACCAATTTATTAGAAAAACTGTGTAGTTCCTCTATAGATGGGTGTTATCTACAGGTTATCACCATCAAGCGCTGGAGAAGATGGAGAATGAAGGACTGAGACCTTCTCCATCAAAGGGCTTCATGGTAGCCCATGATACCCATTACATGAGCATCCCTCACCCCACTCCCATTATGGTGTTGGGTTTTTCCATGCAGGACAGAAGAACCTGGTTTACATTACTGCTTCCATGATTTTCTCAATGGTCCTCGGGCCAATTCACCACCAAGGTATTCAAAAATTGTGCAGTTCCTCTATAGAACATTGTCATCTACAGGTTCCCACCATCAAGCAGCGGAGAAGATGTAGCATCCAGAACTGAGCCCCTCTCCATCCAAGGGCTTCATGGCAGCCCATAATGCCCATTAGATGAGCCTCCCTCGCCCCACTCTCATTATGGTGTTGGAGTTTAGTTTTCAATGTAGGACAGAAGAACCTGGTCTACGTTACTGCTTCCATGATTTTCTGAATGCCCCTTGGGCCAATACCCTACCGATTTATTCACAATTTGTGTAGTTCCTTTATAGAAGGGTCTACATCTACAGGTTCTCACCATCGAACAGTAGAGAAGATGGAACGACCAGGACTAAACCACTCTCCATCCAAGGGCTTCATGGCAGGTCCATAATACCCAAAGATCATGATATTTGGGCCCTTTGTTGAAGGCATACATTGTATATACCTCTGACAGAAGACTCCGAAGTACGCTACTGTATCACCATACAATAGTCTGTGTAGTCCATAAATTAGCAGATATGCCTTTCTAGGAAAGATGGGTGGTCAATGTCCACGCTTTTCCAGTAAGATTTTACATAAAAATGGCCGATTTAGGGGGGGAATTCTCACCTTAGTGATGGGCAGCTTCTTTTTAAATCTCGGTGCAGCCTAAAAAACATCAGGGAATGTCGGCAAATGGTTAACTTGATGCACGTGACCTATTAGTATTAGATCTGGTACTTGGCTGATTTCTCCAGGAAGGAATGTAATGGGGGGGCTGTGTTACAAGACAGACAGTCCTTTAAACCTTCCAAACCTCTGGCCAAACCCTGAGGGATTCTTGCCGTCTTGAGAAGGATCCCACCTCACAGAGAGCGTTCCTGCGCTTACGTCCTCGCTGTTCTTACAGGAACAGTATCATTTACATTCTGAAAACCGCTTTTTCAACTACAGCCAGTAAAAACATTACAGCGCGTCTCGTGCCAAAATCTGTCAAATCAAGGAGGTGGGATTGTCTCCTGAAATGACCCCTCATTGTCTGATGCAGGCAATTTTTTCTTTTTTTTCACTAAATCCTCACTTTTTATTTTATTTGTTCTTTTGACATAGTTCATTTACTGGTTTTCTCTCCAATCCGGTGCCTGAAAGCCCTACTAATAATGCCAAAATGGGGGAAGAGGAATTTACCCCATAGTCCTTTACATATTTATCTGAATGGGTCCATGGGGTACATTTTCTGGTACTCTGACAGTACCACCCATACATCAACCTCTGGAGAATGCCAAGTTAATGGTGTTCCAGGTGATACTTGGACAGAGAGTGAAAGCAGCTCTATCAGTGACTCTCAGTTTTGGCTAATAGGGGGGTCCCTGATAGGACATATGAACAGATGAAAAATATTCTACAATTTTCACACTAGCTCCTGGATCTGAGAACTTTTGTAATTGCATGTAATTACAAAATTAGCATAGCCACTGAGTTATTCAATAAAATGTATCTGTATAGCGCCACCTGCTGTTCCTTCCTTTCCCCGATTTCTCTGTCCACCTTGCTTAGGTGGATGCACATGCTCAGTTCCATCCTTAAACTGCCACCAGGCCTTTTTTCGGTTAAAAGCTGTGACAGTTAGGCCTAGTTCACACTTCAGTGTTTGGTCAGTGATTTCCCTCAGTGTTTTTCAGCCAAAATAAGGTGTGGGTCCAAAACACAGAACAAGTGTGAATCTTTCCAAATTACCTTATCAATGGAGGCTCCATTCCTGGTTTTGGTTTAAAAACAATCACTGAAGTGTGGACTAGGCCTTACAGGGAGAGAGCTGCAGGAGAAAGGACACACCCACTAAGCTGTGATAGAGAGAGCTGCAGCAGAAAGTGCACACTCCCTGAGCTGTAATAGAGAGAGAGCTGCAGCAGAAACGACACACATCCCTGTGAAAAGATACTCCACCTGAGCTGTCATAGGGAGAAAGCTGCATCAAAAAATTATACATTCCATGAGCTGATAGGGAGAGAGCTGCAGCACTAAGTATATGCGCCTTGAGAAAGGGCACGCCCCTGAGTTGTCAGCTTGAATTAAATCTAGCAGAGCAATTGGAGCAATGAATGGGGAGATCTCTGGACCTATGTGAGGTACAGGGCTGGTTCTAGCCTTGTTAGAAAGAGATTGTTATGTACTTTATGATAACCTAATTTTATTATTTTTAATTATCTAATTTATTAAATTAATAAGCTTAGCTATGCTCAGGAACCCTGGTGATAGAACAGTCTACGCACGTTTCCACCACATGGGAATGTTTCCCATCTTCATTCCTACAGGATAATGAGCTTCTCATGGGATGAAATGTCAGCAGGTGTGAGCGACCTCAGCGGTCTCCACAAAGTATTTAACACTTTGGGGCTTTTGCTTTAATGTAGTCAAAAAGATCTGGAATGAATTAGCTGCTTCCAGGATGGGAAAGAGCCAAGTATACAAAAGGTACAAGACCTGGAATGACAGAGGCAAACACAGCTCATCCGGGGAGCCAAGCCAAAGCACACAGGCTGCATGAAGACCTTCAACTTGTTCCTACACCGCCGGGCCGCACATTGGCCTGACCTCATGGTGTACATGCAGGCACTGAGAGGATCTGCACAGCTTGAAATGTTTCCTCACAGAGAGCATAGTTCCATGAAAGCCCAACCATGGACAACACTGAAGATTCATCAGCAGAGCTTCCTTCAAAAATGTGTCCTCAGAAAACAAACTATTGTTTAAATTACATCTTTAGGTTACACACAGGGGTGTAACTACCATAGCGGCAGACCATGCGACTGCTATGGGGCCCAGGGCAAGAGGGGGCCCAGTCTTAGTTGGGATCATCTCCTCTTCTACTGGAGGTGACAACTTGGTCAGGACTCTACCCTCTAAAGGAACAACTTTTAGCAAATGAGGCAGTGGAAAAATGGTCCAAGGGTCATTGAAAGGGGTTTAGGCAGAAACCCTTCTGTCCTGTGTGGGGGGCCTGGTTTGATACTTGCTATGGGGCCCAGTTGGGATCATCTCCTCTTCTACTGGGGATGAAAACTTGGTCAGTTCACTTACTGGTTTTCTCTCCAATCCAGTGCCTGAAAGCCCTACTAATAATGGCAAAATGGGGGAAGAGGAATTTACCCCATAGTCCTTTACATATTTATCTCAACATGGGGGGTACATTTTCTGTTACTCTGACAGTACCACCTATACGCTGATGTATCAACCTCTGGAGAATGCCAAGTTAATGGTGGTCCAGGTGATACTTGGACAGAGAGTGAAAGCAGCTCTATCAGTGGCTCTCAGTTTTGGCTAATAGGGGGGTCCCTGATAGGACATATGGACAGGTGAAAAATATTCTACATTTTTCAAACTAGCTCCTGGATCTGAGAACTTTTGCAATTGCATGTAATTACAAAATTAGCATAGCCACTGAGTTATTCAATAAAATGTAGAGCAGAACTTCCAAGGAGAAAACTTGGTCAGGACTCTACCTTCTAAAGGAACAACTTTTAGCAAACGAGGCAGTGAAAAAATGGCCCAAGGGTCATTGAAAGGGGTTTAGGAGGAAACCCTTCTGTCCTGTGTGTGGGGGGAGGGCCTGGTTTGATCTTTGCTATGGGGGCCCTCACCTCTCTATGTACACCACAGGTTACACATATATGTTTTTTTTACAATTTTTGGGGGGTTTATTTTTAATGTCACAACCTATGTTAAAATATAATCCGGAAAGCTAAACAGTTTTCCCACTGACCTCTAAGCCTAATAACTGAGTGACACTTCCTGTTCTGTACATATCACTTCCCAGCAGTCATCTCATTATCATCACAGACAGGATTACAATGACAAATATATGTATATAAACACAAGATCCACCATTCACAATCGATGATGTCACAGCTAAGCTCCACCCCTCGTTGCAGAGTGACCTCAGCACAGGTCACAGAGCATGCCCACATAACTCTCCCACTGAAGTCAGTGAGTCACCACCAAATATGAGAATCTATGTGCACAAATTACTAGCTACCATTGGTGGGTCTCCATGTGATGAGACCCCCGCCGTTGATTTCAATAACAGGACTGCAGCATCCAGTGCCATTTTATCCCAGATTAGTCTCAACTAACTGCACTTGAGAGAGAAACATTTGATCCATGGACTATAGAAAACACACTATCACAGAGTTGGGGCTGATTTCTTCCTGATAATTCCCACGTGTAAACAATGAGACAATGAAACAATAAGGGGATGAATGATTGTAGTGACGATCATTCATCCCTATACAGAAGCCATGATTGCTGTGTGTAAATACAGCAAAGCAAGTGGAGTAATCAGGAATGAATATTTGATTCCTAATCACTGCAGTGTCTACTGGTCCCTATTCAACGGGTGCTCTCAAGGCTCTGACATAAGACTGTCCATAAAGAAATATGCATTTCCCTAATAAAAAAATGAAGGACCTCCTTTGGCTCTACCAAGGTGAAGAACACATGCATTCAATTAGTGGGTGTCTCCTTACAAATATTGTGCTTTAGTCATAAACACTACCATCCATTACAGCCAATGAAAATTTTCTTTATAGAAGTTGCATTAAGTAACTTACCCCTCTCATATTTGCATCATTCAAAAACTTTCGGCCAAGATGCCTGACCTGACTACCTACAGTCTCCAAACACAAGAGCCAGCAGAGTTAATGCCACACCAGCGCTACACAACACAGCAAACATGGAAGTTTAATGTGCTTTGGATATTAAACAATTTATTAGTCTCCTCTCACCAGAGGACCACACAACATCTTCAAGAAATAGAGCAGAACTTCCAAGGAGAAAATGGCTGCAAGATCCATGGGGTCAAAGTCAAATTAATTCTAATTTGCCAAGCGCTGAGCCAAGAATACTATATAAAGCGTTCTTCTAGGACCCCACATACATTAGGCTTGGACTACACAGCAACTTTTAGTCATAGGCCACGTCGTGCTACTACATTGTAAATAATGATAGTGAAAGTGCTAGTGAACTTGTGGCCTGCCAAGTTGTGTGACCATGGTAGATCCAAACCTGCTGAGTTTTTGAGAGACCACATTCACTAGTATTAGTTCTGATGGGCAGCACGTTTAAAAATTATTTTTTTCTGGTTTCAGCAATTTGATGGCCTATCCTCAGTAGAGGTCACCAATATCAGATCAGTAGGGGTCCAAAAACTTTTAGTCATGGACCATGTTGTGCTACTACATCTCAAATAATGATAGTAGAAGTGCTTGTGTTGCTGCCTGTCAGGTTGGGTGACCACTGTAGATCCAAACCTGCTGAATTTTTGAGTGACCACGTTCACTAGTATTAGTTGTGATGGGTAGCACAAGGTTTACAAATTTGTTTTTTCTGGTTTCAGCATTTTAATGGCCTATCCTCAAGTGAGGCCACCAATATCAGATCAGTAGGGGTCCATCGCTTACACAAGGTGGTCTACTTGCACGCAGCCTACTTAAGGGCTTGTTCACACAACCATATGTATTTTGCGCTCCGCAAAAACGGATCCTCAAAAAATATGGATGACTTCCGTGTGCATTCCATATTTTGCGGAACGGAACAGCTGGCCCCTAATAGAACAGTCCTATCCTTGTCCGTAATGCGGGCAATAATAGAACATGTTCTATTTTTTTGCGGAATGGAAAAACGGACATACGGAAACGGAAAGCACACGGAGTACCTTCCGTTTTTTTGGGGGACCCATTGAAATGAATGGTTCCGCATACGGTCCGCAAAAAAACGGAACGGACACGTAAAGAAAAATACGGTCGTGTGAACGAGCCCTAATAGGCATTTCCTGGAACATTTTCAAGTACTATTACCGCAGACAGAACTGCTTTTCATCCAAGCACCATCTGGACGTCCTGTCTATGGTGACTAAGTTGCTGGCGTGGTGAGCTGACCAGCTATTCATCTCCCTCCTGACACATTGCCTGGGACAGCTTTGTCCTGTTCACTTGAATAGGATGAATCTGCAATCCACTGGGGTGTCGCGAATCGGGAGTCCACTGATTTGATACTGATGGACAATCCTATGAAAGGGGAAAATCCTTTAATGTTGCGCGGCCAAATTTTTCCACCTAAATATATTTTATAAAAGAAGATTAAAAAAACAGGCCAAAATGGGGAATAGCATGCTAAGTGCTTATAACATTGACCCTTAGCAACCAGCAGGTCAGAGACAGAGCAGTTCCTTGTAGATTTACACTGGACAGAGGGCAGGGTAGGATCAATAATGTTCAGCAAGACATGAACCAGAGCAAGACCCAGTCCACATTACAGGTACATCGGCATTCTGTTATAAGGGGAGAATATATGGCCTCACAGAGGCACCCTAGGACAATGTGCAATTAGAGGCAAGCATGCTTTCCATGGATGCTGTAGGACCCTACTGCTACCCCTTACCCAAAATGCATCCTCCACGCAATAGACAGAGATCTGCACCAGATTTACAACAATGTTAGACCATGCCAATAGCTGTACACACATGCCTTGGGGTAGTTAGGTGGGCCTTAGGTGGAGACTCAAGGGCAGGTCCCGACACTTTGCTGAAAAGCTTCCTCAATGTAGGGACCCATTCCCGAGAGAAAACTTGTTCTGGGGGACCTCGAGTAGACAGGACCAGATGACCGTGAACAAAGGATGGGGCATTTTAAATTTCAAAGCCCAATCCTTTTGCTGTGGCTGGAGATAAGCTGCCACCAGAACTGTTTGCCCAGTGGCTTATTCCTCTCTCCCCATTCAGAGCACGTGCATGCTCGGGCAAATAGCGCACACGTGAGTGGGGAGTACCGTCAAAGCAAGAATTCAGAGGACAGCTATTGAAAGTGTATGGGCAGCCATATGCCTTAGATACGTTAGAGTCCACAGCTATCCCTGCAACACTCCATACACAGGTCCATTAGCTCAGTCAGATGTGTGTATGTTCTGAATGGGGAGAGAGGAGAAAGCTTCTGCTAGACTCCTCTGGCTGGTGGCTTATCCACAGAGAACATCTGCCAACCCCTCAACATCTGCCATACACATTAGATGGTTGGCAAATCCTGACATTATGGCCAGTCCTTGAAGCCAAATGGCTGCAGGATTACAAATTCTTAGAGATAAAAGGACGGCCAGCTTTATCATTTTATGGCTGACGGACCTCCTTTAAGTTTGTGTGATTACACAGGGTTTTGTTTAGATAACTTTCTTAATATTTTACGTTCATACTTCAAATCCATGATTATTGGAGAAGAAGCAGAGATCATTTTAGAAAGCATATATACAAAAATAATATAATTCAAAACGCAGCCAGGTCGAACCCAACCAAGTGCAGTTTGTTTGTTCTTCCCATGTTTGTAAGGGGTTTCCTCCTGGTACTCTGGTTTCATACCATTCTCCATACTAGACTTTTTTTTTAAAAATTTAGATTGTGAGATCCCATGGCGACTGATGTGTGATGACAATCTCTGTACGGCGTTGCGGAATATGTGAGTGCTACACAGGGGTGTAACCACCATAGCGGCAGACCATGCGACTGCTATGGGGCTCAGGGCAAGAGGGGGCCCAGTCTTAGTTGGAACAACTTTTAGCAAATGAAAAAGTGTAAGAAATAGCCCAAGGGTCACTGAAAGGGGTTTAGACAGAAATCCTTGTGTCCTCCTGTGTGGGGGGCCTGGTCTGATTCTTGCTATGGGGCCCTTACTTCTCTATTTACACCACTGGCGCTACATAAAATAAAAATAATAGCTCAAATAGCTTTGTCAGTGTAGGATCAAGTCCTGGGCTGAGCTTTACATCCAGATGACCACTCAATCCAGGTTGTCCACCAGTTGTCCACTCTTAGAGGAACCGGCAGTCGGCCAAAATGTATAATCACAACCTGGCCATGAGATAGTTAACATGACATGTTCTGAGATTAGACATAAGCGACGTGACTGGCGACGTAGATCCTACTGAAGCGCAGTGTACGGGAAAAAGCCACCATTTATATACCATGAAGGCCAGATTTTCCATTTGGATTCTGCGCTCCTCGTCTGTCTGCGCTGTGTTCCCAGAAGTCACCTTGCGCTCACGTAACTCCTGGCCTTTTCTCTCTGTTTATCCTTCAGGCAGAAGTGACATCCGAAAGCCACTCAGGGACGTCATTGCCAGACGCGCAGGGGGGATGCACAAGCTGCCTGCTCTGAAGACGCGCTGTCTCCTGGGCTTTCATGGGACATCTGTGCTGACGTTGCGTCACCGCCATCTGCACTACACTGGCATGTACTGTAATGTGTAACAGAGGAACTTGTCAGGTCCTCTTTTTTTTTTTTCTTGTAACGTAAACAACTTTTTTCTAAAACCGTAAAAGATATTTACATTGGCAGGGACCGTCGCTGTCATAGATGGCAGCCACTAGGCCATGTCGCAAGACAGCACCTCTTCTGGAGAAGGACACACTAACGATAGCAAACTGAATATACCGTCCCCAATTTCTTGTGATGAAACTTGGCTTTTGCAGCTGAAAATGTTCCACATTTTTAATACAACACTAAAAAGGGGTTTTCCAGGAGTTTAAAGGGGTCGGCCTATTTGGGGCATTGATGGCATATTGCTAGGATATGCAATCAGTGTCTGGGACCTGCTCCTATCTAGAGAACGGGGCCAGTGCTCAACTATTTTTCAGAACTCCTATAGTGGTGAACGGAGGGTGGTCACATATGTGCATCTGCTCTGTTCTCTTTGGTGGTCCCATTCTGGAGATAGGAGCGGGTCACACAGCTGGGATCTGCAGCTATCTGACATTTATGGCATATCCTAGTGAAATGCCATCAATCTCCCAAATGGGAATACCTCTTTTAATATTGATGACCTATCCTCAGGATAGGTCGTCAATATCAGATCGGTACGGGCCCAACTTCCAGTATGCCTGCTGATCAGAGGAGGCTGGGGCACTCTGACGAGAACAGCGCCATATGTGGTACAGTGGCTGTGCCTGGTTTGCAGTTCAATCCCATTCACCTGAATGGACAGATCCTCCAGAGCGTTTAGCTTGGGGGATACATGGGGGCACAATCACCATTTTATTTATAGGAGGTCTTTTGTGTCGTTTTTTCCCGCCTTTTTTAAGCCTGTCAGATTTTTAAGATTGAATTCTGAGGTGATGAGGTAACCGTTTTTTTCTAGTTTTGTTAGCTTACCTGTGCTGTTATAGTCATTTCTGATTGGTTCTGGGCGTTGCTAGGGGAGAAATCCTGCGCTCGGATTTGTTGTTGGTGTCTGTGGCGGGAAGCTTTCTCTTATTTATTGCAGGTGCAGTGGTCATCGGTGTCCAGTCTGAAGAAAGAAGAGGAGCATCACCCGCCCTCCCTCCCTCAAGCTTTATCTCTTGTTATCTTATTTGTCGCTTTGCTTTAATTGTAGGGGCTTAAGTCACTCAGTCTTCAGCTGGGTGGATGTAGTTCACGGTTGAAGAAGATGGTTATTCGGATTATTTAATTATTTATTTAATTATATTTTTATGATATTTTTATTGATGAATTTTAATCTGAATTAATTTATTATTGGTAACCCTAAATAAAGCATTGCGGCCATTTTTATCCAAAATTAATGTTGTAATGTCTTTATTTTAGTTTAGTTAAGTATAGTTAAGGTGAAATGTGCCTCCATGGAATAGAGGTGCAGGAAGGCCATTGGGGCGATGGTTGTGCCGTGACCCCTTCCAATAGTTGTTCAGCAAGGTGAGGAGAAGTCATTAATATTTAACTCCCCCAAATAACTTCTAGTATAAGAGGTGGTCTGGGTTCTAAATACCATCTTCAAGAACCCTATTAGGGTATTCTGAGATAATAGATGGGGGCTGCAGGGGAACAAGTTGGTACATACTACATCTGTCACTGTCGAGGACCCAGTCTGTCTATGCATTACACGAATAAAGCATTCATTACAATGGCCGTAATGTAATACATCATTTTTCCAGAGGTGGCACTGCAGGAAAACTGTATACTGGCTGCAGACCAGGGTCGATCACTGAGGCTCTCAAGCAGCAGGACTATATGTCACCGGTTCACTTTCTGAGGGTAATCCTAACATAAGTGGATTCATTGTTCAAAACCACTTTAATTGTGCTCCAAAGAAACTATAGTAGAGGTAAAACCGGTTGTCACTGAGTTTTTCACAGATAGAGGGATGACCAAGAGATGGCCAAAGAAACTCGTATCTTAAAAATCGGTGCATTTGTGGTGGAATTTGCATCAGGAATCCGAGGTTGACCCTTTGCATGCTGCGGATTCTGCATCCATTCTATGGGGCAGGCTACACACCTCCGTACCCATGTGGAATATGCGCCAAAAAGTACCGCAATAATGTGTCACTTCTATTTTTGGGACTCTTCCGTCAATGAATTGCTTCTCCTTCATTGCTGCCGACAGTCCTAAATTTGTAAGGGCAGTGCGGGCAAATCAGGCTTGTTAGCCCCACCCATAAATGGGTGGTTTGGGGGTTTTCCCAGGGCAGGGCTTATATACCCCAAATTTACCAACTACAGTGATGGTAAGTATACTGGGAACGTAGTGCCGAAACTACATGTAAGTACGTGATCTTTGCCATTTAAGTGCAGCTTTTACTCACCATTATTTTATGCTACCTGCTTAAAATTTACATATATATATATATATATATATTACATTTACTTGGGCTTTATATGACGGGATTATTTATGCACTGTATGCCATAAATATGACTCACAAATATAATAGTATTTGTGCACTCTATGGCACCATAACTACAGTATAGTGAGATTTGGTAAGTATAGCGGTATTATTGTTGGACTGTTTTTGTTCTTTTATGTCACGTCACCCCCCATATTTATAATAAAACCAACCCTACCTTTGTTTGCCCCATCACCCACTGATAATAGTATCTGTGCGCTGTAAGGCGCCATAACTATAGTATAGTGAGATTTGGGTAAGTATAGTGATATTATTTTTTTACTGTTTTTGTTGCTTTATGTCACGTCACCCCCACATTTACTAATGAAACCAATCCCACCTTTGTTTGCCGCATCACCTCTCACAGTGGTAATAGTATCTGTGCACTCTAAGTCACCATAAGTACAGCATAGTGAGATTTGGTAAGTATAGTGGTATTATTTTTGGACTGTTTTTGTTGTTTTATGTGATGTCACCCCCCCCCCCCCATATTTATCATAAAACCAACCCTACCTATTACCTTTCACACTGGTAATAGTACCTGTGCACTCTAAGGCGCCATAACTACAGTATAGTGAGATTTGGTTAACTATAGTGATATTATTTTTGGACTGTTGATTATTGGATTGTTAATGAAACCAACCCTACCTTTGTTTGTCGCGTCACCTCTCACACAGGAATTTGTGCACTGTATGGCACCATAGCTACAGTATAGTGAAATTTCACCAAGTATAGCAGTATTATTTTTGGACTGTTTTTGTTGTTTTATGTCACGCCCCCCCCCCCCCCCCCACATTTACTAATGAAACCAACCCCACCTTTGTTTACCGTATCATCTCTCACACTGGTAATAGTATTTGTGTACGGTATGGCACCATAAATACAGTATTGTGAGATTTGTGCAAGTATAGCGGTATTATTTTTGGGCTGTTTTTTGTTGTTTTAGGTCATGTCACCACCATATTTATAATGAAACCAACCCCACCTTTGTTTGCCGCATCACCTCTCACACTGGTAATAGTATTTGTACACTGTATGGCGCCATAGATACCGTATAGTGAGATTTGGTATATGCGGTAGTATAGCAGTATTATTTTTGGACTGTTTATGTATGTTTTTTTTTTTTTACTTTCTTTCATAGACGAGGCCTAGCGTCTTGTTTTGAATGGTTACTGGGGCGACCGCTCCATACACACAGTAAAAAATGGCTGCTGTCATAGTACACGTATTATAGTCCCGGGAGGCTCCGCTCATAGATCCAAGCAGCGCACCTGTCAGCGAAAAGTCTTATCAGTAACAATATAAGCCATTACTTGTTTGTTGAAGGATCATAAAAGCAAGGAGACGCATGTCAGGGCTGCCAGTGTCAACATACCTGTCGGGTTTCCAAGTTATCCCCATCTTGAAGTCGGCAGGGATGCACCTGACCGCGCCGCACAGTGGACTCCATTGAGGAGGAAGTCCGCCCCATTACAAAAGGCAGCGAGGAATCTGCTGTAAATGACCACATGTGTCAACACGCTAAGTGCTGCGACGTTATCGAGTCACACACACAGAGACAATGAGCTGGAAAGCAAAGTGCATTTTCCACAGCTTATCTTTACACTTAGTCGTTAAAAAAAATGGTTTATCAAAACGCTAAATTCTTCGGTATTTGTTTTAGCTGGCGTCACCCGAAGCTAAACAGCATTTCTGCCGAAAATCAAAAATAACAAGAAAAAAATAAAAACTGTTCCTCAGTCATTTCTGAGTTACTACTGTTAATGGTTAAACTGGGCAGAGGACGAACCCACTAAGATATGATAACAGGAGGAATGTCTCTACATTATGACAACCGATCTGACAACCGTAACTTATTACCATACCTGCATCCATTTCCTAGCATCAGATATCACTTAAAGGGGTTTTCCAGTTTGCATCAATATGCTTTAAATTAATTGTTTATGAAGCCAGCTGTAAGGGCTCATATACACAACCGGTCGCAAACGGCAGATCTGCAAAACACAGATACCGGCCGTGTGCGTTCCGAATTTTGCAGAACAGAATGGCCGGCCCAGAATGAAACAGACCTAGGCTTGATGATAATGCGGACAATAATAAGGCACGTTCTATTTTTTTATTTTTGCAGAATGGACACGTAAATGTTTTTGTCTTTGCGGCCCAATTGAAGTGACTGGTTCCGCATACTGGCCCAAAAAAAATTGAATGGACAAGGACAAAAAAATAATTTCATATGCAAGAGCCCTAATTTTGTAATATATTTACCTTTATTGCTCCTATTGCCCATTCTGGGCTGTGATCACATGACCAGTTCCATGCAGCTCTTTCCTATTTCCTGTGATGTTATGTCCATGGGCGGGGCAGTGATAGGGGAGTGTCTATGTAACTAGCTGGAGGGAGAAGCTATACACTAGCAGGGTGGGAGGAGCTATAAACTAGCTGGGTGTTGTTAGGGGCGGTGATAGGTGAGTGTCTATGTAACTAGCTGGCGGGAGGAGCTATACACTAGCTGGGTGGGAGGAGCTATAAACTAGCTGGGTGTTGTTAGGGGCGGTGATAGGGGAGTGTCTGTAACTAGCGGGGTTGGGAGGAGCTATAAACTAGCTGGGTGTTGTTAGGGGCAGTGATAGGGGAGTGTCTGTAACTAGTGGGGTGGGAGGAGATATAAACTAGCTGGGTGTTGTTAGGGGCAGTGATAGGGGAGTGTCTATGTAACTAGCTGGATGGAAGGATCTATAAACTAGCTGGGTGTTTTTAGGGGCGGTGCTGGAGGTGTGGCAGAGGAAGAAGCAGTGCATGATGGATTTGGTTGGATACAGCAACAGGACGTGCTGCATACAGGATGGGATAAAACCAGAAGGATTGGTCTATATGGTGAAAATAGGCCAAGATAGTTCATATTATTAAGAAAAAAAAAACATGGGGAAGTTACAATTACAAGATCTGTTAAAAAACCCTAAGGACCCCATACACATAAGATCAAATCTGCCATTTTCGGCAGGTCTATTCGACAATCTAATGTGCATGGGGAGCTCCAGGGAAGAGAAGGATCGGGCACATTCATTTTGAACGCCCTGTTACTTTTGTTCTCCTAGGAGACAGTGGCTCTCCTCACTGAAAACATACATGCTGGACTGAGCCAAGCATGCATGTGCATGGGGCGTCTGAGGAGATTTTTGAAGGTGTAGCCTGAGCTTGTACAAACATTTTATTTGTTATCTTTGGGAGAAAATTTATGACTAATTTTTCAAGATTTGGGCCCTGGTTAACAAGCAAAAGAGGACCCCACTGCCAGCACTTCTATCCAGATAATACTGCCATATAGTGTCATATATAACCCACATAATCAATAGAGCTCAAATAATATGCAGGAGCTAAATACTCCTCCCTTAAAGGGGTTGTCCACTTTATTTATATTGATGACCTATTTTGAGGATAGGTCATCAATATCAGATCGGCGGGGTTCCAATCTACGCCAGCTTTTTTAATTGTATCATTAATTGTAAATATATCTGGCCAAGGGAGGCCATGCCCATCCCGGTAAGATCAGCCCAGTTTTCAGACCACTTTTGAAACGTGCCAAAAGAAAGTTGCAGATTAGGGCACAAATATGACGTGCGTTATACTTTGTGCCTTTTTTAGGCCCAAAAAATGGTGTCAATATTTGACGTATCTGCCCCATTATATTTGTGAAGTATGTTAGTAAGTAGGGGGCAGTAACGGGCACGGCAGAGGGCTCCTGCAAAAGGTAAATACTATATATAATCTCTGCACCACCATAAGTCATGATGGAAATGACCTAAAAAAATTTGGTTGATAGGTTTCTCCATCACGTTGTTCTGCAGAGCATGCGGCAAGAAGGGTTAAAGCGCAGTGTACACGGGGCTAGGATTCCCTCAGCCAGCCATTGTTCACTGGTGTCAGCCCCTGACGTCAGACAGTGTCAAGCTCACTGAATCTGCTGTTGATTCTTGTGGGAAAAACACCTCCACAGCTGCCACCACCGGGCCAAAAAGGAACAATGACCTCCTCTCATGACCAGTTTTGTAGCAGAAAATGAATAGCCGAGAAGGCAGCCCGTTCAAGGCTCTCCGTGCTCACGAGGTAATTACCTTCTGCTAAGTCACATGCCGGAAGGTAACAGACCAAACAGGTTGTCAGCTACAGGAGGAGATGAGGAATATCATGAAAAAACTCCAGATGGTATAATCTTCACACCATCTTTTTTGACCCATGTTTGAAGAATCCCTTAGCTAAAGCTACACTGCAGTTTCTGACACCTGACCCCCAGACATACCAAATTGTGCGCTGACAGTCACACACTAGAATTGATAAGTCACGGAATAAACACTGCTCATTTTTCCAGTCAGGATATGATATTTCACATGTGACCACACAACATATGGTCTCTATACAGATGTATGTAAGGTTTAGCTATGTCAAAATCATCCAAGAAGCAAAGGCCAGAAATAAAAGTGAGAAGAAATGGGGTGGTGTTGGCCCCCATTGCCATCCCCTTTCTCTATATCACTGCCTTTATGGCTTTTCTTGAACACTTATGTACTTTAAATGAAGCTAATAAATGGGAACAAGACTTGCCTTTCATTCAAAATAATTTTGGGAATAGGTTAGGATGGGTTATCAATATCTGATCAGTAGGAGTCTGACCCCTGGAACCCCTGTCAATTAAAATAGTTGTCCGGCTGATCGGCAGGGGACCCGGGTGTTGTCCCCAAAGATAGGTCATCAATTTAAAAAGTGTCTGAAAACTGCTTTAAGTGATGGGCTATCCTCAGGATAGATCATCATTATTTTTTTTGCGGATCCGTGTTTCCGCAAAAACCTTCCGTTTTTACCAATTGTACATCCGCATCCATTCCGTTTTTCCGCAAAAAAAAAAAGGAAGGAGGAATATATGTTGGTAGGGTATTTATTTGTATTTCCAGAAAACGGATCTGCAATTGCGGATGACATATTGATGCATTCCGCATATCATCTGCATTTTTTGCGGACCCATTGACTACAATGGGACCACGGACCGCATATGCGGACAAAAGTAGGACAAGATCTATCTTATTTGCAGATCCGCATAACGGAACGGAACAACGGATGCGGACAGTATACGGAGTGCTGTCCGCATTTTTTCATGACCCATTGAAATGAATGGATCCGCACCCTATCCGCATGATTTGCGGATCGGATCAGGAAAGAAAAACAGGACGTGTGAATGGACCCTTCGCTGATCGGCGGACTCTGACTCCCTGCCAAACAGGGAGCACTGCAGCATTGGTGGGTGTGCAGGGTATGAGATCCCTGCTGATCAGCTGGTGGCTATCTATTCTGAGGACAGACCAGTGGCAGTGCTTGGTATTGCAGCTGAATAGCTCTCACTTGAATGGGACTGAGCTGCACAAAAGCCATGTGACTGAAGGACCTGACAGGCCGGGAAAGAAGAGTCAGTGCTTACCCAAGAGCCGGGGCCCTTTCAACAGCTGAACGGAAGGAGTTGGACCCTTAAAAATTAGATACTGATATCCTATACTGAGGTTAAGTCATGAATTTAACTCTGTTTAAAGTATTCCTTCCCCCATCAGTAAGAAACAATGAGGCAGGTCAGGAGGTCCACAGCAGTTTGATGGTCCCCTAGGCCAGGTCCAGAATGAGCGAGCAGGCAGCAGATGCAGAACTGAGCAAGCAGGCTATGGGCAAACATAGAAGACCTGGCATCACCACATACCTGACATCGCTCAGGCAGAATCTAATGGACAGGGACTGTACATATAACTTCATACTGTAAGTATTCCAGAGTCCAATTTGATGCTTCATAGGACATGGGGACAACCTTATTTATCATCATAGTATATATTACATTGTGTTCTATATTATACTGGTTGCTGGAGCAGAGCACCTGAAGCGGAAAAAAAAATAATCATACAATAGACGTAGAGGGAACACAAAGAGTAAAGCGCACTGGGAACAATTTTTGTCATACTCCGTGATCAAACAAACAATCTTCTTGGCTAGCACTTCTTTAACCTTTCTCCTATCAATAAGACGACGTTGTTGACTCGCGCTCTCCACCCCTTGCAGAGAGGGATTACAATCACAAGTGCTCTTATTTGACTCTCATGAATTACACCTATGACAGCTGAAATCATCAGTTAAAACCTCCTGCCAGCGCGGTGACAGGCACAAGAATGGTTGCGCTGCCACCGTAAAAAAAAAAACAACAACAACCGTCATTGTGATACACTGGTGGCATTATGGTAGAACCGGAATACGCTGCTTAGCCTTATGTGAATAGCTTGCTCTACAATGAAATGTTCTGCAGATTTTTAACACACTCTGCCTTTCAAATCATAAGAATTTTTCAAGATGTCTGCTTGCTGTCAGTGTGTGGAAATGCTCAAAGGTGAAATTTAGACGCTGCTTATTAACTTTGCGTAAAGAAAGCTTTTTGTTTGTTTGTTTTTTGCTGTTGTTGTGTCTAGATACAATGTATCTATGACAGAGCAGTTAAAACTGCTGCCCACACCTTAAAGGGCATCTGTCAGCTGTTCTTTACCTATGACACTGGCTGACCTGTTACATGTGCGCTTGGCAGCTGAAATAATCTGTGTTGGTCCCATGTTCATATGAGAAAAATGATGTTATAATATATGCAAATGAACCTCTAGGAGCAACGGGGGCGTTGTTGTTACACCTAGAGGCTCAACTCTTTTTGCAACTGCCCTTTGCACTTTGATTGACAAGGTCAGGCTGTGCAATGGCATTTTCAATGCTTCTTATTTTTCTGTCAATCTCTCTGAGAAAGCCGCACATGCTCAGTTTCACCCTTCAACTGCCTCCTGAGCTGTGATAGGTGGAGCTGAGACACGCCTCCTGAGCTGTGATAGGGAGAGCTGAGACACGCCTCCTGAGCTGTCATAGGGAGAGCTGAGACACGCCTCCTGAGCTGTGATAGGGAGAGCTGAGACACGCCTCCTGAGCTGTGATAGGGAGAGCTGAGACACGCCTCCTGAGCTGTGATAGGGAGAGCTGAGACACGCCTCCTGAGCTGGGATAGGGAGAGCTGAGACATGCCTCCTGAGCTGTGATAGAGAGAGAGCTGCAGCAGAAAGGGCACACCCCTGAGAAAGGACATGCCCTCCGAACTATCAGCTTCATATAAATCCAGCAGAGCAATGAATTTGTAGATCTCTGGACCCATGTGAGGTACAGGGCTGGTTCTAGCTTTGTTAGAAAGAGATTTTCATGTACTATATATGATTTTCATTTTTTACATTAATCATGACATAACCCCTTTAATAAAGAGGCGGTGGCCACCTTTTCAACATCATCATGTATTTGGTTAATATGTAGAGGTATGGGTGGTTAGTGGGCATCCTCCATAGTCTATAGACATCCAGTTGTCAATATGTTCCTAAATTTCTAGGAGGAATAACTGAGGTATGACACAACACAGAATTATAAGCAAAGGAGTGTTATTTCATGGGGAATACAAGTAGTCACTAAAATGGACCTGTCTGAAGAAGTGACAGGTCCTCGTTAAATACTGTATGACTGAATAGTATGTGGGCCCAGTATAGCATAAGTATAGCAGTCTTATATGGTGGATGATGATATGTTCACAGTATATGACATTATTTAGTGAAAATTATACATTAATATTTTATAATGATATAAAATATTATTTGTGCAGCACCATGTGTATCTACAGCCACCAGGCGGGGACTGCAGATATCACTCTGGCGGTATACAATGGTTGGTACAAGACCCAGCAGCAACTACAGAGTTAACTGCGTAAATGGCATATAGGAATACTTATCAGTGACTTGCAGAATACGTGTCCCATCATGTGCCTGCGTGAGCCAGCAAGAATACATGATAAGACAATTCGTACTACTCCCATGTCAGTGGGGCCTGCCATGGGGGAGGAGGCTACCACAGAGCAGCTGTAACAGTACTTACTGTATTACATACCGCCATATACAGGGTTCTCCTGTGGGATTTACTGGCTAATAAAAGGTCAAAATACACATTTTTTTTTATAATACTAGCAGAAGTGGTCACCCACACATTGCAGGGTTTTATTTTTGCAACCCTCTGCCCATTCAGGACACATGCATGCTCAGCTAAACCGAGTGTTTATGTGTATGGGAAGATCTGGAGGAACTGCTGTCATCTGCTGAACGCTAAGCTACCGAACATCTAAGGCTCTAAAGCACTAGATAGATGAGCGAAGTATTGGAAAATTCGATTCGGCATATTTGCCGCCGATGCAATGATAGGGAGCGGTGATTACGCCATGACCCGTCATTGCACCCCTCAGATGCTGCTTTCATAGCTGATCACGGCATTTTAAATTGATATTACAGTGCAAAATTTAAAAATCATACTTGCCTCATCCGTTTGAGCGCGAAGAGCCAACCGCCGCAATCTTGATTGTAGATCCAGCACGAAATATTGCGCAGCCTGTGATGACATCATACGTCATCGCACATGGGATTTCACGTGGAATCTTCAATCAAGATGGCAGCGAGCGGTTCTTCGCGATCAAATGGATGAGGGAAGTATGATTTTACCACAAAGCATGAGAAAATTCGGCTTTGTGGCAAATCAAATTTTCCCTGAAATATCAGCACTAATTAGATATATAGAGACAGATACCTATGAGATAAGTGATAGATATGGGATGGATGGATAGATATGAAATAGATGGATATGAGATAGATAGATAGATAGATAGATAGATAGATAGATAGATAGATAGATAGATAGATAGGAGTTAGATAGATATGAGATAGATAGATATAAATGAGATAGATAGATAGATAGATATTAATCTTTCTATCTATCTATCTATCTATCTCATATTTATCTATCTATCTATCTCATATTTATCTATCTATCTATCTCATATTTATCTATCTATCTATCTCTATTTATCTATCTATCTATCTCATATTTATCTATCTATCTATCTATCTCATATCTATTTATCTTTCTATGAGATAGATAGATAGATAGATAAATAAATATGAGAGAGATAGATAGATAGACCGATAGATAGATAAATATGAGATAGATAGATATATAGATAAATATGAGATAGATAGATATGAGATAGATAGATAGATAGATAGATAGATAGATAGATAGATAGATAGATAGATAGATGTCCCCAGAACATATCGATAGTAGCCATGCTGTGAACAGTACTCGGCACATAGAAGCAGTGACATATGCTGCACAACATGTTCTAGGACGGCATATACCGCCCTGGCCTGGCACACTCACCAGAACTGCTTGGCAGCGACGGCACAGCTACCACTTTGCTGGATATTCTCTGGAGCCAAAAAGCAAAATGCAAACAAGATCTGCACAACTCAAATCATGTGTTACTGGAAAAGTAAAAAACTGGAGAACACTGACATTTTCATCATGGCGGCAGGGGCACAATGCGCCCATTCTATCTATATGGCTGGTTTCTACATCACTGCATTCGCTGAAGGTACTCTCATGAATTATCACTTACTCAGATTATTTTTAATTAGGTTTTAAGTTTCAATTGCCCGGCAGCTGACAACTGGAAGTGGGCACAGCTGTGGAGGTAGAAGGGAGGGCAACATGTGATTTGAGCCCACATAATACCACCATACAGACACTTACAGACCGCATAATACCACCATACAGACACTTACAGACCACATAATACCACCATACAGACACTTACAGACCACATAATACCACCATACAGACACTTACAGACCACATAATACCACCAGACACTTACAGTCCACATAATACCACCATACAGACACTTACAGACCGCATAATACCACCATACAGACACTTACAGACCGCATAATACCACCATACAGACACTTACAGACCACATAATACCACCATAGTGACACATATAGACAACATACCACCATAGAGCTATATGCATACCACCATACTGCCACATTCCACATAATACCACCATACTACCACATATAGACCACATAATACCACCATACTACCACATATAGACCACATAATACTACCATACTACCACATAATACCACCATACTACCACATACAGACCACATAATACTACCATACTACCACATAATACCACCATACTACCACATACAGACCACATAATACCACCATACTACCACATAATACCACCATACTACCACATACAGACCACATAATACCACCATACTACCACATATAGACCACATAATACTACCATATAATACCACCATACTACCACATACAGACCACATAATACCACCATACTACCACATACAGACCACATAATACCACCATACTACCACATATAGACCACATAATACCACATAATACCACCACACTCCTACATACAGGCCATATAATGCCACTAATGCCACATACAGACCACATAATACCACCATACTACCGCATACAGACCACATAATACCACCATACTGCCAAATACAGACAACCTAATACCACCATACAACGTCCAAATAATAATCGGTATCCACACAATACTTATATCACACAATGAAATACCGCTATACAGTTCCATCCTAACATTACACCTAAATTCTGATGTTTACATCGCTGCATCAGCACTACCTATGTCTGAAACTAAATGGGATTTCCAGGAATTAAACATAACCTATGTTCCAGATAGGTCATCAGTATCAAACTGGTGGGGGTCCTACAACCGGCCTTCCCCTTCTGCTTCCACACCGTACACTGCCGGATCCTGCTGTATCTCAAAACAGCCAATCGTTGGGGTGTCAGGGGTCTGACCCCGATAGATATGATATCAATGACTTATCTGTAGCCCAGAGAACCCATTTCGTGTGCCGCAGGGGGTTACACAGTAAGTATAGGTGAAGCACAAGTACAAAACTATGGGAACTTGCTGCAAACCACTCCGGTTTTGCTGCATTGCTCTGGACACAATGTACAAACTCAGCCTTCAAGGCCAGGATGCACGTTCCAGCTGCCGCCCCTCGGTGGGGTTCATGCAGCAGCCAAAACGCATGAACCTGGTCCAAGGTTGAAGCACTGCTCTGTGCACACCTGCTACACTTGTATCCAATCTAACTAAATAAATCCATCTATATATTAGATATACACTCACCGGCCACTTTAATAGGTACACCATGCTAGTAACGGGTTGGACCCCCTTTTGCCTTCAGAACTGCCTCAATTCTTCGTGGCATAGATTCAACAAGGTGCTGGAAGCATTCCTCAGAGATTTTGGTCCATATTGACATGATGGCATCACACAGTTGCCGCAGATTTGTCGGCTGCACATCCATGATGCGAATCTCCCGTTCCACCACATCCCAAAGATGCTCTATTGGATTGAGATCTGGTGACTGTGGAGGCCATTTGAGTACAGTAAACTCATTGTCATGTTCAAGAAACCAGTCTGAGATGATTCCAGCTTTATGACATGGCGCATTATCCTGCTGAAAGTAGCCATCAGATGTTGGGTACATTGTGGTCATAAAGGGATGGACATGGTCAGCAACAATACTCAGGTAGGCTGTGGCGTTGCAACGATGCTCAATTGGTACCAAGGGGCCCAAAGAGTGCCAAGAAAATATTCCCCACACCATGACACCACCACCACCAGCTTGAACCGTTGATACAAGGCAGGATGGATCCATGCTTTCATGTTGTTGACGCCAAATTCTGACCCTACCATCCGAATGTCGCAGCAGAAATCGAGACTCATCAGACCAGGCAACGTTTTTCCAATCTTCTACTGTCCAATTTCGATGAGCTTGTGCAAATTGTAGCCTCAGTTTCCTGTTCTTAGCTGAAAGGAGTGGCACCCGGTGTGGTCTTCTGCTGCTGTAGCCCATCTGCCCATCAGTTCGACGTACTGTGCGTTCAGAAATGCTCTTCTGCCCACCTTGGTTGTAACGGGTGGCAATTTGAGTCACTGTTGCCTTTCTATCAGCTCGAACCAGTCTGCCCATTCTCCTCTGACCTCTGGCATCAACAAGGCATTTCCGCCCACAGAACTGCCGCTCACTGGATGTTTTTTTCTTTTTCGGACCATTTTCTGTAAACCCTAGAGATGGTTGTGCGTGAAAATCCCAGTAGATCAGCAGTTTCTGAAATACTCAGACCAGCCCTTCTGGCACCAACAACCATGCCACGTTCAAAGGCACTCAAATCACCTTTCTTCCCCATACTGATGCTCGGTTTGAACTGCAGGAGATTGTCTTGACCATGTCTACATGCCTAAATGCACTGAGTTGCCGCCATGTGATTGGCTGATTAGAAATTAAGTGTTAACGAGCAGTTGGACAGGTGTACCTAATAAAGTGGCCGGTGAGTGTATAGTCTCCTTACCACTTTCATTATCTCTGCTTGCTGTCAGTAAGAGGGAAAATCCTTGTTTATATTCATAGGCGGAAATCCTATTAGGCTAATGGTTTTTGCAGCGGAGTGTTTGCTGTAATTGTAGCCGTCCAGGCAACCATCTGAAGACATCGGCAGCACACAGCTACAATGCATCATGGAGTTTATCCTGGACTAGATGCACACTAGCAGCAAACCCTCAGCTGTGAGAAGTCTTAGGTTTTAGAATGCTCCCATTCACTGACTACAGGCAGAGGTCCTGAAAATGGTGCAGGACTGACACACAATCACAGATCGGTGGGCAGATTTTTATTAAAATAATACAAATGGCCAAAAAATGAAGATAATGTTAAATTCTTAAAATATGGATGACTCTATTCACTGACATGCAAGTGAAGCCAGTAAGAATCAGCAAGGGTACGTTCACATCCACGGCAAGCCTGATCCGGCTGTCAGCCTGCATGCAACGGTTTTTGTCTGGCTGAAATCCGGCATTTATGCAGAAAAGCGCCTGTCGGTGAAGTGTAGAATGCGGCAATGCCGGATCGGGTGAAATCTGGCGGTCTGCTCTCTGCCGGATCCACTGCGGCGGATGTGAACATACCCTAAAGCTCAGGCAAGCAGAGCACTAGCCTTGGACACATGGTCTCAAGCACAAGACGTATTTTCTTTCTGTGTCCGTTTTTTTTTTTTGCGAACCGTATACGGAACCATTCATTTCAATGGGTCCCCAAAAAAAACGGAATTTACTCCATGTGCATTCCATTTCCACGTGTTCATTCTGCAAAAAAATAGAACGTGTCCTATTATTGTCCGCATTACAAGGATAGGACTGTTCTATTAGGGACCAGCTGTTCCATTCCGCAATGCACATGGACATCATCCGTATTTTTTGCATATTCGTGTTTTGCGGACTCCAAAATTCATACAGTCGTGTGCATGGGTCCTTAGGTCTTATGGACATGAACGTATTTTTGTTCCGTTCTGTTCCTTTTTTTTTTTTTTTTTTTTTACAGGTCCATATGTGGAACCATTTATTTTAATGGGGCTTGAAAAAAACGGAAATGACTACGTGTGCATTCCGTGTCCGCAACGCAAAAAAAATAGAACATGTCCTATATGCTGGACATTGTTACAATGTATCCGCAAAAAAAAAAAATAAGGATGCAACACGGATGTCTTCTATTGTTTTTTTTTGCGGATCCGCGTTTTGTGTATGAGCCCTTATTCTGACTCGTTACACATGAACGCTCGGTTTGGAACAGCACGCATGTGTTTTTAAAGGGGAATTAACTGCTGCCAGACATCTCTTAGGCCTCTTTCACACGAACGTATTTTTTGCGGACTCCGATCTGCATTTCTCACATGAAAAATGCGGACCCATTCATTTCTATGGGTCCGCAAAAAATACTGAGAGCACACTGTGTGCTGTCCGCATCCGTATGCCCGTTCCGTAGCCCCACAAAAAAAATAGAACATGTCCTATTCTTGTCCGTTTTGCGGACAAGGCTAGGCATTGTTACAATGGATCCGCAAAAAAAAAACAGATGCCATACGGACGCCATCGTTTTTTTTTTGCGGACCGCAAAACACAACGTTTGTGTGAAAGTAGCCTTATTCAGACGGCCGTATGATATCCGCAAAAATATGGATCCGTTTTTTTGCGGACAGTACAACATGTCCACAAAAAAAACGGATAGCATTCCGTTTTTTTGCGGAGCCATAGACTTCAATGGAGCTATGTGCTTATTTTCACTGACAAGCATAGGACATGTTTCATTTGTTTTGCGGAGCCATGGGATGGAAAAAAAGGGCCCATAGACGTGAATGGGTCAGTATGTAATCCGCAAAAAAACGGATCCATATTTTTAAGGACGACATACGGCCATCTGAATGAGCCCTTATCATCAGTGAGAAAAAAAAGGATTGGGCATGCTGAAATTCAAATGGTCCTCTTCAGGGTAGGTCACCCTCTCTGGATGGCGCTGGCCCATTAGGGTATATTCACATGCAGCAGATTTGTTTCAAATATTTCTAGACCCCCCCAAGGGCATACAGATGTCGCAGACGGAAACCCCCGATCGGGACTCCCGTTCAGACCATCTCTCGCCCTGACTAGTTCATGAATGACATAAGCCTCCAGGAATAGTGACACCATGACGGAAGCACCAAGTCACCCTTTTTACAACCCTCCGCCTGATCCTCTTCTGCCATTACTATACGAGGCGTGCGTAACCTAAGAGTTGGCACAAACACAGGCATTCCGGGCCAATGTGAACTGCAGTCACGCCAGAGATGCCTAGAGATGAAACCTTGATATTCTCGAGGCCTCTGCCAAGACGGTAAATTAGGAAGCGACGCAAGTGGTCTCATTAGCGTAAGGCTCACCGTAAACCAGGCGCTACGAGGCGACAGTTAATTACGTTTTCTTATTTTTGGGCCGACAAATGATTGAGATCAGTCTCTGACTGAAACCACCATGTAAACAGCCGGATTTCGCTGGACACCCAATATTTACATGTAGGCTTGTGAAGATG
Source organism: Rhinella marina (assembly GCA_900303285.1). NCBI lineage: Eukaryota > Metazoa > Chordata > Amphibia > Anura > Bufonidae > Rhinella > Rhinella marina. The sequence continues at coordinate 169,910 of ONZH01009391.1, forward strand.
GGAAAAAAAAAAACGAAACGAACGTCCCACAAACATGCATGTATTTTAATATTTCAGGAAATCTCCTAATTTTTTGGAAGTATAAAATTTCACAACTTATAAAAGGTCGATTTATAACCTCTAAATGGTGGCAACACAAACCACTGCTGTCATTCATGGAGGCTGTCAGCTTGCTGTGACTGCTAGGGGGTGAAAGGGTGAGGAGGACTACTGGGAGAGGGTGTCCTGCTGGGAAGCCCCGCTAAAGGCGTAAAGGCAGTAGAGAAGTTGTCCTACTGTGAACACTAGTAGAAGGGGAAAGTTTGCGGGAGGTCTGCCGTAACTATTGGGGGGAGAGGGGTGACTGTTGCAACTACTAGGGAGTGGCCTGCAACACTGAAATAGTCTGCTGGGGAAGTAGATTTTTACTATGGACTGGGTACTGGACACACAAACTTACTACCGGAGGGTACACTAATGTGACTACTAGAGGACGCTCTACAATGACTACTGGGGGGCACAGTAAGCGGCAGACTAGGCTTTCAAATGGCCAGTTGCAGTGTTTCTCCTTGCATCAAAGGGCGATTTCCATCTCAGCCAGTCATGGCTGAAATCAGGGGCGTAGCTATAGGGGGTGCAGAGGTAACAGTCTCTACCGGGCCCAAGGTGCCTGAGGGGGCCCAAAGACCCTTGTGCCACATAAGAAGACACACAGAGTGTGTCTGAGGGACACACTGAGGGAAGGGGGGGCCCAAGCTGGACTCTTGCACCAGGGCCCATGAGGCTATAGCTACGCCCCTGGCTGAAATCAAAGCACCAGTTGGAAAACAGTCACGCTACGCTGCTTCTGTGGCTCCCATTCACTTCCCCAGCCGCCACATACGACTGGTATCCCAATGTCAGCCCTAAGCAGCTGAGAAGACAATACACTTGAGCACTATCTTACAGCAACTTTTGGAGCTGTCTCCGACAAAAAGGGCGACTCATGTGTAGTGAGCAAAAAAATATTTAAAAAAATAAAAATGCTGCCATGCATTGCTATACGGTGTGGTTTTCACATTGGTAAAAATGGCATTTCTGTACAAATAGAATACTGCGCTGATTTGCGGTAAACCGTATACCGACGCGACTTTCATAAAGCACATCTATCTGTAACTTAAAAGGAAATAAGGGTTTCTCATATACTAATTAATCCAATTTATTATTAAGAGCTTTAGACAATCGGAGAATGGATCTCCAGCCAACCAGACTGCTCACAGCTGTGCCCCTGCGAATACTTGTCCTAATTACAGATTAGGACACATTTAAAGGGAACGTATCATCATAGACTAACCTACTCTTTAAATGTTTCATTTTCCATGTCACTAAACACTGTATGTTACTAAAAAAAAAAAAATATCAAAAACTCCTGCCACTGTCAATAAAAGTACTCTCCTCATTAATACAATCAATCCCTAGGGAAGGTGGGGCGAGTACTCTGCTCATTAATACAGCCAAACCCTAAGGATGGTGGAACGAGTACGCTGCTCATTATTATATCCAATCCCTAGGGAAGGGGGAGCGAGTACTCTGCTCATTAATTTACGGGAGGTAGGGCAATTACACTGCTCATTCAGTGATCAAAACATAGCACGAGGATGTGCGATCCAGATTCATTTCTCTGTTTTGTATACACTGCTCATTATTACAGCCAATCCTTGGGGGGGGGGGGGGGGAGTGCTCTACTCATTAATACAGCCAATCACTAGGGAAGGAGGGGTGAGTACTCTACTCATTAATACAGCCGATCCCTAGGGAAGCGGGAGCGTGTACTCTGCTTATTAATACATATAATCCCTACAGGAGGTGGGGCGAGTACTCTACTCGTTTAGGCCTCTTTCACACAAGCGTCGCGGATTTGTTCAGGATGCGTTGCGTTAAAAACGCGCGGATTGCATGCGGATGCAATGCGTTGCGTTTTTAACGCACCCCCATTCATTTCTATGGAGCCTGGGCTGCGTGAAAAACGCAGAATATAGAACATGCTGCGTTTTTCACGCAACGCAGAAGTGATGCGTGAAAAAAACCGCTCATGTGAAAAGCCCCATTAAAATGAATGGGTCAGGATTCAGTGCGGGTGCAATGCGTTCGCATCACGCATTGCACCCGCGCGGAAATCTCGCCCGTGTGAAAGGGGTCTAATACAGCCGATCCCTAGGGAAGGTGGGGAGAGTACTCTGCTCATTAATACAGCCAAACCCTAAGGATGGTGGAAGGAGTACGCTGCTCATTATTATATCCAATCCCTAGGGAAGGGGGAGTGAGTACTCTGCTCATTAATTTACGGGAGGTAGGGCAATTACACTGCTCATTATTACAGCCAATCCTTGGAGGGGGGAGTGCTCTACTCATTAATACAGCCAATCACTAGGGAAGGGGGAGCGTGTACTCTGCTTATTAATACATATAATCCCTACAGGAGATGGGGCGAGTACTCTACTCGTTAATACAGCCGATCCCTAGGGAAGGTGGGGAGAGTACTCTGCTCGTTAATACATCCAGTCCCTAGGGAAGGGGGAGCGTGTACTCTGCTTATTAATACATCCAATCCCTACAGGAGGTGGGGCGAGTACTCTACTCGTTAATACAGCCGATCCCTAGGGAAGGTGGGGAGAGTACTCTGCTCGTTAATACATCCAGTCCCTAGGGAAGGGGGAGCGTGTACTCTGCTTATTAATACATCCAATCCCTACAGGAGATGGGGCGAGTACTCTACTCGTTAATACAGCCGATCCCTAGGGAAGGGGGAGCGTGTATTCTGCTTATTAATACATATAATCCCTACAGGAGATGGGGCGAGTACTCTACTCGTTAATACAGCCGATCCCTAGGGAAGGTGGGGAGAGTACTCTGCTCATTAATACATCCAGTCCCTAGGGAAGGGGGAGCGTGTACTCTGCTTATTAATACATCTAATCCATACAGGAGGTGGGGCGAGTACTCTACTCGTTAATACAGCCGATCCGTAGGGAAGGGGGAGCGTGTACTCTGCTTATTAATACATATAATCCCTACAGGAGGTGGGGCGAGTACTCTACTCGTTAATACAGCCGATCCCTAGGGAAGGTGGGGAGAGTACTCTACTCGTTAATACAGCCGATCCCTAGGGAAGGGGGAGCGTGTATTCTGCTTATTAATACATATAATCCCTACAGGAGATGGGGCGAGTACTCTACTCGTTAATACAGCCGATCCCTAGGGAAGGTGGGGAGAGTACTCTGCTCATTAATACATCCAGTCCCTAGGGAAGGGGGAGCGTGTACTCTGCTTATTAATACATCTAATCCATACAGGAGGTGGGGCGAGTACTCTACTCGTTAATACAGCCGATCCGTAGGGAAGGGGGAGCGTGTACTCTGCTTATTAATACATCCAATCCCTACAGGAGGTGGGGCGAGTACTCTACTCGTTAATACAGCCGATCCCTAGGGAAGGTGGGGAGAGTACTCTACTCGTTAATACAGCCGATCCCTAGGGAAGGGGGAGCGTGTATTCTGCTTATTAATACATATAATCCCTACAGGAGATGGGGCGAGTACTCTACTCGTTAATACAGCCGATCCCTAGGGAAGGTGGGGAGAGTACTCTGCTCATTAATACATCCAGTCCCTAGGGAAGGGGGAGCGTGTACTCTGCTTATTAATACATCTAATCCATACAGGAGGTGGGGGCGAGTACTCTACTCGTTAATACAGCCGATCCGTAGGGAAGGGGGAGCGTGTACTCTGCTTATTAATACATATAATCCCTACAGGAGGTGGGGCGAGTACTCTACTCGTTAATACAGCCGATCCCTAGGGAAGGTGGGGAGAGTACTCTGCTCGTTAATACATCCAGTCCCTAGGGAAGGGGGAGCGTGTACTCTGCTTATTAATACATCCAATCCCTACAGGAGATGGGGCGAGTACTCTACTCGTTAGTACAGCCGATCCCTAGGGAAGGTGGGGCGAGTACTCTGCGCATTAATGCAGCCAATTCTTAGCGAACATGCGCAAACCTTTGGTGGCACCTAAGCCAACCAATAGAAGGTGTAAAGTTAGACAAAAACTTCTAACAAGGCCAAATTTCTCATCCCCCCTGAGGCACCCTGATTATTTGACGCATCTTTAGACTGCCCAGTCTACCTTAACATTAGACAGAATTAGTAAATCTGCGTGGATATCTGGCGTGTATGTATACTGCCATATCTGAAGTATCCAAAGGTTTATTTTCCCAGGAACACTCCACAGATGATGACAATTTATATTCCAGATTATCTCATTTCAGTACTACAAGGGCATCTCTGGAGGAGGAGAGCGCAGGAAGTTTATAAAAAGTATTCCCCTCCCCCCCCCCCATTACTTCTCCATGATTTATTTCGTACCTCTAAGTCACAATAGATTTCACTGGGCAACAGAGAAAAAGACTGAATTCCGTCAAATTTATCAGGTTCTATTAAAGGGAACCTCTCAAGTCAAAAACATGGATACTTTTCTTCCAGAAACAGCGCCTCTCTTCTGCCAGGTATTAAAAAATATCACCTCCACATACACATTGTAATAACATCTCTGGAGACCTCAAGAAAGGGCCCAACATGACTTTCCATGGTGACATGTGCATGCCCTGATGAAGGCCCCATTTTTATTTCAAAGTACATCGGAGTTCAAGATTTCTGCCCAGAACAACATCTGTATGTTCTCCGGTTATTACATAGGTTTATGTCCAAAATTCCCAGCTTGATTCAATTATACAAAGCATACGGCAAGCCTAGTGGTAGCAGGACGCGTTTCAGCCCGTTTGCCAACTGCCTATTGAAAAAGTCCATAGACAGGTCTGAAATGCGTCCTGCTACCACTAGACTTTGAATAAGGGTGCCTTCCACACGGCAGAAATTTTCTGCAACTGAAAATCAGCTCCGTTCATCTGAAATGGTGTTGTTTTGGTGGCAAGCACATGGATTTCCACAGAACTGATTTTCAGTCACAGAAAACATCTGCCACGTGTGAAGGAACCCTAACAGAATGTAGCTATTCTATTATACTAGAAGTGAATGTCGGGGTGCATCATGTTGCTTTACGCCAATGCGAAACTATATTGTATAGGTCTAGTCAAACTAACAGGTAAATTCTGCAACCCTGAGCTTAAGAAGGCCTCTTGCACACGTTCATGTTGACATATGTGAGAAGGTGGTCCGTGGTTCATCGGTGAAGAGTCCATGTTTCTGTGTGTCCTCCATATCCATGGATAGTGTGTTTTCAAGTTCGGCGTACAAGGTTCGGGTTATCTAAGAATTCCGTTATGGATTCCGCTACCACGGACCATAAAACTTAGAGTCCATGGTAGCGGAATCCATAACGGAATACTTAGATAACCTGAACCTTGTAGGCCGAACTTGAAAACAGTATCCATGGACACTGCTAGGCTGAAAATTTTTTTTCCAGAGCATCTCCTACCAATAGTCCACGAAAACCATGGACAAAACACAGAAGGACACCTGAGGAAATATCACAAGTCCTGGTTTGGATCCGTCATCGTATGTTCTCCTGTACTTACATGGAATAACACCTAGAAGATAAAAGCCTATGTGACAATGCTGACAACCTGGCTGAACTATGGATCCAAGGTGAAAGAGGAGGACATGCAGCATCTATATGACCGTTACCATGCCAGAGAGGCCGCGTGTATTTCAGCAAGGAGAGATGCCGCCAAGTATTAATGTGACGGTGTAACATCGTATACAAAGGGGGCATCACCTTGGTTGTGTGATCATTGACCAAGCACCACTAGCAGTTTTTTTTTCCAGGTGTTTCTTTTTGCATTTTCCAGCAGTTCCATAGATTTACTGAGAGATGAATTTGACAGATCTTCCAATGATGATTCAGACCCTACAGATGACAGACTGGATAAAATAAAGCCTTGCACGCAAGCAGGCGTTTACAGCCTTGAAAGGGAGAAGAATCTGCTAGGAGGACAGGATCTGATTGAAGGCCTGCAGTAAGGGGGCAGAAATTTATGTTGTTTAATTAGATATGTTTTATAAAATGTAAATGGGGGACGTGCAAGCGCTGGATGTCGTGAGCACAAGAAGTCAGTACAGTCTACAGCACAAGGAGGTCTAAGAGGTCATACAGAACCATAGTATAGTATGGAACTAAAACTATACTATAAAAAAGGGAATTGACACATCAACATCTCAACACCAGCAGGACAGCTGCCTCGTATCACAAGGCTGTTCTGCTTAGGACATGGTTCCTTCCACATCTATCCCCTGTTGAATAAGGCAAAGTGCAGCTCTATTCATCTCTTAGGGAGTTCCAAAAATAGCCAAGCGTTGTACTCCGCTGTTTGACCTGCCTCAATTCGCTTCAGGGGGCTCCTAGATGTAAGGTGGTAGGACCTACATGGGTAGGACCCCCCCTATCTAATAGTTATCCCCTATCCTGTGGATAGAGGATAACTTGTAACAAGCGGAATACCCCTTTAAAACCCAGATGAAGCAGTGACTTAAAAGAATAAATTACAATCAAACCACCCTAAGGGCCCATTCAGACACGCCGGGCGGCCCAGTTCAAAATGCCTATACTTGTCGGTGCGTGCGGACAAGTATAGGACATGTTTCACCGGAGCCGCGGCACGGAGCTAGCTCCGTGCGGCGGCTCCCCGCTCCATAGAGGTGAATGGGGCCGCATCTATTCCGCAATATTGAGGAATCAATACGGCCCCATTCACACAGTCGTAGCCTAAGGCTACTTTCACACTTGCGTTGTTAATTCCAGTATTGAGGTCCAGCAGTGGACCTCAATACCAGAATTAAACAAATCCGTTTTGATTTTGCACATCAGGATGCATCCGTTAGGATGCGGTTGTGTGAAATCAAAACAGAGAAAAACAGATCCGTCACTAAATACATTGAAAGTCAATGGGTAAAAGATCCGTTTTTTTAGAAGCCTAAATGTCAGCAATGATTTACATTGTTTTCAGCGAAGGACCATTTTTTTTTATGATCGGGCACAAAACCGCAGCTTGCAGCGTTTTTTTCTCTGATCACAAAACAGAACGCTCCTGGAAGGCATCCGGATACATCCTGAACGGGTCTCTTTCCATTCAGAATGCATGAGGACTAGGGATGAGAGAACACAAACTTTACAGGTTCGGGTTCGGTGTTTGGGTGGGGTCGGGATTCAGTTATGGATTCCGTTATAACGGAATTCTATGACGGAAGGCAAAATGGAAGCCTTTAAGTGGCATTCGATTTTGATCCGTTATAATAGAAGTCTATGGTCAAGCATAACTGATCATCTGGTTTCCATTATGCAAGAACATGCTTTAAAATCTACTTTTTTTAAAATCCAAACACTATAAAAAAAATTACAAAAATAAAATATATATAAAAGAAGAGAGAAAGTCATCACCGCTCAGTGGTGGTGCCTGCATACCTGACCTGTATGGACATTGCGTTTTTGCACAAGTGGCGAGCGCTGCTGCTTTTTTTTTTCTTAATTACGGAACAAAAATAAATGTATAAACACAGAATAAAATTGAATATTTTGCCGGGCAGAAGTACACAGAAGATAATTCACATTGAAAGTGACACACCAGTAAAATGCGAAAATGAGTCTGGTCAGGACGGCTTAATGGCCCCGCTTTACATAAAACCAACAGAACTTTCAACTAAATTGGGCTTTATTGCTCTCCCATAAAACAAGATGAGTAAACTTTGTATCTTAAGCTGAAACACACCCAATAAAACAAGACCACAGAAGGCATTCGTATTTTCTACAAACAAAAAAAAAAAAAACACCAATATTCCTGTGTATGGAAATACGAATTCCATCCTTTATCTCATTATACATAAAAATCACGTCATGAAAATGGGCACCGTTTACGGGAAATTATTGTGTGCAATTCTCCAAATTCCTTGAAATGAATCGGGTACATGCATACAACCACTTCCAGGATTACTGGAAAATATTACAGAGGGATCGCAACTTAAAGGGTTTCTGTCACCAGAAATCACCCTATTAAACCAAGTGTCATTTGCAATGAGCAAATGACACTTGATGCCAGTAATGTTAGTGTCATATTTCTCTGTCCACCAGTTTAGACAAAAAATAGGTTTTTATAATATGCAAATGACCTCCCCTAGGTGCAGTAGGCGTGAACCTGCACCTAGGAGAGGCCGTAATAACGCCTCTTACCACGCCTCTGTAGCGATGATTGACAGGGCCGGGCAGCCAGCTCTTTCGGCTCCCGGCCCTGTACGATCCCGAAATCCCGCGCCTGCGCACTGCCGTAGTACATCCGCGCACGAAGGAGACGGGACCCGGGCGGCCGCCGGCTCTCAGCGCGCGTGCACGGATGTACTACGGCAGTGCGCAGGCGCGGGATTTCGGGATCGTACAGGGCCGGGAGCCGAAAGAGCTGGCTGCCCGGCCCTGTCAATCATCGCTACAGAGGCGTGGTAAGAGGCGTTATTACGGCCTCTCCTAGGTGCAGGTTCACGCCTACTGCACCTAGGGGAGGTCATTTGCATATTATAAAAATCTATTTTTTGTCTAAACTGGTGGACAGAGAAATATGACACTAACATTACTGTCATCAAGTGTCATTTGCTCATTGCAAATGACACTTGGTTTAATAGGGTGATTTCTGGTGACAGAAACCCTTTAAAGAGAATGTGTCATCAGAAAATGACCTATTGTTTAAGCCACGTTTTTATGTTAACTATATGATATTTTTAAAGAATTTTTGGCAACGTTTTTTTAAATTTTTCATGTTAATATCTATAATTTATATATTATAATACATAATATTATATATTATAAAAGGACAGTTTTCACACTGGCCATACAGCCTAATAGGCGCCACTTCACACTCTGTACAGATCACTTTACTGCAGTTATCTGCTTATCATTACAGACAGGATTAGAAAGACAGATTTCACCTTTATATATAGTTAACACACGATCCATCATTGACGATAGGTGATATCACAGCTTAACTACTCCCTCTCCACTCAGAGAAAGATAAAACTTAAAAATGGAATATACACAGAGTGCATATAAAGTGTGGGGGCACCAAAGTAATGCCAATCTTAGGTATGTTAGTGAAGAATTAATAAGTTAAAGATAAAAAAACTACATACTTATGAGTGAGGTAGATACTGGTTTTGAAAGGCTATATTAACCACTTACTTTACCAGGGAGGGGAGTAAGAGATAAACTCAATACACTCGTACCCTCACCTCCCTTGCCAAGATCGCTTAACTGATCTATCAAGCGATCTCGTTGAGGGTACGAGTGTATTGAGTTTATCTCGTACACCCCTCCTAGTAAAGTAAGTGATTAATATAGCCTTTCAAAACCAGTATCTACCTCACTCAGAAGCATGTAGTTTTTATCTTTTACTTTTTAATTCTTCACTAACATACCTAGGATTGGCATTACTTTGGCGCCCCACACTTCATATGCACTCTGTGTATATTTCATTTTTAAGTTTTATCTTGCTCTATATTCACAGTTCACCCGTTTGGGTTGAACTGAATACGTAGGGCGCAGCCTTAGTGTCCAATTCCGCACCACTACATCACTTAGAGTATTCTCCTGGCACTTTGTAATCCTTTATCCCTCTTATCCCTTTTTCCCTTCTTCCTGCCCGAACTCTAAGTACATTTTACAACTCCTTTTTTTTTTTTTTTTTACTCTCCACTCAGAGACTAGGTGGGAAAAGAAGACCCTGTCACCAAAGATACTACAAAAATAGTCACAGCAAAAAAAAGAAGAATATGATGGCCTTGTGGGAGGCAGTGACCCTACATTAGCCTTCGTTCACATCTCATTTTAAATATTCTGAGCATGTAGGTCGAGAAATGTTCCTGATGTAAACACCAAACATCTGGCCATGACATGTATAATGGTAAGCCACAAAGATGCATAAATCACCCACAGACTTGTACCGTAAAAAAATGTGGCATAGTCGACAAGTTCATCACATACATCAATAGCATTTCCCGACATAGACTATGAAAACCAGATCAGAACAGGTATGAACTGATCAGAGGTGGAAAACCTACTGGTTTCATTGCAAACAACAAGTGGGAATAGGTAAAAACTAGTGCACAAACAGCTTTCTCTATTCACTGATATGGAACTTCCGAAGATTGCAGAGTGCTCGCTCAGATATTTTTGGAAGTCCAATAGCTGTGAATAGAGAGGACACTGCGCACGTGCAGCCTGGGCTCCGTTCTTGAGATAGGAGAAGGTCCCAGAGATGAGAATATAAAATAAAAGGGATGGGAAAATAAATAAAGAAAAAGACAAAAACACCCAAACTTGGACGCCCAATGTAACAGTAGTTGAAACAAGATAATGACAAAAAGGGAGTTCGAGGAAGCTATGTTTATATTAGTCATTTCCTTTTCTAGCTCCAAGTTCGCCCAGCAGACCCCGATGTGGACTTTCACTAGAGGCGCTCATTACGAGTTCATTTCACTTGGACGGCCCAACTCTCAACAATTAACCGTTCCAATAGGATAGCATGTCAGCCTGGAGGGAAAGGGCCAGACAACGAGTAACTGTAATTAAGCAAATGAGAAAATTCTCTACAATGTCTGCCCTTATTTCTAGAAGTTCTAGCACATGCACGGAAATGAAAGAGACTGACCACGTGCTGCTCTCTTGCAACATGATGTGTGATGCTCAACAGCTGCACCCTATTACCAAAAACATCTACACAATGACCACCAAGGGCTGACAAATATCTCTATTTTCTTAGAAAACCCACATATTTGGCTTCATGCTTGACATTCTGAGATTTTATGTTGAAAACAGCAGAATGTTGCCGAGTAATTTGCAGAACTTTGGTTGGTTCGACTTATTGGTGGAACAGTAAAGGTTCTCCGCCTATAACCTGTATCCTACTCGGTACTGATGAGGGACAAGAACCCCGAAACAATGCAGTCTACTGTAGTCTACACAGATGGGTTCTCTCTGTTGTGGCTTATAGGAGTTAAACTGCATACCAAAAGTATAGTATGAACACTGCTGAGCCTTCTTGTTTCTTCTCTTCCCTCGGCCTAGATACAAAGTAATCCTAGACGGACAACAAAATACTTTAGACTTGAGGAACCAGTTGTCCATCATAATCAGAGACATCATTTGACTCGACTAAAAAAGGATCAACCTTTGTGGCCTTATTGTCTAGCTTCAGCCTGGTTTCTAGGGATAGCTTCTGTAAATACATAGCCACCAGCCCAGTCCAAAGCCTGGACTGGCACTATGCATTTAAGGCACATGTCCATACTACAGCTCCATTTTTTTCAAAGCCTGTTTACATAGACCAATAGACCAATGTGCTGCCCACAAATGATGATTTTTTTTTTTGAGCTTCATAAATAATCTGATCACCCGCAATGAGCATTCGTTCGTCTGTCAGATGATCGCCGGCACATTTATATGGGCCAATTAATAATTTCCCCATCCAATTGGGTCCTAAAGGCTGATTCACATGACCATGATTGACCCCAATCTCCCAGATGACCATAGCACCCCTGACCTCAACTGATTGCATCATAGTGTTTCATGATTGCAGATCTATTGTACGGTGCTTACATCATGATGTGAGCACAGTACAATAGATCCATGATTACACATGAAGTCGGTTATGGGTCAGGGGAGTCATGGACAGTCTGGGAGATGTGGCCAACACAAGAACCGTGTTCTCCAGGCCGATCAGCCCTTAGGGCGGCCATACATGTTCAATAGCTGTCAGACGATTGTTCAGCCGACAGCAAGATCTTCTGATTTTCTCCTGGCTTATTTAATGCTGAGTGGGAGAAAGCGGCTGCCAGACACTTCTGGAGGTGGCTTATCTCCTGGGTCACTTTGACCAACCCTTCAGATGATGTCAGAGGAGGACTGGCAGCTCCCATAAACATTAGACTGTCTAAAACTGGCACTCGGCAGGTTCGACAGACAATACAGTAACGTGTATGGGGGTGTTAAGTCAAGTTCTCCATATCAGTCATCTTTAAGATTTTTTTTGTAAAGGTTTAGAAAACTCAATGTATTTTTAGCCCCAAATGGCCCACCTTAAAGGGAACCTGTCACCTCCTTTTCTGAAAATGAGCTGTTAACAGTACCTTAAAGTAGAGCCGAGTATGATCCTAATGCTGTTGTTGAAACTGAGAACTGCCGGATGAAAACGCTGAAAACTGAACTTTTAATCTTGCTGCGCGGGCTTTCCGGTGTGGGCTTGAAGTCAAGGGGGCAGCGGCCTCCTTGCTTCAAGTCAAGAAAGCCACTCCCCACTTGCGCTTGACTGACAGTTAGCCCGGGTGCCGGGGATCGCAGAAATCTCGCGCATACGCGTTGCGCGACTGAGTACTGCGCGATCCCGGCACCCGGGCTAACTGTCAGTCAAGCGCAAGTGGGGAGTGGCTTTCTTGACTTGAAGCAAGGAGGCCGCTGCCCCCTTGACTTCAAGCCCACACCGGAAAGCCCGCGCAGCAAGATTAAAAGTTCAGTTTTCAGCGTTTTCATCCGGCAGTTCTCAGTTTCAACAACAGCATTAGGATCATACTCGGCTCTACTTTAAGGTACTGTTAACAGCTCATTTTCAGAAAAGGAGGTGACAGGTTCCCTTTAAGACTTCATGCGACACCAAAGATAAGAACACTGCTGAACTATTCAGTAATTGGCCTTTTTGGTTTTATTTAAGAAAGTGAAAGCTATCAGGGTGTGTGGGATAAAGATCAAAATGAAAAAAAGGAACCAAGACAAAAACAGATGTTAGGAGTGGTGTCACCCGAATGATAAAAAAAAAACCACAGTGACAAATACAGCAAGCAGAATACAGTATATATAAAAACCTGTGGTTTAAAGGAGATGCAGAATTCACCCCCGTTCCTCCCACAGATACACACACAACACCAGCAGCACTGCTCGGTGAGACATGGTGGGACTTGTATTAATTATTTCAACCAAGGTACATTCTGAGGATGGCAAGTCCCTTGGTCAAATAAATCAATGGCCACAACATACATCTTGACTGTTTTTGCCATACTGACCCTCGTAGGTACCCATAGCGGTACCCCAAAATACGCATTTTACTTGATGATCTCTCTCGCAATCCACCTCGGAGAACTTTTAGATTTTATTACAACATTAGTTTACCTAATTATGTTTGATTGAGCGGTTTTGTTCACTTTATGTCACAACAGTTGAAAAGAGATTAAGATCAGATCCCATAAAAGATTATTATTATTATTACTCACAACTGCTTTTTCTCACCACGTCATGTCTGTACGAATACAATAAACCTCCGATTTTAGCTATCTAAAGTGTAAAGGCCGCCTACCAACTCTATCCTGTCAGCATATATTTGGGGAAATAAGCAATGGATTTCAACATGCCCGATCCTATCATGGGGAAGGGGGGTATAGTTGTTAGTCAAACCATCTTCATAGGGCAGCTTTAGGGTATGTTATCACAACACACCATGCACAGACATGGCACACTGTCGAATCATATTCTCAAAAATATACATTTTATGAGTGTTGTGGCCCTACTGAGCACCTTGCAAAAAGCTCCATTTTACCCACAAATATCTGTTTCCTGCACTTTCAGAAATTGAGTAAGCAACCTCAGTATGTAAGTGCATAAAGTAAGAGGGCTCCACCCTATCCAAATGAGCTTTTTAATGGTTTTGAGGTAAACCTGCAAGTCTGGGAACTGTCAGCCGTTAAGTAGTGCAAATTTTATCAACGGAAAAACTTAACCTTTTGGTTTCCGTGTAGTTCCATTGCATTAATCATCATTGGGGGTAATAAAATATGATTTAATTCACAGGACAAGATGTAGAGGGGGATGAGGATGGGGCCATTAGATTTCAACATGTTCGATCCTTTTTTTCCCTTTGGGAGATAAGCTGCCCCCAGAGGACTCTGGTAGCGGATTTTTCCCCTGAGTGGGCAAGTGTATGGGAGGGGGGGGGGTGAGGTTGTGACAGCATTCATCGATGAGTGTTTGGCAGACAACTTAAAGGGGTTTTCTGAGATATTTTTGCTAATAACTTATCCACAGGATAGGTAATCAGTATCTGAATGGTGGGGGTCCGACACCCAGAACTCCAGATCAGCTGTTTGAGAAGGCAGAAGCACCCAATTCTCTCAGCTCAGCATTCACTTCTATGGGGCTATGCCTGGTATAGCAGCTCAGCCCCATTTACTTCTACGGAGCTGAGCTGCACCTAGGCCAGGGGTAGGCAACCTCCGGCACTCCAGGTGTTGTGAAACTACAACTCCCAGCATGCATACTTTCTCTGCTCTTCTCAGAACTCTCATAGAAATGAATGGAGCATGCTTCAGAACTTCTGGAGTGCCGAAGGTTGATGAGCCCTGACCTAGGCCATTTGACGAAAGAAGATGCCGGACCGATGCATTCTCAAACAACTGATCGGTGGGGGTCCCGGGTGTATCAGTTAAAATACCTCGGAAAACCCCTTTAATCATGGCATTTGAGGAAAATCACAACCAGAATCTTATACAGATGGGCTTATGACAAAGGTTTAACACGCAAATGAAGTAGGACTCGGAGCCCTCACGATTAATCATGTTCACCAAGAGGTCTCCCTTGGCATCTCCACCTTCACAGCCTCATTGAAAAATATAAGTACTATGAATGGTAACACATCATTTCATCCATGAGATTTGTTCTTCAGGACCAGCTGCCAAACTAATGTGAACTGGGGCCCACCAGACAGTAGAAGTTAGTGCAAAGAAAGTTCGGGCATGTTGACTTTCCCACAGGAGATGATCTTCTGCTGCCACCCAAGACTTATCTTGAAAATTCAGGTAAAAAGTTGATTAAAAATGGATTGGGAACTATACATAGTTGAACATATCTGCTTCTGCCACATAGTAGGGGACTTAGGTGGCCCACTACACGTAGGGCAAAGACACCTCTGATAGTTGCACTGATCGCAGGCAGTACAAGCTATCCTGGCGCTAAGAAAAGGGTCAATGACACCATTCATGGTCCTAGAAGTGGAGAACTATACACGTAAAGAAGACCTGTGACCTCCCCCGACATATCTGTTTCAGTAAGCCCCTTGTAATAGCAATTCTGGAGCATCTGTTCTTATGACTATTTTGTGCCATTCCTTATTATTCCTATTATTCCTGCTAGAAGTTATGCATGAATTACCATCAGTTTGCAATGAAGGTCCAGATAGGTGTTAACAATTGCTAGTAATTCATTCCTAACTTCTAGCAGGAATAATAAAGGAATGGCACATCATAGAGTTGTAAGAGTAGAAGCTTGGAACACACAAGCTTGGAACTTGTTGAACTTCATTGACTCTGTAAAGCTGTCAATACACATTAGATGTATGTCGGCTGAACCTGCCGATTTGGCACTACCTGACCATCACTGTCACGAAAGAAGAGTATGGGGCATGCTGGATTTCATCTGCCTGATCCGTTAGTCCTCAGGGAGATAAGCCACTGCCAGAGGAGTCTGAAAGCTGCTTATCTCCCTGAGAACTAAAGGATGGGGCAGATGAAACCTACCTGCCCCTCTTCCTATTGAGAACACATACGGTTGAGCTAAGCAGGCAGATGCACGAGGGCATTGGGAGTGTTCGCTGTCGGCCCACCGATATCTAGTCTACGGCCGGCCTAATGAATAATTCAAATTAAAAACACCAGGTTCCATCAAAGCATCCCTTAAAAGCCCCTCAAAGAAGCCCCATTCTTCGGTGTAAGGGATCAGGAGATTCCTAATAGGACAATTAGCCAGAAAACGTTTCTCAAAGTCATAAATTAAGGGCCAAAGCTTTAAATCTGTTAACGAGAGAAAGATCTGCGGTAATAAAAGAAAATCTTTTAATCCCACTGAAAGCAAACAAAGCGGCATGAACTGCTCAGCTTCACAGGAAGGTAATCACAGAATACTACACTAAATCTTTATGCATCGCACTTACAGTAAACCGAGTAATAGGTAAGCCGTAGTCGTGAAACGAGAAATCCCTGCAGTAGAAAATAGTAAAATTAGTAAACATGCAGGAAGGCGCTTGGATTTTACGGCCTTGATTTATGGGGCATGAAGCAATTTCATAGGGGGAATATTCCAGTTTCTCAGAGCGACAGCTCTGTGCTCCGCTGTGGATAAAACACAAATCTTACACATATGAATGATGATCTACATCTGCAGCGAAACCTGAATGTTTCCTTCTTCAAAATGGCACACAAAGAGGTCAAGGAGGCCAAGATATAGGATCCTGCTACTGGGCCTGCAGGAATGAGGTGGTCACCGATGCATGCTGTGAAAATGGTTTAAAGGGGTTGTCCAAGTCATTTAAAGAAAAACAAAACGTAGAGTCACTTTATAGTCCCGCTTCTGAACCCTCTCTGTTCAAGTGCCACCGCCTCTATCCTACCCAACTCTGTAGCCAAAGATGTAATGTTTTGTCTGCAGCTATGAATTCCCTGTAGATCGCCAAACACTAGCCTCAGTGGTATACCGCACAAGACAGTTAACGTCAGCTTTGGAATGGAGGGGGTCCAAGAAGACGAGTTTACATTTTTTTATTTTATTATTTTTTAATCTAACAACTCCTTTAATAACCGTTTTAATTATGTAGATACATTTAATTATACAGTAAAGTACAGTAAACTTTAAACTTCACCATGTTAAAGCGTGGCTTGAGTTGCTAAACACCCCCTCCTCAATGAACTCTATGCGTCCGGTACCTCCACCGACACCGAAAACAAGTGCTCTGGGATGTTTTTGAAGGAACACTCCAAGCTTATCTGATCTCCTGGGTTATGCCTAGTGCAGGGCTTGAGGGGGTGGGGCATGACACAAGAACATTAAGGCTCCAAACATAAGCCCTGGTAATACAGAAGGTATAACACAGTGTATCAGATTTTTACTTGGGTTTTCCGATGTCAAGATAAGGGTCTGATTGGCGAGGGGGCTCCCTACCGATCATGACATCAGGGGTCCATGTTCCCCTGTTTGAAGTGTCAGACTCTGCTTGTATTCAGCTATCTCTGGCAGTCATACAGAGTTGAATGGGGCATTGGACACACATGCATGCCTGCTGGTAGAAGGATCAGCGGCTGGACCCCGGCCAATCAGACACTTATCCCCTATACTGTGGATAGCAGATAAACTTACTGTCTTTACTAGAAAATCTATGGGCCTTAAAGATCTTAATAATTCAATTGAAAAAGTCCTAATCCATATATGCGGCCACATTTCCACTTTGACCTGGACATCTGAGGTGTCTCCAGCTCAATAGTGGGAAAGGTCACGATCACATATCTTTGGTGATCTGTAGCCACCCCGTATGGGAACACCCGATGCCAGAAGCTAGATGCATTGAACCTAGCATCCCCTTCAGCCAGGGGCATAGGTATAGGTGATGAAGAGGTAGCAGTCGCTACCGGGCCCAGGAGCCTGAGGGGGCCCAAAGACCCTTGTGCCACATAAGAAGACACTGGTATTATAGAAAGTGCATGCTGGTCAAGGTACACTTCTGGCTGGAAGGAAGGGGTTAGGTCAAGAATTTGGCATGAGGAGGGGGTGCTGTTTCAATGAAGGCTATGTGCTTCCCTGCCCCTGGACCCAAAGCACTGAGGGAAGGGGGGCCCAAGCTGAACTCTTGCATCGGGGCCCATGAGCTCTTAGCTACGCAACTGCCTCCAGTACTCCACAGGCTCAAATCGGGCATAGTGCTGGACCAATGAGCACATTGCCAGACCTGTCAACTAGTTGGATCCAAAAAGGGTTTCTCTTTTTGAGGGTTTGGCCATGTACAGTTATATAGAAGAAGAATATGCTAATAAAAAAAACTGGGCACATGCCCATCCACACTGCTTACAAAGCTAGTACCTCATTTTTCTCTTACAGATAGGTACAATCTATTTTTATCACAGACATGTATTGTAAACCAGTCAAATTAATTTGTGCATAAAATATAAAAAGTTATGAATGAGCAGCTGCCTGAAAATACTAAGCAGATAAGCCGAAAATAAACCTCTGATCCAACGCCAAGGCACTCTCGCAACAAATTCCTTTCGTGAATTACTCTATAAAACAATTTCTAAGACATAAACCAGAGGCAGTGCGTCTCTCAAAAGGCAAAGAAGTGAATAGAAAAATCCAAAAAATTATCAACATGAAAGGACGTCATAAAAAATACTTTCAATAAACACAAAGATACAAAAAAAGACCCAGACACCAAATGAATTTACACGTTGACATTTTACATTAAACACATATCCTCCAAAAACAGAATACTAACAGTAGATGGTAACTCGATGCAATACCATATTTTCATTCCCCAGGGGCAAAAATTCAGTTTGCTGCCCTAGCGCTATATCCAAATACCAATAATGGCTCTTTATGGGTCCCCTGGGCACATTCCCCCATCAGCTGCTTCCTAGCCTTTGGTTTTCCTCCTCTGTCAAGCAGTTGGTCATGTTTTTGTAGACATTGCATATCTATTCCTCAAAAAAAAAAAAAAATGAGTGCCAAAAATACAAAATGGACACACTATTATGGCTGCTATGAGAGTCTAGTTTTGTAGAAATACACTTCTTCCTCCAGAAGAGTCTCAGTTATAAATTCTACCAAAAGTTTTCCCCTTTTTATGGATATTTAGGACCAGCAAAAAGGTTGCAATTTTTCCCAAAGACAGTGCCATGTTTTGTATGCCTGGTATCGCAGATCACCCCCAATTCCAGTGAATGGAGCTGAGCCACAACATTCTTGACGATCGTACTGGTCTCTGCAAGGACAGGAACCTTTATCAAGGTCACCTCTGGTGGGGAGATAGAGACCTGACTAGTAAGCTCTGCGCTTGCAGAGATTACTCATTAGGGAGTCTGAAAATCCAAATTCAATACACTCTGATCTGGCCATCAATGGCAAACCAATGTGTTCAGTGATGGAAGCAGGTTCCTTCTTGGTACTAATGATGACCGATCGCATCAGAGTTTGCAGAAAGGCTGGAGAGCGCCTACTGTATAGTGCAGAAACACATAGGAACGACACTAGGCGTCATAGCATGGGGTGCCATTAGTTCCCATGGCGGTTCCCATCTGGTATTCATAGAAGGAACATTGACCAGCCTTTGGTATGTCCAGTACATCATGGAACCAGTACTACTGCCTTTTTTGACTCAGTTAGGAGACGTGGTGTTCAAACAAGATAATGTCACCCGCATTACAAGATCTGCTCTTCAGGGTATCCAGGAGCATCCTTGGCCAGCTCGATCGCCAGATTTCCCCACAATGAGAATGTCTGTGACTGGATGGGGGTGACAGATCTCCCACCAGAGGCAGACTGGAAACCTAATGTGGCCCTGGAAAAAATACTAAAAATGGCCCCGTTTTGTAGTTGAGTCCAAATTGATGAAAGTTAGAGCCAGAAATACCATATTATGGCACATTATACCACCCCAACAGAGCCAACCACAGTCCATCACAAAATAATGCCAGAAGCACAAAATACATCTCCAAAAACTTACACTGGCCAGCCATCAGGAAGGCCCAGGCGGTCACCTGGGCTTCGGCCCATCAGGAAATTTCCCTGTAAGGTCTATGGTCAATCCACCCGTCTCCCACACACAACAGCCTACAGCCACCTTTGCAGAACTACGGGTCCAAGTCGAAAGATCTTGTAATGACATACCACAAGAGGATGTCCAGCATCTGTATGACTGAGACTGTATCAACCATCCTTTGTGTAGTTTAGTGTAGCTGGAATCGTGAGAATTTTTTTTATAAGAAGGGTCATTTTACAGTCAGATCTAATAGTAAAACACACACTCCACAAAAACTATTAAGATGTCAGCGTGCAACATTTATTTTCCAGGTCCAGGATTTGAGGGAGGTGGGATGGAGCTGGCCTAGTACATCTTCAGTGGGAGCACATTCCAGATGTAGGGTGCGGTCAGTGTCAGGGGAAATGGAATGAGCGCAGTGCAAGGTGCAGAGAACAAACTCTGGTTTATATTTGGGCATATAAGTGAAGAAATAAAAACTGCAGGAGTTTGGACAAAAAAGGAAATGCATAGTTTCACACAAAATAAAAGAGGAAAAAAAACAGGTCTAGCCTGAAAAAAGTAGCAGCTCAGTGTGGGTGTTGATGAGGACAGGGGCTGGAGATCAATCTGTCATGATTAAGTAAGAATGACACCACTGGACACTTTAAAAGGAGGCTGGTGCTTGGCATCATTGTTTCTCTTCTGTTAACCATGGTTATCTCTAAAGAAACACGTGCAGTCATCATTGCACTGCACAAAAATGGCCTAACGGAAGAGTACCGCAGCTAGAAAGATTGCACCTCAGTCAACAATCTATCGCATCATCAAGAACTTCAAGGAGAGAGGTTCCATTGTTGCCAAAAAGGCTCCAGGGCGCCCAAGAAAGACCAGCAAGCGCCAGGACCGTCTCTTAAAAGTGTTTCAGCTGCGGGATCGGGCTACCAGCAGTGCAGAGCTTGCTCAGGAATGGCAGCAGGCAGGTGTGAGTGTATCTGCACGCACTGTAAGGCGGAGACTCTTGGAGCAAGGCCTGGTCTCAAGGAGGGCAGCAAAGAAGCCACTTCTCTCCAGAAAAAACATCAGGGACAGACTGATATTCTGCAAAAGGTACAGGGAGTGGACTGCTGAGGACTGGGGTAAAGTCATTTTCTCTGATGAATCCCCTTTTCAATTGTTTGGGACATCTGGAAAGCAGCTTATTCGGAGAAGACGAGGTGAGCGCTACCACCAGTCTTGTCTCATGACAACTGTAAAGCATCCTGAAACCATTCATGTGTGGGGTTGCTTCTCAGCCAAGGGAATTGGCTCTCTCACAGTCTTGCCTAAAAACAGCCATGAATAAAGAATGGTACCAGAATGTCCTCCGAGAGCAACTTCTCCCAACCGTCCAAGAGCAGTTTGGCGATCAACAATGCCTTTTCCAGCATGATGGAGCACCTTGCCATAAAGCAAAGGTGATAACTAAATGGCTCAGGGAACAAAACATAGAGATTTTGGGTCCATGGCCTGGAAACTCCCCAGATCTTAATCCCATTGAGAACTTGTGGTCAATCATCAAGAGACGGGTGGACAAACAAAAACCTACAAATTCTGAGCTGAGCATACAATAGTTTGGGAAAAATTAGAACTGAAATCAACAGATCCAAACTCTTGCACAGTAAGGGCACCCCAACATGGTCAAGTTTCCTGATGCAGTTTTGTAAGACAAAATCAGGAACGGAGAGCAAGTATAAAGGACAATGACAATTTCTGCTCTTTTTTGAAGTCACTCTTGGTTTTGGCTTCCAAAACGGCGTCAGAACCTTGACTGTGTGGCTGCCTAAGAGGTACATTTGTAAAGCATAATTAGTAGAAAGGGTCCCTAAGACAGCATGAACCAAAGGCACTGCCACCATTCAGATTCCCTTGACTGGCAACCTGTTTACATGGTCTGATAAAGGGTGTAATTTTTCAAACATGACCAAATAGGTCCATCACAAACTTTAAAATGGGATGTCCGAGATTTTGAAATTGATGGCCTAACCTCAGCGGAGTCCATCTATAGCAGAACAGCTGGGATCTGATGTCCTACACCCCCTGCTTTTGCAAACTGCGGACACCACAAGCTATATGGTGAATTTTCGGAGACTTAGGGCTCAAGCACACGACATAGTCTGTTTTGTGGTCAGCAAATTGGGGACCCACAAAACACGGATACCGGCCGCGTGGATTCTGCATTTTGCGAAATGGTACTTCTAGGCCATAATAGAACTGTCCTATCCTTTTCCGTAATAAAGACATGAATAGGACATATGCTACATATAGGATATATTCTACCATGTGCTGTTCACCTCTTTTGCAGCCCCATTAAAGTGAATGAGTCTGCATTCACACAGGTGGTTCTGCAATCTGTGTGTTGTCCAGGTCTTCACGGACTAGATTTGGACAGCACAAAGAACCCATTATAATCAACGGAGGCCATTCACACATCAGCTTGTTTATGCAGACCGTGGATCTTCGTGGAAAAAAAAAGTAACATATCCTATACCGATTCGATTCTCAGATCAGAATAAGCTATGCCTATAAAGAATCTAAAAACATAACCAAATATATAATAACCCAGTATACAACATCACAACTGTCCAGTGACTAAAAGGCGGAGTACAATGAAGAACACTTACAGCACATTCCTGTTTGATGACTTTCCTCGCTGTGTATTAAACAGGAAGCTATGCGTGTAATTATCTGAGCTCATGGGTAATAAATACATCCTCACGTCTTGTAGGTTTCACGCTGGACGCAGGTGTTTGGTACAAGTAGGTCAACAGTTCATAAAAAACATAATATGTGCGAG
The DNA here is from genome assembly GCA_900303285.1 of Rhinella marina. Classification (NCBI taxonomy): domain Eukaryota; kingdom Metazoa; phylum Chordata; class Amphibia; order Anura; family Bufonidae; genus Rhinella; species Rhinella marina. The sequence continues at coordinate 192,294 of ONZH01009391.1, forward strand.
TGGAGCGGCGTTACCAGCCTTTGATTAGGGACACAAGGTCCTCCTGTTGATGAAATAAGTATATGAGAAAGAAAAAAAGGCGTCACCCTGCAGTAACAAAAAAAGTATTAAAAAAGAAATAACAGAGACAAGTGTCACTTGCATCTTGCTAGAGAAGGAATTGTGGCCTAGCGGGAAAGGGGTGTTGCTTGTAGGAAAAGGGGCAGGGCTTAAGATGTAACACAGTGTGCCAAAATTCCAAAAATAATTGGTGCAAAGTAAGCCGACCAATAGGTAACGTAAAGCTAGGCAAAATTGTCTAAAGACGCTCATGAGCCACTGTGATAAATTTTGTGCATTTTCTAGTCTAAGTTTACGGTATGTCGTCTAAATATTAGAATTAGTAAATTTCCCCGGTCTTTCCATGAAGGAATGTTCCAAAAAGATCACTCAACAGTGTCACTGACAATAGCCAACATGGACTACAATACATATGGCCATAATTGGTGACTATAAGTGTGTCTTTAATGGGGATATATTCAGTTACAGTGACTAGGGAAGCATGAGCTCGAAATATAGCCTTTGCTAATGCTCACAAAAATCTTGAACCCCCACTGAATAAAACAAAAAGATTCACAAAATCCCCTAAAAGGGTTGTCCCACGAAAAACATTCTACATTTTTTTTTCTACATTCTGGATCAGAATAATTTTGTAATTGCATGCAATTTAAATTTTAGTATAGCTACCGAGTTATTCAATGAAATGTATCTGTATAGTGCCACCTGCTGTTTGTTCTTTTCTCATCTTTGTCCACCCTGTCGAGGTGGACGCACATGTGCAGTTCCATTCCTTAACTGCCACAAGCCAGATCTACTGTTAGAAACTGTGACAGTTACAAGGAGAGAGTTGCAGCAGAAACAACATGCCCCCTAAGCTGTGATAGAGAGAGAGCTGCAACAGAAAGAACACACCTCAAGAGCTGTGATAGCAGCACCACCTGAGAATTGACACAACCTATGATGTGATAGGGAGAGACCACAGCACAATGGACACGCCTACTGAGCTGTGATAGGGAGAGAGCTGCAGAAGAAAGGACACATCCCCCTGAGCTGCCAGCTTGATACAAATCTAGCAGAGCAATGAATGAGGAGATCTCTGGATCCATGTGAGGTGTAGGGCTGGTTCTAGCTTTGTTAGAAATAGGTTGTCATGTACTGTATGATGTCTGATTTTCATCTTTTTTTACATCATTCATGGGATAACTTCAAGACCGCTCACATTCTCTTCAAGAGTTTGTCTGAGGGTTTACAAAGTTTGTTGATTGTCCTAGGTCCTAAGGTTCACTAGAAAATCACTTGATTCATCAACCTACTTCTAATATGTATGACCACCCTAATCCTGTTGTAAATTAACCACAAAAACTAAAACAAAAGCACAGTACAATGAGGGATATTTGCAGAACTGCCCAAGATCAAGTTCTAAGCCCCAGCTCCTTCCCAGAACTGCACACGATGCTGATAAGCTCTTCTTTTATTTGTCTGTTAAGTTGAGATGAAAGTAAAAGCTCTAATGACAAAAGCATCAAAAATCAACAAGTGTTTGAAATGCACTTAAAAACAGCAAAACATCCCTGACTACGCGGTGCCGCAAAGGAAATCCCTTCCAAAGCTGTAACATGTCCACACAGAGCCATAGATGCCTGAAATTCCTCAGGCTGATGGATTTCCTCCGGGTAGGTAAAAGAACATTGCTAGTTGTCATGTCACATGGATCTCTATCACGTAGCAGTTCTGGCATTTAGAGCAGAACATTATTCATGCCATTACATATACACATGTATCCATGTAGCTAGGCCCACAGCTAATCACTGGTGTACAGCATTAGGTGACCGGGTACTATACACACTGTATACTGCTCCAGTCAAAAATTGATGGCGCTGTCCAGCTCAGTTGCAGTTTCTCTCCACGTGACCTCATATCTACAATAAAGTCTTGACCAGACAAGTATTTTGAGTCTAATCTACCTCATATCTACAGCAACATGAGGTCTTGACCAGACAACATTTTGGTCTAATCTACTTTGTATCTACAGTAACATGAGGTCTTGACTAGACTACATTTTGAGTCTAATCTACCTCATATCTACAGCAACATGAGGTCTTGACCAGATGACATTTTTAGTCCAATCTACTATACCTATACACACATGCACCCATGTGGCCAAGGCCAGTGCTAATCACTGGTGTACAGCATTGGTTGACCTATATAGCAATAGGGCATCACATTGAATGCTGCTCCAGTCAAAAATTGATGGAGGTGTCTGGCTCAGTCTCAGTTTCAATCCACTTGACCACATATCTACAGAAACATGAGGTCTTGACCAGACAAAATTTTGAGTCTAATCTACCTCATATCTACAGTAACATGAGGTTTTGGCCAGACGATATTTTCAGTCTAATCTACTTTGTATCTACAGTAATATGAGGTCTTGACCAGCCGACATTTTTTTCACATGTATACTGCTCAAGTCGAAAATTGATGGTGTTGACCAATTCAGTCGCAGTTTCCCTCCCTTCCTAAAGTAACACGAGTTCTTGACTAGATGAAATTTTGAGTCAAATCTATCTTACGGTATATCTACAGTAACAGGAGGTCTTGACCAGACGAGATTTGGAGTCTCATCTACCTCATATCTTCAGCAACATGAGGTCTTTGACTAGATGACATTTTGAGCCCAATCTACTGTAACTATGTACACATGCACCCATGAGGCCAAGCCCACAGCTAATTATTGGCATATAGCATTGGCTAACCAGGTAATATACACTATGTATCAACAGGGCATCACACTGTATACAGCTCCAGTCGAAAATTGACGTTGGTTGTGCCCAACTCAGTCGCAGTTTCCCTCCCTACCTACAGTAACATGAGTTCTTGACCAGACGAAATTTCGAGTCTCATCTACCTCATATCTACAGCAACATCAGTTCTTGACCAAACTAGATTTTGAGCCAAATCTAACTCATATCTACAGTAACATGAGATCTTGACCAGACAACATTTTGAGTGTAATCTACCTCGTATCGACAGCAACATGAGGTCTTAACTAGACCACATTTTGAGTCCAATCTACTTACCTATATACTGTACACATGCACCCATGTGGCCAAGCCCAGAGCTAATCACTGGCGTACAGCACTGGTTGACCAGGCGCTATACACTATATAGCAATATGGCATCACATTGTATACTCACAAAAATTGTGGAGGATACAGCTCTGTCGCAGTTTGACCAGACAAGATTTTGAGTCTCATCTACCTTGTATCTACAGTAATATGAGATCTTGACCAGACAACATTTTGAGTCTAATCTACCTCGTAGTGACAGCAACATGAGGCCTTGACCAGACATTTTGAGTCTTATCTACCTCGTTTCAACAGCAACATGAGGCCTTGACCAGACAAAATTCTGTTTAAACAAGGTGGAGGAAGTTGTGGGTTAATGCCACATTACTGGAAGTTCCTATATCACTATGTAATAGCTTTCCAGTTTCCTACCATTTCTAACATGGTAGCATGGCGCTAACCAATTATCCCTGGATGCAGAACTAGACATCTGACTAATCCATACCATTTAGGCGTTTATGCCAACAATCAATTATTACCATCGACTGTTGAGTTGAATCTACAGTCATCCCTTCCAACGGGTCATACTCAAGACAATTTTGCCACCTACCCTACCCGTCCTAAATCAACCCACATGAATATATTGATGAACCAGAGCAAGGAACAGTTGGAGAGTCCTAAAGGTCTGAATCGGCTACAGAGATTTTCCAAAAATGTTCAACATTTTCCTTGTATAATTGCTTCCGCTCATCAGAAAGGCTTACTACAAGTTGACATTTTTGGACACTGGGACCAATTACTAGTTTTTCAAAGCTACAGTCTCAAGCTAAAATGGAACTTGGAGTACTGCACATCCAATACGCCCAACGTGACCGTATCATTGGCATCCATACGTGACACTACTGACGAGAGGCCTGTCATTTTTATAGGGTCTTAGACTCCTAAACCTTCTATAAATCAATACATTTTTCAAGTCAGGTAGAAACTGCTTACGCACTGATGACATCAATGCGATTTATAGTAATTTACCGTATTTTTCTACAGACTATTTTTGCTCATGTAAAGTGATGAGTCATGAGTGTCAGTGGACTAATAAAAGTTGTCATCATTACTACTACCTAAGCCGTGTGTACGCAGGTCACATAGCAATGCTACAGTCAAGCTGAGAGCCTATGAAGCTCAACAGTAAAGATATATACGGGGTGGTTAGTGTATGTGCCATAAATGATGTGATGGTGATCACGTAGATGGTGCCAAAAATAATTTGTTCCAATTGATGGAAACCTGCTCCATGCATCTTGATTATTAGTGGTACATGCTGTAACGGTCCAAAAAAATTACATTTTGGCTTCTCCAAATGGACATTTCCCAAAATATGAATGATCTTCTACGGGAAATATGTTTCACGTTCCTCCCTATTCTCAAGTTTTGTGAAAATCAGGATGCATATACCATAAAATGCCTAAATCTTTCCATCTACGTCTAAATTAAAGGGTTACTGCCATCTTAGAACTTTATGGCAAATCTATAGGATGTTGTTACATGTTGGTCGTCTAACCTACGTATGAGTGGCTGGGACCACACGCCAAGCTCTAAGGATTTTGAGACCCAGCAACACGTCCCTCACGGTCAAAATGGGTAGATTCCCATCCAACGCCTATAATTGAAGAAGAAATTCCCCTCAGATTTCAATGATAGATGTGCAATTTGAACTGCCAAACCCAAAAGGGTGTGAAAGGTGTTTTTCAGCCATAAATCTATCATTTATCACCCATGCCATGCTTAGGATTATGGGATATGATGACCAGTAGAATGCCCTTGTTCTCCAAACCCACCCAAAATTATACTTAGCTGGTCAAGAACATACCCCTTACAAAATGAGCCTCGATCTAGTAGGAACGTCAAGAAGAACATAGCTGTAGTCCTGACAATTGCTCAGACAACACATTAAAATGTTTCACAACATCCATAAAAAAATCTTGAGGGTTACTGGATACAGTTTTATGTCCGGGAAATTACTATCCCTACAAACAGAGGAAATCTCCTCTTCGGAGATGGTAATCTGAGAAGGTAACAGTCTGGAAACTGGTCATCTCCTGGTGAAACGGGTTTGGAGCAAATAACCAACGCCTGTCATGACGGCTTGTTAGCACTGAAGTAACGGCGTATAAATATGTTTCCCTCTTTGATGTCCATGAGTACCTCTATAAATCAATTTTATAGGTTAGAAAAAGGCCGTGTGGAATGAAGATCTGGCCGTAATGTTATTTCATATATGTTACAGAGGTAACCAACCCAAAATGTGAAATATTTCCCACCCCTGCAGCTAGTTTACATTCTGAATAAGTTCCTGTGACCTCATACACCTTAACCTACAGACATATCTGGTCATTTCCTTTGTAAATGTTGATACACTTTCCATCCTTCTTTATAACTAACATTGAAGACTCATATAATGAGTCCTAAAGGGGTTATCTCATGACTGATGTAAAAATCTCTTGATCTCTTTATGACAAAGCTAGAACCAGCCCTGTACCTCTCATGGATCCAGAGATCTCCACATTCATTGCTCCAATTTCCTGCTAGATTTATTTCAAACTGATAGCTCAGGGGGTGCGTCCTTTCTGCTGCAGCTCTCCCCCTATCAAAGCTAAGAGGGTGTGTCAGTTGCTGCAGCTCTCCCCCTATCACGGCTCAGAGGGTGTGTCCTTTGCTGCAGCTCTCTCCCTAACACATCTCAGAAGGTGTGTTCTCTCTGTTGCAGCTCTCTCTCCCTATCACAGCTCAGAGGTTGTGTTCTTTGCTGCAGCTCTCTCCCTATCACAGCTCAGAGGTGTGTCCTTTGCTGGAGCTCTCTCCCTAACACATCTCAGAAGGTGTGTTCTCTCTGTTGCAGCTCTCTCTCTCCCTATCACAGCTCAGAGGTTGTGTTCTTTGCTGCAGCTCTCTCCCTATCACAGCTCAGAGGTTGTGTTCTTTGCTGCAGCTCTCTCCCTATCACAGCTCAGAGGGTGTGTTCTTTGCTGCAACTCTCTCCCTATCACAGCTCAGCTGGTGTATCCTACCTGTTGCAGCTCTCTCCCTGTAGCTGTCTCAGCTTCTAAAAGTAGATCCAACTGGTGGCAGCTCGAGGATGGAATTGAGCATGTGCGACCACTACCGGATTGTTACAGAGGTAGACAGAGAAATAAGAACAAACAGCAGGTGGCGCTATACAGATACATTTTATTGAATAACTCAGTGACTATGCAAAATTTTTAATTAGATGCAATTACAAAAGTATTCAGATCCAGGTGCTGGTTTGAAAAACCGTAGAATATTTTTCACCTTTAAAGAGGTTATCCAATTCTATAAATGACACACACACACACAATACCCAGGCCTCTCCTATAGATCACAATTACCCCGGCACCCTCGTCATTCCAGATCCCTGCACGGCTGCCGTCGAATCTCCCCGTTGCGTGGAGCAAAACATCCAGCGATGGGAGGTGCAGCCAATAGCAGGCTGCGACGGTGACCTGCCCCCTTGCATCACGGGCGTCGCGTGATGGGGAGATGCAGCAGTGGCTGTGCACTGATCCGGAGAGATGCAGGTGCTGGGGAGAAAGGCAAGTATGATCTATAGGAGGGGCATTTTTAGAACTGGACAACCCCTTTAAAACCCTCAAAAAATAACGGGATGTAGCAAAATGTAGCCTAATAGTAAAGACTAACCAAAAGTTCCATCATAAATGTCTAAATCTCCTTGCTGACCTCACTGACAAACACAGGTCAGTGCAAAACACAAAATCAGCACACCAACCTCCCGCTGCCGGATCCATCTCACCAATGATATGGATTAAGTACAGGGTGATGCACCCCTACCCAACGGATGACGTTTTCACATGCAGACGTATGTCTTCGCATGAATGAACAGGTCAATACCTTCCACGAGATCAACATATTCCTCTCCTGCTGCCGTCATCATCCCAGTAATCTACAAAAATATCCTAAGCATCCAGGACATGTGCTCATGGCTACAAAGCAGATAAAACCAAGCTCAAAGTGTCGCCAGAGCTCGTTTCTTTACTGTCACAATCAACTGAAGTGACAATGCAGAATGCTCACATAAGAGAACATAAATTACTATGTAGGTGCAAATTTATTGTAGCCCCAGTGACTCTAAACCTTTGTCCTGCCATGTGCAGAAGAAGCAGGAGCATCATCACTGGTGACTATGTTCCTGGTCCTCCTGCACACCACCAGAAGAAAGGCCCTATAGGTCAGAAATGTTGCCTTTTGAAGATCGTTAAAACTACAATGGATGTTTTTGGAATTCATCGGAGCGTGCGTTGTCCTACTTTCCTTACTATATCCAGGCCCATGTCATTGGGATCCTAAGAGAAGAGCATGTGACCGAGCAAACGAACACAACATCAATGCTTTAACACAACATAAATTACCGGTACTATTATGTCTGACATCATTTTCCTGCCTCCAAGCACCAAGATGTAGTAATTGCCAAAAACTCAACAGAATTTTCATGGACACTTAGTAACCGAAAAAGATAAATCCCTCCAAGTCCTATGTGACTCAATTACGCTCAAGCCCTGCGCAAATAAGCGTTGCGTTTTAAATAATCTTTTTCGATACAGACACAGTAGTTTTGTGCATAAAAAACAAAAATAAACCAAAAACAAAAATAAACCAAAAACAAAGGTGGGTGGATTGTTAAAGAAGAACTCCCGCAAACATTTTTATTCTCTGACCTGTTAGAAAGGTGCATGATATAATCTGTAGTGAATGCAATCTTCTCATAAGAGACTGTATTTATGAGTTATCCCCAGGGGTGGGATTCAAATTTTTAACAACAGGTTCCCTACTCAACAGCGGACATGTGGCGTCATGACACATGTTTACATATACATCTCATATATGCAACGCACATACATATAAATACACCATATACGTGGTACACATACATAAATACACTATATATACTCTACACACACATGCCACCCAACTTTTAAAAATCCTAAGGAGCTAAACTATAGAATGGAAGGGCTCATCTCCAGCTGCCAGCCGGTTCTGTAATTTTAACAACCGGTTCTGTAGAGCCTGAGGGAACTGGCTGAATCCCATGCCTGGTTATCCCCTCTCTTCTAACTGTAGCTGGGTCATGTGACCAACTCCCTGACCTCCAACTGACCCAGGAGAGGAAGCCAGTCAGTTCTCTATTCATTCCTATGAGACTGAAAGTGAGGCTCCCATAGGAATACATAGAAAATTAGACTTCCTATCCACACATAAGATGCTGTGTGAGTTGGTGGGTCTGATTTCTAGTCACATGGCACAGATGAGAAACATCAGGGAGATATAACTCAAAAATACAGACACTTGTAAGAAAATGACACTACAGATTACATCATGTACATTTCTAGCAGGACATGGAATAAAATTTTTTGCGGTTTCTTCCTTAAAGGGGTTGTCCGGGTTCAGAGCTGAACCCGGACATACCCAGGTTCTCACTCTGGCAGCCCTCCTGAACAGGGCATCGGAGCATCTGAACAGGGCATCTCATGCTCCGATGCCCTCCCTTGCCCTGCGCTGGATCGCGCAGGGCAAGGGCTCTTTTGTTTGTAAACATTCACTGCCGGGCATAGGCTTCCGCCCGGCAGTGAGTTCGGTGACGTCACCGGCCGTAATGGGCCGGCTTTAGCGCTGCCCTAGCCGTTTGAATGGCTAGGGCAGCGCTAAAGCCCGCCCATCAGCGCCGATGACGTCACCGGGCTCACTGCCGGGCGGAAGCCTCCGCCTGGCAGAGCCCGGTACGTCACCGGAACCGGGCTAAATTCCTTTGCCCTGCGCTAATTAGCGCAGGGCAAAGGAGGGCATCGGAGCATAGGATGCTCCGATGCCCTGTTCAGGCGGGCTGCCTGGGTGAATTGAAAGGTATGTCCGGGTTCAGCTCTGAACCCGGACAACCCCTTTAAGTAATATAATCAATGTCTGACCATCATTATATCTAGTGTTGAGCGAATAGAACCACGAAGTAGCAAATCAATTTTCCCTAAAAAAAAATAAATAAATAAATATAATAATAATAAAAAAATCATACTTACCTCATCCACTTGAGCCCGAAGAGCTGGACGCTGCGATCTTGATTGACGATCTCGCACGAAAACCCATACGCGGTGATGTACGACGTAATGACATTATCACGTGCTAGATTTCGCGCTAGATCTTCAATCAAGATGGCAGCGGATGACTCTTCGTGATCAAATAGAGGAGGTAAGTATGATTTTTTTATTATTACGGTATTTTTTATCGTCATTTGGGGAGGATTTTTTGTAATATCAATGTCAGATGCTGCGATCAGCTGTGAACATGGTATCTGAGGGGTACAATGATGGGGGCAGCACAAAAGCCGTTCCCTGTCATTGCACCCGCTACGTACAAAGAAATGCGCTCCGTGACAAAGTAATTCGTCACAAAGCAAATTTTTGGGTAAATTCGGCAAAGCAGCCGAATCAAATTTACTTTGTTCATCTCTAGTTATATCCAATAGTTAGGCTAGAACATAGCCAAGTTCTTCCAACGGATTGCCAGCTATATCTATATGGGCGCATGTACACGACCGTAGTGTTTTGCGGATATCATAGAAAATGCCTATGTCCGTAATTGCGGACAAGAAAATTACATGCTCTGACTTCTTTTGCAGGGCTGCAGAACGGAACTACAGATGCAGATAGCACATGGTGTGCTGTCCGCATCTTTTGTTGCCCCATTTAAGTGAATGGGTCGCACCCGTTCCGCAAAATTGCGGAATGGGTGCGGACCCGTTCATACGGCCGTGTGAATGGGCCCTAAAATGTTTACATGGAAAGAGGGAATCCAGGAAGGTCAGATGTTTGATCTGTCAATGCCACTTCTATGGCCATTGAAAACCTCGAGCATATGCCTGCCTTTCAGCTACAAATTGCATGTAATTAAAAATGAAGTTATTTAATAAAATCATTCTGTACAGGTGACCAACTATTTGTTGTTTTTCCTTATTTCTCTGTCTACCTCAGTACACTTCACTACTCACTACACTTTAACAGTCACTAGCCGGATCTACTGCTAGAAGCTGTGACAGTTATAAGGAGTGAGCTGCAACAGAAAGGACACGCTCCCTGAAAATGGAAATGCCCCGTGATCTGGAGAGAGTTGCAGCAGGGAAGACATGCTTCCTGAACTGTCATAAGGAGAGAGCTGTAGCAGAAAGGACATGTCCCCTGAGCTGTGATAGGGAGGGAGCTGCAGCAGAAAGGACAAGCCTCCTGAGCTGTGATAGGGAGGGAGCTGCAGCAGAAAGGACATGCCCCCTGAGCTGTGATAGGGAGGAAGCTGCAGCAGAAAGGACAAGCCTCCTGAGCTGTGATAGGGAGGGAGCTGCAGCAGAAAGGACAAGCCTCCTGAGCTGTGATAGGGAGGGAGCTGCAGCAGAAAGGACAAGCCTCCTGAGCTGTGATAGGGAGGGAGCTGCAGCAGAAAGGACATGCCCCCTGAGCTGTGATAGGGGGGAAGCTGCAGCAGAAAGGACATGCCCCCTGAGCTGTGATAGGGGGGAAGCTGCAGCAGAGAAAACACTTCCCCTGAGCTGTGATAGGGAGGGAGCTGCAGCAAAAAGGACATGCCCCCTAAGCTGTGATAGGGAGGGAGCTGCAGCAGAAAGGACAAGCCTCCTGAGCTGTGATAGGGAGGGAGCTGCAGCAGAAAGGATATGCCCCCTGAGCTGTGATAGGGAGGAAGCTGCAGCAGAAAGAACACTTCCCCTGAGCTGTGATAGGAAGGGAGCTGCAGCAGAAAGGACATGCCCCCTAAGCTGTGATAGGGAGGGAGCTGCAGCAGAAAGAACACTTCCCCTGAGCTGTGATAGGCAGGGAGCTGCAGCAGAAAAAAGCATGTCCCATGAGCATAACCCCTTTAAAGGCTTTCAAAAACCACTTTAATATACCCTATTAAGTTATTCTGAGTTACTAGAGGGGTACTGTTCAGGATCCTCAATGTCTTGGCCAGAATGGAGAGTGGGTATAAAGGGCACATCTCGTTCTGCAGCACCTGTACTGTCCTGTATTACACAGATAACCCATTGATTGGAAGGGGCAATTTGTAATACTTCAGCTCTCCTAAGGAGGCGCTGTGGGGAAACTTAACACATACGGCTAGGTTTCCTCATAGATTATAGATGATCCTTTGGGATACCAGCAATGGGACACTTATGATTTGCTGATTGTTAAAGGGCCCTTCCAATAAGTGGGGATTGTCCAAAGAGGAGAACCCCTTCAAGGTTCAATCATTATGCTTTTCAAGTAACAGGAATGACTCCAGGGCCAACAATCTGACTTGTCTTGGTTCTATAGTTGTCCAAAATGGAAAACTGTAGAAGATGGCAGTAATATTAAACCAACAGCCTCCAAGCATCATACCTGCTACAAAGAGGATGTGGCTCCACTGTGTTACTTCAACAGATATAGCTTGGGGCTACTCCTAAGTGGTCTTCAACCTTTAACCTCTTGTACGAGGATCTGGATTCCGCTGCAGGGGAACTACCAGGACATTGCCTCTTTAAACATGTAGTCTCTGTTCAAGTGACAGGGGTCAAGAGATACTGGTGCGAAACACCAAGGAGTCAGGCAAAACCAGTCAGGAAAAGGTTGAGGTATGCAAAGTTCATGCGATCTGATAAACAGTTCAAGGTCAGAACAGAGTTCAGGTCAGGCAGCAAAAGGTCAAATCAGGGAAACAGGCAGTAAAAAAGTCAGTACATGGGCAGACATATGTTGAAATAGCACACCTTTGCAGGATACTAGCTGACTAGAACCTATTGCTCAGGCATTCTCCCACACGAGAAGGTGTCTTAAGTACCCCAAGATGGCTGGAGAAGATTAGGGTGTACACATTCGGGCCCTTGAAGGGCTATAGCAAGCATGGCACAGCAGAAGATGGCATCATTGCGCTTAGATGAGAGGAACAACAGCAGCGGCACTATTCTGGCGGTCGGGTCCTCTGAGTAGGAAGAGGGGTCCAAACCCCCAGGACACAGGAAAGCTGGATCAAGTGGGACATGCAACTGTTGTGCCTATAGGGAGAAGAGAAGTGGCAGTGGTCTGCTGCAGCAGCTTGCTCTCTACCACGCGACCTAGCAATACCTTACCATTTCTCATGTCATGCAAAACATGGCTTCAAAACAGACTTATAAACTTCAAACTAAACAGTAGTCAAGGTCAAGTAGGACAATTTTCCACATTGCTACCTCTTGTCAGGCCCAAACATGTTCATGACATCACCAGATGCGCTTTCCACAATCTTAGAATTAAGCCCAGAACGTCAGTCACAGTGTCAACCACAAGGAGCAGATTAATTGCCATATATGACATCACTAATTCCACCGTCGTGGGCAGAGCGAGAAGGTGGATCACCTTTCACATCAGAGAAGTCCTGATACCAAGAAGCTTCCACCTCTTCAAACAGAACAACACAATCTCCAAGAGGCTTGTTTTTCTACATGACGTCAATGAAATCCAAAGTTTGTATGTAATACTCCTTTTTATTCTTTAAAGGAACAAAAGACGAGGGATCCATCGGTCTCGACCTGGGACGTGTTATTCCAGCACACAAGTCTGAACAGCGGCTGTAGAAGAAGTGATGACACCCCATCGAGTCCCTCTTTTGAAGGGTTTGTCCGGACTCTCTTCCCGGCTCGTATCTAAGATACTTTTTGTCTGAAACAGTCCAGAGAGCCTGTTGATTTTTCATGTTGCCTTTGGTTTGGGCAGCATGAATCTCCTGACAGGTTCCCTTTAAGATGATGGCTATTACGTACCATTAAAGAGTTGGAACTGGTTAAAGGGCATCTGTCAGCAGTTTTGTACCTATGACACTGGCTGACCTGTTACATGTGCACTTGGCAGCTGAAGACATCTGTGTTGGTCCCATGTTCATATGTGTCCGCATTGCTGAGAAAAATGATGTCTTACTATATGCACATGAGCCTCTAGGAGCAACGGTGGCGTTGCTGTTACTCTTAGAGGCTCAGCTCTCTCTGCAACTGCCGAGTCCTTTGCACTTTAATTGACAGGATCAGGTGTGATCACTTCTATACTTTCTGGTCTTGTCAATCCAAGTGAAGAGGATGCAGCAGTTACAGAGAGAGCAGAGCCTCTAGGAGTAATGGTAACGCCCCCGTTGCTCCTAGAGGTTCACTTGCATAAATTAAAACTTTATTTTTCTCAGCAATGTGGGCACATATGAACATGGGACCAACACAGATGACTTCAGCGGCCAAGTGCACATGTAACAGGTCAGCCCGTGTCATAGGTACAAAACTGCTGACAGATGCACTTTAAACAAAAATAAAATAAGCATTACTCACCCCACTGTCGTTCTGATGCATACTGAGTCCCCACTTTCGGATCCCTTCTTGACACACAAGCACTGGTGAGAAATATCAGCTCAGCCAATCACAGGCTGAGGCAGGTCACTGTGATGGCCAGTGATTGGCTGAGTTGGCATTTCCTGTGCTGAAACGGGACCAGGGAGCATAGACCAGCAGTAAGCGTCAGAAAGACAGCGGATCGCTGAGGTCAGTATTGCTTGTTTTATTTCTTTTTAACCTATTTGGCTCCTTCTTGTGGGTGGGCAGCATCTCATCAAGCAACGTAACCACACGAGTGCATTGCAATTAGCTCGTTAACCCCTTCCTCCCCGGCCTAGAAAGTAGCCCCCTTGCACATCAGGAGGCATCCAATCAGTTAGGATGCGGTTGTGTGAAATCAAAACGGAGCAAACCGGATCCGTTACTAAAAACATTGAAAGTCAATGGGTGACGGATCGGGTTTTTTAGGATCCTAGAAAAACGGATCCGTCAATATTGACTTACATTGCTTTTAGTGACGGTTCCAGTTTCTTCCGTTTCTATGACTTGCAGCGGTTTTGTGTCCGTTCACAAAACGGAATGCTGACGGGACGGAAAACAACCTGAACAGATCTCTTTCCATAAAAAATGCATGAGGACTAAACAGAACCGTTTTTTTTTTTGGTTTTTTTTTTTCGGTTTTGAGATCCTCAACAATGCAAGTGTGACAGGCTTTAGTCTACTGCTGAATGCAGGAGAAGGTGGACCAGAATTTCAGCCACAGGAGAAACAGCAGAGGGAACTACTAGAGATGAAAATGTCAAGTACGTTAAAAAAAACAAAAACGATGGGGGTCATTTCTTAAGACCGGTGTTTTAAAGCCCTATATCTGGCGGTGGATCCACCAAAGTTATGAAGAGACCCAGACCTCTATGTAACTTCAGCGCATTCGGCGCCAGTCTAAATGTAAGTCAGCTTCCTAAACAGGAATAGAAAATGATGAATGAGACAGGTCTCCCATGCCACGCCCACTTTTTTTCAGACCTGGCATGGGCGGGGAAAAAACACACAGATCTCCAGAAATACGCCTAATATAGGTGTATTTCTGGATAATAATTAAAAAAATGTATAATATCCAATAAGCCAGCTGACCACAAAGTAGAGAGATTATTTCCATTATCATAACCTTTCAAAAATTCACACCAAAAATAACTTAAAACGCACCTTACTAAAACGATAAAACATTAAAAAGATAAAAACTATGTTACTATAATAAAACATACATATAAATACAATATAATAAAACTGCTATCCAGATAAAGCCTATATTTGCATTCAGCTGTGGGCCAGCCTAAATGAACTGTTAAGAGGATATTGATAATACGCTCATCCTATATTTATAATTTATTGATTTACAAAAAAAAACTGAAAGAAAACTCTAGAAAAACATTTGTCAATTGCACTCAGGGAAGGAAAGAACAATTCCTCCCGGACTAGTAATAGCAATCAGATTCCTCCCGGATCAATGTTCTTCTTCAGTGAAGGGACAATCAAGATGAGGAGAACGGCTGACTTCCCAGTAATGATGAGTGGAGAGAACTTTTCACTGTGATCAGTAACTCTTTGCACATTCTATAATATCATTATTATTACGTTTTGTCAGAAGTATTTATGTCCACCAGTTGGTGGACTGGAGCCAGCACATTCGTTGGGTTGTTTTTCTCGGTTATAGATACTTAAAGGGGTTGTCCCACCTAAAAAGATGTTCCACACTTTTTCAAACCAGCCCGTGGATCTGAAACTTTTATAATTGCATGTAATTAACAATTGTGCATAGCCGCTGAGCTATTCAATAAAAATATATCTGTATAGCGCCACCTGCTGTTTGATGTTTGCCTTATTTCTCTGTCCACCTCGCTGAGGTGGTCGCACATGCTCAGTTTTATTTTTGTTTAACTGCGACTATCCAGCTCATTTCAGTATTGATGCATCACTTGGTGGAATGGAACCAGCACATTCGTTGGGTTCTTTTTCTCAATTATAGATACTTAAAAGGGGTTGTCCCACCCAAAAAAATGTTCCACACTTTTTCAAACCAGCCCCTGGATCTGAAACTTTTATAATTGCATGTAATTAAAAATTTAGCATAGCCATTGAGTTATTCAATAAAATGTATCTGTATAGCGCCACCTGCTGTTTGTTGTTTGCCTTATTTCTCTGTTCACCTCGCTTATGTGGTCGCACATGCCCAGTTTAATTTTTTTTTAAATGAGACCATCCAGCTCAGTATTGATACTTTATCAAAATCAAGTCAGTGGGAGTCTGAGGCGCTATGGTGAGCACTGCAGCTTCACGTTTACTGGTCATGTGGCCGGCCTATATGCAGCTCTGTTCGAGTCAAGTGAAGGGCCTGGGCTGCAATACCAAGCACAGCCACTATACAATATATGGTGCTGTGCATGCTGTGAGGAGGCAACAGCACTCATTGGAGAGTAGCCCTCTCTTCAAACTGGGGGTCCAATGCCCACTAATCTCATATTGAAGGCCTATCCTAAGGATAAACCATCAATATTGAACTTTCTAAAAACTCCTTTACAGGAAGAGACCTTCAGCAGAATGGACATGCCCCCTCTTAGATGCCAGCTTGAAATAAATCTACCAGAGTAACTGGAGCAATGAATGGATAGATCTCTGGATCCATGTGAGGTACAGGGCTGGTTCTAGCTTTGTTAGAAAGAGATGGTCATGTCCCATATGATGTCCGATTTTCATTTTGGATAACCCCTTTAAATATTTTATATTGCTATAGATATTCAGTAAGTCATTAAAAATAGTTGCCCGTTGGGTAAAATTTTTGGAAAAAGAGTCAGAATGGCTTAAAATATAGAAGTCACACCTCACCGATGCTCCAGTGGAGTGGTGACCCAGCAGTCAAAAGAGGCCAGAGACTGGTGGGGTAACTGGGACGCACCAGGATGAGAGTGGGGGAGCATTGGTGAGGCATGATTCTGTGATGGACATCCCTTTTAAGCATTGTAATAAGCACCGTTGCACCCCTATCCCCCACCCGTATCGCCCCCGAGTACTAATGACCAGTACTTTACATCCCTGGATAGGTACATGGGAAAAAAAAACGTCCTGGCTTTTAGACGAGCTGCAGTTCTGCCTCTTAAGTTTTCCTGAAATATTAATGTCCTTAAAAAAAGTGAAGTGAAGTCACTCTTGCTTGTGCTTTTACCATTTCGCATCATCATTTATTTACAGCGCTCTATAATGGGTTGCTCGGTGAAGTTCTCCTGGAGCAGAACATGGCTTTGAGGCATAAAGCTAATAATTACACAACATCAGGCATACATTATGAATAGGGCATCGTGTACCAAACACAGCAAAGGCAAGTTGGCTCCTCCAATACCAAAATATACGTATATGATAAAAAGAGTAGCCTGATATTTTACATTTATTTATTACTCAGTTATTTAGTGATTTACAGACATTGGGGCTCACAACCTAAGTTCCCTATCAGTATGCCTTTGGAGGGAGGAAGCCGGAGAACCCGGAGAAAACCCATGCAAACACGAGGAGAACATACAAAATCCATGGAGATGTTGCCCTTGGCCGGATTCAAACCCAGGACCCCAGTGCTGCAAGGCACCAGTGCTAACCACTGAGCCACCATTCTGCCCACTTGTGAGTTTTCAGTTTTCAACACAAAAAACTCTCAGTACAAACATATTGATTGATTACTTGCTTAATCTGTAGAGGCGCACACAAACTCTCTATGGCATTGTATTACAGTTATAGGAGCACGCAGGCTCTATATGATTTTCTATTACAGATATGAGAGCACACAAGCTGTCTATGGCTCCATATTACAGATATGGGAGCACACAGGCGCTCTATGGCTCCATATTACAGATATGGGAGCACACAGGCTCTCTATGGCTCCGTATTACAGATATGGGAGCACACAGGCTCTCTATGGCATTGTATTACAGATATCAGAGCACACAGGCTCTCTATGGCTCCGTATTACAGATATGGGAGCACACAGGCTCTCTATGGCATTGTATTACAGATATCAGAGCACACAGGCTCTCTATGGCTCCATATTACAGATATGGGAGCACACAGGCTCTCTATGGCTCCATATTACAGATATGGGAGCACACAGGCTCTCTATGGCATTGTATTACAGATATCAGAGCACACAGGCTCTCTATGGCTCCATATTACAGATATGGGAGCACACAGGCTCTCTATGGCTCCATATTACAGATATGGGAGCACACAGGCTCTCTATGGCTCCATATTACAGATATGGGAGCACACAAGCTCTCTATGGCTCCATATTACAGATATGGGAGCACGCAGGCTCTCTATGGTTTTCTATTATGGATATGGGAGCACACAGGCTCTCTATGGCTCCATATTACAGATATGGGAGCACACAGGTTCTCTATGGCATTGTATTACAGATATCAGAGCACACAGGCTCTCTATGGCTCCATATTACAGATATGGAGCACACAGGCTCTCTATGGCTCCATATTACAGATATGGGAGCACACAGGTTCTCTATGGCATTGTATTACAGATATCAGAGCACACACAGGCTCTCTATGGCTCCATATTACAGATATGGGAGCACGCAGGCCTCTCTATGGTTCTCTATTATGGATATGGGAGCACACAGGCTCTCTATGGCTCCATATTACAGATATGGGAGCACACAGGTTCTCTATGGCATTGTATTACAGATATGAGAGCACACATGCTCTCTATGGCATTGTATTACAGATATGAGAGCACACAGGCTCTCTATGGCATTGTATTACAGATATGAGAGCACACAGGCTCTCTATGGCATTGTATTACAGATATGAGAGCACACAGGCTCTCTATGGCATTGTATTACAGATATGAGAGCACACAGGCTCTCTATGGCTCCGTATTACAGATATGGGAGCACACAGGCTCTCTATGGCTCCATATTACAGATATGGGAGCACACAGGCTCTCTATGGCTCCATATTACAGATATGGGAGCACACAAGCTCTCTATGGCTCCATATTACAGATATGGGAGCACACAGGCTCTCTATGGCTCTAAATTACAGATATCGGAGCACACAGGCTCTCTATGGCATTGTATTACAGATATCGGAGCACACAGGCTCTCTATGGCATTGTATTACAGATATCGGAGCACACAGGCTCTCTATGGCTCCATTATTATTATTATTATTATTATTTATTATTAAAGCGCCATTCATTCCACAGCGCTGTACATGTTAAAAGGGGTTTACATACATAGTCTAGACAATTGCTCTAGGACAAACAAGTTACAGACTGGTACAGAAGGAGAGAGGGCCCTGCCCGTGAAGGCTTACAATCTATGCGGTATGGGAGGACACAGTAGGTGAGGGTAAAGCTAGTCATGGCAGTGTAGCAGCAGCAGGGTCACAGGTTGTAGGCTTGTCTGAAGAGGTGGGTTTTCAGATTTCTTTTGAAGGATTCCACTGTAGGTGAGAGTCTGATATGTTGGGGTACAGAGTTCCAGAGTATTGGGGCTGCGCGGGAGAAATCCTGGAGGCGATTGTGTGAAGAGTTGATAAGAGTGGAGGAGAGAAGGAGGTCTTGTGAGGATCGGAGATTACGTGTGGGGATGTATCGGGAGAGTAGTTCTGAGATGTAGGGAGGGGACAGGTTGTGGACGGCCTTGTATGTATTTGTTAGTATTTTAAACTGAATTCTCTGGGGAATGGGGAGCCAGTGAAGGGATTGGCAAAGGGGAGAGGCAGAGGAGTAACCGGGTGAGAGGTGGATTAGTCGGGCAGCAGAGTTGAGGATAGATTGGAGGGGGGCTAGAGTGCTAGATGGAAGGCCACAGAGGAGAATGTTGCAGTAGTCTAAGCGGGAGATGATGAGGGCATGTATTAGTACTCCATATTACAGATATGGGAGCACACAAGCTCTCTATGGTTTTCTATTATGGATATGGAAGCACACAGGCTCTCTATGGCTCCATATTACAGATACGGGAGAACACAGGCTCTCTATGGCATTGTATTACAGATATGGGAGCACACAGGCTCTCTATGGCTCTATATTACAGATATCGGAGCACACAGGCTCTCTATGGCTCCATATTACAGATACGGGAGAACACAGGCTCTCTATGGCATTGTATTACAGATATGGGAGCACACAGGCTCTCTATGGCATTGTATTACAGATATGGGAGCACACAGGCTCTCTATGGTATTGTATTACAGATATGGGAGCACACAGGCTCTCTATGGCATTGTATTACAGATGGGCCAGGCTCTTGGTATTTACAGAATGGAGCACACAGGCTCTCTATGGCATTGTATTACAGATATGGGAGCGCACAGGCTCTCTATGGCATTGTATTACAGATATGGGAGCACACAGGCTCTCTATGGTATTGTATTACAGATATGGGAGCACACAGGCTCTCTATGGCTCTATATTACAGATATCGGAGCACACAGGCTCTCTATGGCATTGTATTACAGATATAGGAGCACACAGGCTCTCTAATGCTCCATATTACAGATATGAGAGCACACAAGCTCTCTGTTGTTCCGTATTACAGATATGGGAGAACATAGGCTCTCTATGGCTCCATATTACAAACACAGGCTCTCTATGGCTCCGTATTAGCGTTGTAGATACTATGGTGCCTCTCTATTACACTATGTTACAGAAGTATTCTAAACTATAAGTAACATTCCCAGGGAAGAGTACCTTCACAGTACCGCATCCACCGGTATATGCCATGTAAAAAGCACAAGAAGGTAAACTATGAGTCCACTGTAATTTTGGGTGCCATATTATAGCTTGTGTGCAAGAGGCCTTAGGCAACAGCCTCATTAGCCTAACCCTTGACCTCCTTCTCCCATTATGGGCCTGGGCTAGAGTTTCAAGCCTCAGGAGTGCATTTTGGGCTGTATGTGAATGACCAAACTCATATATTAGTCCGATAAAACAGTGCAGTTGCTACACCTGACAGCACCCCTAGTATCTCTTCCATATGTATCAGGTGGACGACAGGTGTTAACTTAAGTTGGTTAAAAATGGCACTCCCTGATTACCAAGAACTCAGCTTAATCTAATGACCCCTCCCTGATAAAAGACGTTTCTGTAGAAGGGTAGGCAATGAGAGAAGGGAGCTATGGAGGTGAATCTTAAAGGAAAAGTTCCCACAGGAGGGGGAATCTGCATACACCCATCAAAGAGCTGATTGGTCAGGGCACCATAAAGAGGGAGGGGCTTCATGTGCTTGCTGGCCTATTACAGTCAGGAGTAATTTGGGGAGGGCTCCTGCTGCAACCAGTTGCCTTACAGACAGGTCTGACCTGAGGTTTTTGAGAAAGAAGAATGGATAATTTCCAGGACATATATATAGTAATTCTTTATACATAAAGGAAACAGGATAGGAACTGAGGAACAGAAGAGATTAAGTAAAAACTATTAAGCAGTAAGTCATTAGCTGCTAAGAACTACATCGATATAAAAGATAATTGAAAGCGGAAGTTGTCCAAACAAGATTAGAAAAACATGGCTGCTTTGTTTCAGAAACAATGCCACCCCTGTGCAGTGGTGGTGTCTGGTACTACACCTAAACTCTACAAAAGTGAATAGAGATGAGCTGCAATACCACATACAACCTGTGAACAGGTGTGGCGCCTTAATGCAAATTATTTCTTTAAAAAAAGATGCATTTTTTAAACCCTATTTAGGATGTAAGTTTGCTAGTTGTCATCCCTGACTCTCCAAGCAAGGACCCTCTAAATCAGGGATGCTCAACCTACGTCCCTCCAGCTGTTGCAAAACTACAACTCCCAACATGCTCAGACAGCCTACAGCAGGGCATGGTGGGAGTTGTAGTTTTACAACAGCTGGAGGGCCGCAGGTTGGGCATCCCTGCTCTAAATGAAAGGACTGACAGCAATTTGGGGTAAATCACATTGATTTTTATTCAGCCAGGGCATGAGAAAACGGCAGAGCGACCCGTCTCAACTCATGTCATCTCCAGGTTAATTGGGTGATCCCTTATCCCAGTCTGTTAAACATTTGCCCTCCTCAATGTACATTCACGTAGATGATTTATTGCATTCCTCAGCTGAACCATGGTTTATGACAGGAAAAGCCTAACATATAGACTGTGATGAGAAAGCACGGCCTAGAGGACACCAGCTTTCTACCCTTGATAAAAACACTGTGCATACCGACTAAGCGGGACTGGGACTATTTTTTTCTAAATTTGGGTCTGTTGCGTTGGATCCATGCACCCAAAAAGGGAAGAAGATGAGTGATGGCTGCACTCGGCTACTTCTGTCTATCCGTAAACTTTGAATGGAGCAGTGGCACGCCCAATATCCAAACTCACACCAAGGAAAAAACAGAGGACACAGGACTTCATTCTTGCTTACTGAGATTTCGCCGATCTGAAAATGATGACCTATCCTGAGGACAGGTTATGATTATCCATTAGTGGATGACCCCTCTAATGGTAAAACCCCCTTAAAGGGGACCCGTCACAATGAACATGGTGTCTCTTCTCTGTGCAGCATGTTATAGATCACAATACGTTGAGCGGACTAATACATAATTTTGTTGGAAAAGATTAATGTCTGATTGGCTGGGGTCCGATACCTCTGCCAAACAGATGTCTGTCCACTACACAATGGACGGAGTTGTGTAGGTCCGGCGCTAATCTGAAACAGCTGATCAGCCAGTGGTGGCGTGGGGTGCCAGACCCCGATGTGATATTGATGCTATCTGATTGATATTAAAATCCTGAAATACGCCTTTAAAGAGAAGCTGCCCCCTCTCCTGACGTGAGTTTTAGTAACTACTTGTATCCCCCATGTAATAACAATTCTTCAAGCATTCCTTTATTATTCCTGCTAGAAGTTTACAAATAAATTGCCAGCAGTCTGCAGTAAAAGTACTGTATCAGTGCTGATCTGTGCAGGGACACACCCCTAGCTGGTAACACTCTTCTGCACCTTTACTGCAAGCTGCTGACAATTCATTCATAACTTCTAGCAGGAATAATAAAGGAATGGCACAACATATAGTCCTAAGAATAGATGTTCCAGAATTGTTATTGCATGGGGAATTCAAGTAGTTACTAAGATAGACAGGAGAGGGGGCAACTGTAAGTAATTAATTTTAATTCCTACTCATTCTTATTTTTAAGAGTCCAGTGCAGTCCCTTGCATAACTGCACGTGCACAGGTAGCTGTCAATCACTGACAGGACCGCCCACTGGACTCTTAAAGCTCAGAATGAGCAGGAATTACAAGTTATACTGAATCTTTCCCCACAGAACCACATATCAATCTGCTCAGCTCATCCTGCTCTATAACCTGATGCCCACAGACAAGACAGTAATGGAAAAAGTTCAGGTCCTTTAAGGTCGACAGACGATCTGGACACAGTGCTCGGTTTTCATAAGCAAATTCTACAGCATTCAAAGTCCATTACACATTATATTTACATACTCTGTATTTGCAGACTCCAAATCATCAGATGCATGAAGACTCGGCTTGACGAGGGTTAAAATCTGGCGTATTAAAGGAAATGATCTCACTGAGGCTTTGAAGGCAAGTTTCAGGTTTCTCCTGCAAACCCTTACTGTCAACAGTCAATCAATGGCTGCAGAGATGCAAAAATCCATTCTACTGAGACAGCCCCAGGACCAGCATCCCCATCTGCCTAAGGAGTTGGCTATTGAGGGAATCCTCGTTAATGGCTATAAAATGCACCGTCCGGGTCACCTGGGGACCGGAGCATTAAGTGCATGGCTTTACATCTCTCTGTGAAGAGACGAGAGCAATGCGGAGGAAGAGAGGGAGGATCTGGCCAGCGGAGATCAATAAAACTATTACAATGAGACGAGTAGACAGCTATCCGACTGGACAGGATGAGGTATATATTTATTTCATCTCCTTATTTACTCATAATCAGAAAATGCTACTTGAAAGTTAATAGTGGTGTGATCGATACAAATGCAGCGTCTTCATTCATTATTAAACCGGACTTCTTCCGATTCCACAGACGCACTAATATTCGGAACAGAAATTCACCATTGGCTTGCACCTATTAAAGGAAAGCACTCCTTGTGTCTCCTGTAAAGGATGTAGTAGGGGATTATATAAAATAACATTACAGTAAAATTGTAAAATTGTTGGAGATGTTCAAATCCCTGCCGTTATATCACCCACAGGTCCGTCAACAGAATGAAGGCTGTCATTCAGTGTAGGTCCGTCAACAGAATGAAGGCTGTCACTTGTATAAGTGTGCAATGCATAACCTGTACCGAGGTCCCCTCCTGCCATGTGTCATTTATAATACTGGCGTTTCTGCCCCAAAAAAAAAAAAAAAAAAAAGCAACAATCTATGTAGCTGTCAACATAAGACCGGACTCACACGAACATACCCCAGACAGAACTCACAGCATCATAGACACTCATGTCCGTCAGAGGCCATTCCAAGGAAACGTTTCCCTTCTCCCTTTGGCCGAGATCTAGATGTCATATGCAAAGGGTCTTGGATGGTCATGTGACTGAATATATTTAAAGGGGTTTGTCAGGAGTAGAATACTGATGACTTGTCATCAGGATAGGTGATTTATATCAGTTCAATTCCCATCACCACCAAACATCAGCCATTTTGAAGAACCCATTGATGTCACGTTCATCAGTCACATGGCATACGTGCAGCATAGTCCCATTTAGGCCTAGGCCAAAAATCGTTAGGGCTAATGTAAACCCCCAATTTACCATCTAAAACATTGGGAAGTATGAATATCGTACGCTTGGAAAACCCCTTTAAAAACTGACAACCATTTTCCAAGCTTCATACACATTTAAAGGGGTTGTCCCACGAAAAATATTCTACAGTTTTTAAACCAGCACCTGGATCTGATTACTTTTGTAATTGCATGTAATTAAAAAATTATTATAGCTACTGAGTTATTCAATAAAAAGTATCTGTATAGAGCCACTTAATTTCTTATTTCTTTGACCTGCTCACTGAGAAGGCCGCACAGGCTCAGTTTCATCCTTCAACTGCCTCCTGAGCTGTGATAGGCAGACCTGAGACACGCCCCCTCAGCTGCAGCAGAAAAGACACTCCCCTTGAGCTGTCAGCTCAATATAAATCTAGCAGAGCAATGAATGGGGAGATCTCTGGATCCATATGAGGTACAGGGCTGGTTTTAGCTTTGTTAGAAAGAGACTGTCCTGTACTATATGATTTTTTACATTATTCATGGAATAACCCCTTTAAGGCTCATTCAGATGAGCGATGTTCACATCCGGCTGCTGTCCCAGTGTAGACTGGTCAGCACCCGGACTGAACACCGTCCCACTATAGTCAATTTCTGCATGGTCCGATTTTCCTGCAGAATTCCCCCATTCAAGCCAATGGGTACACAATAAAAATGCGTTATCCACATGCGGTCCATTTTTTTTAAAAAAAAATCGTCGACTGGATGAGTAGAACATGAAATTAGTGCTGCAGCTTGATACATGATGGGAGTAATAGTCATGAAAACAAAAAATTAAAACAATAAAAAATATTAATAAAAATATATTTTCACCACGTACTCTATCAACCACTCTAGGAGTGGGAGTTTTTTAAGACATACATGTCCTACAACGGCAGAGGTCTTCTCATTGGTGACCATTCACCTCCCCTTGCGCGCTGCCTGGACATTACTCTATTGGAATGCACAATACAAGGCAGGATAATAGACAAGAAATTCAGATAGCCAGTTTAAATATAGCAAGTTGTATCTAAAGTTAGACATGTTCTCAGGAATATGTTTAAGTACTTGTGTGCCTCTGGGATTGTGAAAAGAGTTGTGAGGCCCCACAGCAAATGAGCTAACGTTCTCCAGCTCCTGCACACTACACCACCGCCGTGATGTAGCACAGAACGCATTACCAACGGTAATAAACAGGGCCGACTCTGACGATACTTATGTGACGTGGGTTGTGGAGGGGAGCACTGGTGCAGAAGGAAAGGGTTAATCACCCAACTTCTGCAATGAGCCACAGTCATAAGTGTTAGAGAAGTCTGCAACCTGCGGATATGAAACATAGCATTGCCAATAAGTCTCCATACCCTGGAGCTCTTCCAGTAAGGCTACATTCACATGACTGTATGTGATTTGCAGTCCGCAAAATACAGATACTGGCCGTGTAGGTTCTACATTTTGTGGCCCTATGATAGAATTTTTGTCCGCAATTGTGGAGAAGAATAGGACATGCTCTATCTTTTTTGCGCATACCAGGAGCGGAACTACGGATGCGGACAGCCCACAATGTGCTGTCCATATCTTTTGCAGTCCAATTGAAATGCAGTCGTCTGAATGCACCCTTAGTCTCCACACAGGACTGGTCTCTTAAAAGGAGATTCAGCACCCTGCCTTCTTCCCTATGCTTTTCCCTTTCAATTTGGCCTCTCCTGACCCATTTTCACCATGTAAACCAATCCCTCCGGTTTGTTGCCATCCTGTATGTAGCACTTCCTGTTCCTGTATCCAACCAAACCCATGATGCACTTCTCCCTCCTCTGCCACAGGTCCACCCATAACAATGCCCAGCTAGATTATAGCTCCTTCCACACAGCTAGTTATATAGATACTAACACCCAGCTAGTTTATAGCTCCTCCCACCAGCTAGTTACATAGACACTCCCCTATGAGGGCCCCACCCATGGACATAACATCACAGGAAATAAGAAAGAGCTGCATGGACATGGTCATGTGACCAAAGCCCAGAACAGGAGATAGGAGCAATAAACGTATAAGAAATACATCACAAAACTACATCTACCTTCATAAATTATTATTTTAAAGGATGCTGATGCAAACTGGAAAACCCCTTTAAGGTTGCAGGTCTGTGGGAAGAGCATTAAAGGCCTGTTCATTCAAAAGATCTGTGGGGGTGCATGCTTACGTTTTTTTCTGATGTAAAGTTATAATTTGGCATAAGTTCCATAAAACTGGAAAAACGCTTTGCTGAAACTTTACAATACACCACTACAGAAGTCCATAAAAAATGTCTCTTTTTCTCCTTTTTTTTTTACATAAAACATAGTTGAAAAGACATTAACAGGGGTTTGAATGGAAAATCTGGACACTGGATTTACCGAACACGTAAGGAAACTTGAAAAATCCTCCTTATACCATCATGGGAAACAATTCATGTACAGCACAGTAATAAATGTCAGATTCCCAATATTCTGTCCTGCAAATCCATCAGCACAAAGCAGGAGTCATGTAGAGCAGACCGCATCTTGTCTACGGGGCGGCAAAAACTGGTTGTTGTAAAACTGTCTGTTGCTGACTTCATATGGCTGTAATACAGAACATTTGAGTATACATAGTACACTGTTTAACTGCACTTGGATCTCTATAGATGCCTATGGTGGTCTAAGCCCAATGCCAATGGACTACACGGGGTGTTTCAGCCATAAGACTGAAGCTAAAATGTGCTTGTATTATGGGCATATATATTGCATTATGTCCCATATATATCAGAACATTATCAACTGAACCCACTATTTTTGGTGGGACTTGACAAAAATCTATGCACAAGGGAGCTCCCAACTATTCCCTAACATATATTGTGGGATAGGTTGAATTTCAATACTAGATGCTCCTAAACATGTATTATGACCAAGTAGAAGCATCCTATAGGCTCCCATATACATTAGAACATTATTAACCCATTTTTTGGAAGAACTTACCGACAACCTAATGGCCATGGGAGCTCCCAACTCTTCCCCAACGGATATTGGGGGCAGACTGATGAGATGGATTGAATTTCAATACCCTATCCTCCTACCAGAGAAGCCTGTATTACGTCCAAGTGGAAGCATCCTATAGGCTCCCATATACATCAGAACATTTTCAAGAAAACCCACCATTTATGGTGGAACTAGCCAACAATCTAATGTGCATGGGGAACTCCCACCGATACTCCAATAGATATTGGGGAAGACTGATGGGATGGGTTGAATTTCAATACCAGATCCTCCTACCAGAGAAGTCTGTATTACAACCAAGTGGAAGCATCCTATAGGCTCCCATATACCTTAGAAAATTATCAACCGAACCCACCATTTTTGGTGGAACTAGCCAACAATCTAATGTGCATGAGGAACTCCCACCAATACCCCAATAGATATTGGAGGAAGACTGATGGGATGGGTTGAATTTCAATACCCGATCCTCCCAGCAGATAAGCTACAACCAGAGGTGTCTGGCAGTGGCATTTTCCTCTCTCGCCCAGTTTCATCAAGTATGTGTATGGTGGGGTTGGAGGAGCTGTTGGCTGAATGAGATACTGAAGGTAGACCTAAATGGTGGCCAGATGCTAAAACGCAGTCAGTAATTCATACATTGAACAGTGCAGGGAAGCTACAAAAATTTACCTCCCCTGCCTTTCTAGGGAACAGATTTTGATAACCAAAACCTTTAAGAGCATTCATGTATATGCAGTTCTGTAATAGTCAGATATAGCGGTACCTCCGACTCTCTGGCTCACCAAAGCTGAACCTACACCTTGAATTCCACAACTTCAGCCTTGGTTCTCCTCCACTACCTTGACACAATGGCTAAAGTTTAGTCACTTTACGTAACTCACTTCTTTTCAGGCAAAACTGTTGATTGAGTCACCAAAAAAAGGGAAGACTCAATGAATTCCTATGGGTGTGTAAGTCTTGTGATGTCACGTATCTAATATCATCTAGAACAGATCTTTTCGAGATGGGTGAAAACAGAACACTTTGTGAAGTACAAAGATATCCAGCCACTTGCTCAAAACAACAAGTACAATGCAAAAATAATTTTAAAAACTGCATTGATCTAATGGAAGTCAGAACCGCCATGTGGTATGACTTATCAATGGGTTACCATAAAAGCGTTCCCTGACATATACATAAGCTGCCTTACGTTGAGTGCATTGCGCAATTTAACCTATTTGATGCTGGAGGAAAAGCATCTAAAAAGCACCAGCAGAGAACGCCTAAGTGAAGATACTGAAGAAAAAGTATTAATAATTTATTGCCACTAATTTATAACCTGATTCCTGGCATCCAGGAAAACCAAGAACGATATCGTAAAATTATAAAAACGCTACAGTGTTAGTAAATTTGCTCAATTATGTGTTAATGGTGGCAAATACCAAAGCAACTGAAGCCAAATTTATGCAAAAATGGTACGCAATCGGGCACTGGCAAATTATGCAGCTCATTTGCCCTTGCCTATAGTACCCCCTCAAAAGGAAAAAGTTGCACAAGGTCTAAGACAGTTGGCAGAACAACAGTAGAGACCTATAACTCAACTTGTCTCCCAACAATACGTGTAGACACCCAGAAATCAACCGATCTTCAGGCACTAGCCATAAGTGCCAATAACTCAACGGTTCTTTCGGCACTACCCGTAGGCGCACATAACTCAACCAATCTCCCGGTACTACCCATAGGCATGCATAATTGAACCTTTCTCTTGGATACCCGTAGGACCCATAACTCAACAGTTCTCCCAGAACTACCCATAGGCACCCACAATTCAACCATACTCCTGGCACTACCCATAGGCAATCATAATTCAACCGTAATCCTGGCACTACCCATAGGCAATCATAATTCAACCATACTCCTGGCACTACCCATAGGCAATCATAATTCAACCGTAATCCTGGCACTACCTATAGGCACCAATAATTCAACCATACTCCTGGCACTACCCATAGGCAATCATAATTCAACCATACTCCCGACACTACCCATAGGCAATCATAATTCAACCATACTCCCGACACTACCCATAGGCAATCATAATTCAACCATACTCCCGACACTACCCATAGGCAATCATAATTCAACCATACTTCCGACACTACCCATAGGCACCCATAATTCAACCATATTCCCGGCACTACCCATAGGCACTCATAACTCAACCATACTCCCGACACTACCCATAGGCAATCATAATTCAACCATATTCCCGGCACTACCCTTAGGCACCCATAACTCAACCATACTCTTGGCACTACCCATAGGCAATCATAATTCAACCATACTCCCGACACTACCCACAGGCAATCATAATTCAACCATACTCTCGGCACTACCCATAGGCACCCATAACTCAACCATACTCCCGACACTACCCATAGGCAATCATAACTCAACCATATTCCCGGCACTACCCATAGGCACCCATAACTCAACCATATTCCCAGCACTACCCATAGGCAATCATAACTCAACCATATTCCCGGCACTACCCATAGGCAATCATAACTCAACCAATCTCGAAGCACTACCCGTTCATGTAAGCACCCCAGTACTGCATATGCAGTGGAATATCTTTTGCCTACTAACGCTCTAAACTTCCTAAAAATTATGATTCCGAAAAGCGATTGTATACGCAAGCTAAAATAGGGACAATTACGGAGGACTTCCGACACAAGCAACATGATTTAGAGGGGTTAAGTACACAATGGTGACACACTGGTAAGCAGCTTTTTTTCAACATTTTAAAAGGGCAGGAATCTGTCGGAAAAGTATGATGACCGTAATAGCAGTCTCCTATATGTCGTACAGCTGGGAGAAAGCACAACGATTGGGTTTAAGAAAATACGTAGAGGCTCTGGTCGACAACTTCGGTCCTTCACTGTACGCACCGGGGCATTACGTCTCAGATACACGCTATAAGATCCTGCATTGTGAACGGTAATCAGAACGCCGGTGCAACATGTCCATCGACGAAAAAAGTTGAGTGACTTGAATTGTGCAAACATGGAAAGCCGTAGCAAGAATTTGACGGCATTTTATTTCGCCTTAAACCGTGTCATTTGTAACGCGCCAAAGTTGCATCACAAAAATGCCTGAAAGAAATGACACTGTATCGTTAACCTGCGATGATTGCAACCTGTGGTATTAAAAGACCATAAAGCGACGAGGTTCTGCAGCAGCAGGCAATGCATCATTTCCACAGGTTGATGCACTAGAACATACGGGCTCAGCTGCTGCATAGGAGATTATTGATGAGCTGGCCTGTGCAGGAGTCATTGTACGGAGCCACCAGCAGCAGTATTCCTCTGCATTCCTCCCTGGTAATTCATGCCATAACCCAACCGAGATGCACAGAAGAGCAATCACCCCCTATGCACATACCATACATGCCTGTCTACATGCAGATGGAGCAAGCAGCCTGTGCTCACTGCTGCTGCTCCCCACCCACCCACACTGCCTCCTCTTACCTTCCCTGGCTTTCAGCAGCACAGTGTTGGCCACAATGTTTTCAATCTCCATGATCAGGAATGAATGCAGTGCAGATCACGCATCTCTGTTCCTAGCAAGCAGCTGCCCTCTTGGTGCATAGATCCCGAGCATGGGGCAACCTCATCTCCAGCAGCAGCAGCACATTGTGTGCAACCTCCTAGCATTGGGGATACATAGAGTGGTTGTGTGCTCCAGCTCTGCTGCTCTGCTCTGCTCTGCTGGGTTTCTTCCTTCCTGTTTTGCTCTCAGTGCTGCCTCTAGTGAGGAGGGGACATGGCTGGAACCCCTCCCAGAAGCAGAATGAACCTTCAGTCTTCTCCAGCCAGCTAAAAAGCTTGTGCATTCACCTAAGCAGAGATTTGTCAATGATGGACACGGCCGCGAAGAACACACGTCTTGTCCCTTGTTGAAACACAAACTGCAGGATCTGTCAGTGAAGAACCTGCAAGGGTTAAAGACGCCAGTGATGGATGGACGGCTGGGATCCCCCCCTCCCCTCCACCGCCGTTCACTGCACTGTAATAATTATGCGTGGTTGTAGAGTCTACGTATGAGGGTCTACTAGGTGGATCTGGATGGAATCACAGAAAACGTAAACCAATATCGTAAAGCGAAATAAACACCGATAAAGATACGTCTGTTGCAGAAATGTTAAGAAATTCTTGCACGTTGGGGGCAAACGTATCGATAACACTGCGTTTCGATTCGTCCACTTTCTTTCTTTCATTCATAACATGCAAATCACAAGGTTTTTTGCGCCAGTCCTATTTTGGACAAGAACTATACCAGTGCTGAGGTGACATTCTAGGAGTGTAAAGCCATTGGCGCATCTTCTTACACGTAAGGATTTTTGTGGTGCGTTGTGTCTAGGGCTGAAGCTATCGACTATTTTTGTTAATGCAATGATTAATCAAGTACTTTAATAATAAAAAGTGCCATCAGGTTCCCCTCCAGTGCCATTAGCTGTCCCCCAATGCCATCAGGTGTCCCCTCAGTGCCACAGCTGCCCCCTCAGTGCCATCGGCTGCCCCCCAAGTGCTATCAGCTGCCCCCTCAGTGCCATTAGCTGTCCCCCAATGCCATCAGGTGTCCCCTCAGTGCCACAGCTGCCCCCTCAGTGCCATCGGCTGCCCCCCAAGTGCTATCAGCTGCCCCCTCAGTGCCATCAGCTGTCCTCCCAGTGCCATCAGCTTCCCCTCCAGTG
Source organism: Rhinella marina (assembly GCA_900303285.1). Classification (NCBI taxonomy): domain Eukaryota; kingdom Metazoa; phylum Chordata; class Amphibia; order Anura; family Bufonidae; genus Rhinella; species Rhinella marina. Next base: position 224,323 of record ONZH01009391.1, read on the forward strand.
CCATCAGCTGCCCCCTCAGTGCCATCAGCTGTCCCACAGTGCCATCAGCTGTCCCACAGTGCCATCAGCTGTCCCACAGTGCCATCAGCTGTCCCCCAATGCCATCAGCTGTCCTCTCAGTGCCATCAGCTGTCCCCCAAGTGCCATCAGCTGCCCTCCCAGTGCCATCAGCTGCCCCCCAAGTGCTATCAGCTGAAGTGCAATCAGCCGAAGTGCAATCAGCTGCCCCACAGTTCCATCTGGTGTCTTCTCAGTGCCATCAGCAGCCCCCTCAGTGCCACAGCTGCCCTCCCAGTGCCATCAGCTGCCCCCCAAGTGCTATCAGCTGCCCCTCCAGTGCCATCAGCTGCCCCTCCAGTGCCATCAGCTGCCCCCTCAGTGCCATCGACTATTTTTGTTAATGCAATGATTAATCAAGTACTCTAATAATAAAAAGCCCCCTCAGTGCCATCAGCTGTCCTCCCAGTGCCATCAGCTTCCCCTCCAGTGCCATTAGCTGCCCCCTCAGCGCCATCAGCTGTCCCTCAATGCCATCAGGTGTCCCCTCAGTGCTACAGTTGCCCCCAAGTGCTATCAGCTGCCCCCCAAGTGCTATCAGCTGCCCCCTCAGTGCCATCAGCTGTCCTCCCAGTGCCATCAGCTTCCCCTCCAGTGCCATCAGCTGCCCCCTCAGTGCCATCAGCTGTCCCACAGTGCCATCAGCTGTCCCACAGTGCCATCAGCTGTCCCACAGTGCCACAGCTGCCCTCCCAATGCTATCAGCTGCCCCCCAAGTGCTATCAGCTGCCCCCTCAGTACCATCAGCTGCCCCCCCATGACATCAACTTCCACCCAGTGCCATTAGCTGCCCCCTCAGTGCCATCAGCTGCCTCCTCAATGCCATCAGCTACCCCCCCAATGCCATTAGCTGAGCCCCCCAGTGCCATCACTCCTAGTGCCATTAGTTTCCCCCCCAGTGCCATCAGGTTGCCCCCCAGTGCCATCAGGTTGCCCCCCAGTGCCATCAGGTTGCCCCCCAGTGACATCAGCTTCCCCTTGCCCTCAGCTGTCCCCCCCAAATGCCATCAGCTGCCCCCTCAGTGCCATCAGCTTCCCCTTCTAGCCATGTCCCCAGCGCCAGTGAAATAAAATACTTACTTCTCCTGTAGAGCCGCCACTCCACAGCTCCTCATCTTCCTCTCTGCAAGCTGCACTGTCGTCCTGACGATGTGTCAGAAGGAAAGTGCAGTGCGGTGCGAGCCGGCGGGTGACCACGGAGCGGTGAGTGAAAGTAAGCGCTTCACTCCCGCTCTGTGGTCACATGACACAAAAAAATCCTCGATTGAAAAAATTTGCATCAAGGATTTTTTTGTTTCGAATTATTCAATTCAATCAAGAAATCGTTTCAGCCCTAATTGTGCCGCATCTTCACCACTTTCCAAAACAACTTGGTTGATTTAGATACATTTAAAAGAGTATTCTGAGATTTTTAAAAAATATATATATATATATTATTTCATGTTCCCCTTCTTGATGTGAATGACAACTTTTCTATTGAGAATTATTATATTTTGTCTACCGGGCCAGATGACAAATTCACGGCCTGGCCTCTGCCCTCTATCTCCACAGCACATGCGTGAAAATGAAATCTTTCACTAGAGCTGTGTGAGCATTGAATACTATCACGCCTCAGGCCAGTTGCGCCTGCACAGTAAGGCACCCTAAGGTGTTGAATGTAAAGAACATGTAGGTCAGGGCCCAAGGCTGCCTGATGGCGCAGGTGCAGCATACCTGGTTAGGGGGCAGGATAGTATTCTACGCTATCCCAGTGCTAGCAAGATCTATTCTCATGCATGCGCAGTGGACATGGAGCGCAGGGGGCAGGTCATGAACGTGTTATCAGTAATGACTGACTATGACTCCCAGCATGCTCCATTCATTTCTGTGGAGTTCTGAGAACAGCCAAGCAAGTGTGCATCTTGGGAGTTGTAGTTTTACCACAGCTGGAGTGCCGGAGGTGAGCCGTCACAGTGTTAGGATCATGTGCACAATGTAAGGTACGTAATCCAGGAAGCGCTTGGAGCATCATTGGGCCAGCAGACAAAATGTAATAATTCTCGATAGAAAAGTTGTTATTGACATTAAGAGGGGGGGTGAAATAAATCTCAGAATACACCTTGAACAATTCAAATCATATAGTTTGCACAAAGTAAAAATGGCGTAGAGACAATATTGTGCTGCAACATAAACCTATTTTAATATATTTTTTAATGTATTTTAATATATCTGCCATGTTGTGCAGGAACCACAGAGAAACAAATTGTCCCAAATACCCCCCCCCCTTCCCGACTACAGACCACCATTTAAAACAAGGTGTAGTTTTTGGGGGCACAGTCTACAGACGGCTGTAGAACAGTCTAAAGCAGAGGTGCACACCCTTTACTGATCTGACAGCCACACTGCCATACTGATACCACTATGGCAGTGGTGGCGAACCTGCAGCGTCCCACATATGATGTGAAAAGGGACACCGCAAACTTTATCATTGCTGTAGCCATGTCACTTATTTTATTGTATGTCTGTCATTTGGGCTGTTGTGCATTTAATTATTTCACCACTAGGTGGTGCTAGTCTGCCATATATATAACCTAGGCAACTGGTTAGAACCAGTTCAGAGAGAGTGTGCAGTTAGAGACAAGCAACTACAAGCAAAGTGCAGGAGGAGAAAGTCATCCCTTCTTTGGCTGCTAATTTTGCCTGGCTCTGGCCAAGTCAGGTTTCATTTTGTCATTCACCACTACTAAGCTGCTAGGATCTGGCAAGTAACTGGATAAAGCAAGTCTATCAAAGGTAAACAGCTGTACCTCAGCTTTATGGACTTTGTCAGCACAAAAGTGATTAGGAGGAGCTTCATGCGCCTGGACACGACTCATAACTTACGGTGCCAAGTTGTATTTGTACCCACTGTAAACCCCAACAGGCAGTGAGGTCTCAATTGTATATTTCAGCATCCGCAAAATAATGGAGCAGATGTATTAATGCCTGCCATGCAGGGGCCGCCCTGAGGGATTGCTATATTGATAAAGGAAACATGTTCTGAAGGTTATCCAGAGTCCAGACTAGTTCAAGAGAATTGACATAGAGGAGATAAGAGTAACTGGAATTTAAAGTAAGAAGTATAACTAAAAGCACACAGTACTAAAGCAACAGCCTAAAGAGGAATACTTGCAGCATCTATACTTATTGCCTACTGAAGTAATTGTAAACTGCACTTTATGAGAAACCATCCCAAGGCAAAAGTAAAAGTTAAACTGTTTTCATACAAGCTGCCTCCTCATCTTCATTTTGCGTCGGAGCAGACGCTGGCGTCACGACAACACTTTTCCAGGACCCTGCCGACAGACACCATAATACCAGACCATCAAGAGCACCTCGCCTCACCATCCGGCAAAGTTCCTGAGTACCAGAGAGTGCCCTGAAGGAAAAGGTGTCCTTCCTTCCACACAACTGTACTCCAGTCCAGGGTGGTGGATGTAGGCAGGCTATTATAGCTAAATGATAAAGTACATGGTGGATATACTATAGTGCACTGTAGTATTCAGGTTAAATTGCTGTGTTGGCACTTTGCGATAAATATTTGGGTTTTAAGTTGCAGTTTTGGGCACTCGGTCTGTAAAAGGTTTGCCATCACTGCTCTATGGCAAATCAAAGGTTTACGCTATAAGGGTACAGTCACACAGTCAGGTTTCTGCAAGCCAAAATCTGGAGTGAATTCAAAAAAGAGGAGACCTCATTTATGGCTTTTATATTTTCTCTCCTTTTAAGATACACTCCTGATTTTAGCATTCAAAACTGCACCAGGAAACCAGCTGGGACTCAGCTGTTTGAGATGACACCAGTGTTCCTATGAGCGCTGCGACTTCTCTCAGCTTTGACTAGGCCAGTGACGACACTCAAGTGAATGGGGCTGAGTGCGATCCCAAGAACAGCCGCTATACAATGTACGGCGCTGTGCTTGTTAATCTGGTGTCTTCTCAAATAGCTGATCGGCGGGGGTCCCAGGTGTTGGACCCCCACCGATCAGATACTGATGACCTATATACAGGATACATCATCAGTGTAAAAATATCGGAAAACCCGTTTAATCTGTGACCTTCTGGTTGCTTAAATGGGTTGTGCAAGAATGATGGGGGATTGTTTCGGCAACCCCCCCAATTCGGCCACATCTGTAAAGGGAACTTTACTTTCCTGCTTCTTCTTAGCACTGGCTTCCCGCTCCTTTTTCTCCAGGCCTGCGATGCTCCCTCACAGTAAACATCCGGTTTGACCTCTCCGCAGTGAGTCTATGGCCACGGCAGTGACCGACATCCCTTACATCATGACAAATGGTGACACAACGCAAGGGGATTCGGTGTCACGAACCAGGAAAGGAGTAGTGCAGCCCTGAGCTCCACCCGTACCACTATCCCTCCCTACTTGCACGGTCCGTCCTAACCGACGTGGCGCAACTGGACGATGGTCCCTAGCTTACGTATGTGCAGGGCCTTACAGGGAGGGGAACAATGGGAGAAAACAATAGACTAAGACAGAAAACACAGACACGTAAATGTTTACCAAGCCGAGGTCAAGAGCCAGGAGGTCACGTCAGAATAAAGGGAAAACACAGGATCGGAGTCAAATTCAAGCCGAGGTCAGAAGCAAAGAGGACGCGTCAGTAGAGGGGGTATCACAAGGACAAAGTCAAATCCAAGCTGAGGTCAGGAGCCAGGAGGTCGCGTCAGTACAAGGGGGATCACAAGAACGAAGTCAAATTCAAGCCGAGGTCAATATACAGAAGTCGCAATATCAGTTACACGCTGGTGAGGTATAAAGACCAATCACAGGCAACCTGTGGCCAGCAGGTTGCCTGTTTAAATAGGTCAGGCTGGTGGGTCACGTGGCGTGGCCAGCATCACGTGATCCTTGTCAGGAGGAGTTACACAGGTGAGCGCCGACTCATCTACTTCGGCGCTCAAATCCCCTCTTGCTCGTTGCCTAGGGGATGGAGGACCCCGGCCGTGCTGGAGAAGCACGCACCGCCAGGTCCTCCCCGCCCCCTGGTTGCCAGGGAGATGAGGACGCCGGCCGGAACTGAAGGCGGCTCCCCGTTACATTCGGTCTCAGCCCGTGACTGCCTGCAGTGCTGTCAAACCGGATGTTTACAGAGATGGAGCCCAGCGGAGCATCGGAGTCCTGGAGGAAAAGAAGCAGGGAACAATATTCCCTTTACAGGTCCGGGTTCCCACATTCTTGCACATCCCCTTTAAGTAAGCTTGATGAACTCCTGCAAAAAGCAATCAATAGGGTAATATAGGTTTGTCTGTTACCAACTGCGTTGGTTGTGACAGTAGATTATTGCGATGGACTATTGCTTGCCTTATTGGTCAAAAAAACAATTTATTTTTCCTATTCATGAGGCAATGACTTGATATTATGAAATTATATGTTTGTGACTAAAACGTCTTACGTAAGGTATTACTATGCAATGAATAGGGCATTTCAAAAGAAGCATTATTGCAATATACAGTACATGCAATAAAAATATTGTATGCACATTTTCCTCTCTGGTAGCGCCCCCTGCTGTTTTTCCTTCTGGTCCACCTTCTACTGCGTTCAGTGAAGGACCGACATTGCTTCCCTGCTCTCTCTTGTCAGTCTCAATGTAGTAATCTTATAGTGAAGATACCCAGACACCATTCATCTCTGGTTCTAAATTCATATAAATACACAATATGAAGATTTATATTGGGGCACCTACTCATTACACCGACAGGAGCTTTTATGACATCTCATAGGCAGTAATATGGAATTGGTCACCCTTCTTCAGCTAAAACAGTTTCAACTCTTCTGGGAGGGCTTTGTACAAGATTTTGGAGGGTGTCTGTGGGAATTCTGTCCCACTCAGCCAGAAGAACATTTGATGTTGGACAATAATCTCTGATGGCTCTCCATTCTAGTTCATCCCAAAGGTGTAGGATGGGGTTGAGGTAAGAGCTTTGAGCTGACCAGACAAGTTCTTCTTCACCAGACTCACCCCACCATGTCTTTATGGTCCTTTCTTTGTACACAGTCATGCTGGGACAAAAAAAAGGTCTTTCACAAACTATTCCCACAAAGATGAAAGCATAGAATTGTCCAAATCATATTGTTATGCTAAAGGATTAAGATTTCCTTCACTGGCACTAAGGGGTCTAGGCCAACACCTGCAAAACAACCCCATAACGTTATCCTTCCTTCACTAAACTTCACGTCTGGCACAATGAAGTCAGGAAGGTGACATTCTCCTGACATTCACCAAACCAGACTCGTCCATCAGACTACTAGATATAGAAGTCTGATTCATTAAAGGGAGTTTGTCACCTCATTTTCACCAATATAACTAAGAGCACAGCCCCACAGAAGATTGCAGACACATCCCAGACATACCTGTGTGCACTTTGTGTCTGTATTACATGTCACATCCCAGACATACCTGTGTGCACTGTGTGTCTGTATTCAATGTCACATCCCAGACATACCTATGTGCACTGTGTGTCTGTATTACATGTCACATCCCAGACATACCTGTGTGCACTGTGTGTGTGTATTACATGTCACATCCCAGACATACCTGTGTGCACTGTGTGTGTATTACATGTCACATCCCAGACATACCTGTGTCCACTGTGTGTCTGTATTACATGTCATATCCCAGACATACCTGTGTGCACTGTGTGTCTGTATTACATGTCATATCCCAGACATACCTGTGTGCACTGTGTGTCTGTATTACATGTCACATCCCAGACATACCTGTGTGCACTGTGTGTGTATTACATGTCACATCCCAGACATACCTGTGTGCACTGTGTGTGTGTATTACATGTCACATCCCAGACATACCTGTGTGCACTGTGTGTGTGTATTACATGTCACATCCCAGACATACCTGTGTGCACTGTGTGTCTGTATTACATGTCACATCCCAGAAATACCTGTGTGCACTGTGTGTGTATTACATGTCACATCCCAGACATACCTGTGTGCACTGTGTGTGTGTATTACATGTCACATCCCAGACATACCTATGTGCACTGTGTGTCTGTATTACATGTCACATCCCAGACATACCTATGTGCACTGTGTGTGTATTACATGTCACATGCCAGACATACCTGTGTGCACTGAGTGTGTGTGTATTACATGTCACATGCCAGACATACCTGTGTGCACTGTGTCTGTATTACATGTCACATCCCAGACATACCTGTGTGCACTGTGTGCTGTATTACATGTCACATCCCAGACATACCTGTGTGCACTGTGTGTCTGTATTACATGTCACATCCCAGACATACCTGTGTGCACTGTGTGTCTGTATTACATGTCACATCCCAGACATACCTGTGTGCACTGTGTGTGTATTACATGTCACATCCCAGACATACCTGTGTGCACTGTGTGTCTGTATTACATGTCACATCCCAGACATACCTGTGTGCACTGTGTGTCTGTATTACATGTCACATCCCAGACACACCTGTGTGCACTGTGTGTCTGTATTACATGTCATATCCCAGACATACCTGTGTGCACTGTGTGTCTGTATTACATGTCCAGGAAAAGCACTTTTTTCTGAAGGAAAACAGCTCCCAAGTGCCCAGCGGAAAGTGAAAGTAGAAACAGCTTTCACTCCTGACTCGATTTCTAACAGCTATATCTTCTGATATAGTTCATATAAGGCTATGATTCTGGCATCTTTGAAAGGTTGGAATGCCAGCTTTCAAACAAGGTCAGGTTCATATTTCTAGTGGCTACCAATCCCAAGATATGAGCAGCTAAAGCAGCCCTCTCCTCTTCAGTCTGGTTTGCTTTGGGCACTTGCAGCAGCAGAGCTGGGCACTCAGGTACTGTTTTCCAGCAGAATAAAAGTGCATTTCCTGGACATGGAATAAAGGCACAAAGTGCACACAGGTATGTCTGGATATGTATGCAATCTTCTGTGGGGCAGTGGTCTTAGTTATATAGGTGAAAATGAGGTGACAGACTCCCTTCAAACCACAGAACATGTGTCACGAAAGGGAATAGTGAGCCCTGTCTTGAATCCCAACCTCTGTCCCTGCCTACTTACACGGTCCGTCCTAGGCAACCGCATGTAACTGGGCAGCAATCCCTAGCCTAAATAAGTGCTGGGGCGTAAAGGGAAGGGGAACACGAGGAGCAATAAACAAACAAAGACAGAACTCACACAATATATAGGAGGGTCAGCGAGCCAAGAGTCGTACCAGGATGTCACATCAAAACCAGGGGAGAAAGCAGAAAGCGAAGTCAAAATACGTAAGCCGAGATCCAAAAACACTGTAGTCAATCAATGGGAACAAACACAAGCACTGGAGGTAAAGACCAAACACAGGCAACCTGTGACCAGCAGGTTGCCTGTTTAAATAGGCCTCCAAATGGGTCATGTGACGTGGCCAGCATCACATGACGCAAATCACATGATAAATAAAGCTGAGCGCTGGCTCAAAAACCAGTGCTCAAAAACGTGTTCATGTTTATCACATGGCGTGGTCAGCGCCACGTGACCTTATACATAAATATAAAATATAACTGAGCGCTGGCAATTAGAGATGCTCGGCCGAGCATGCTCGGGAGCAATTTTCGAGGAGGCCTCGCCTGCTCGTTGCCTAGGGGAGCGGGGAGGACGCCGGGCGTGCGGCAACTGAGAGTGCCCCGGGTCCTCCCTGCTCTTGGTTGTCATGGGAGCAAGGACGCGTCCTGGATCCTGCGATTGTATGGGAGACCGGCGGCACAGCACAGGGCGATCGCGCTGCTGGATCCCCATTACAATGTTTCCACTGCTCCAGAATCCACTGCTGCCATGCTTTACACCACTCCATTGGCATTGTGCTTGATGAAGTAAAGCGTGCCTGCAACCCATGCCATGAAACTCCAAGTGCCTAGTTTTTATGCTGATGTGAATGGCTCATACGGTTTGGACACTCTGCAGTTATGGAGTCAGCAGAGCGTTGGTCACTTTTATGCACAATGCACCTCACTTTGTAACATTACATGGTCTCCACTTCATAGCTCAGTTGCTGTAGTTCATAGATGCTCCCACTTTACTATAATACCACCCACATGTGATGGTGGAACCAACTCAATGCAACAGTGGCATCCTATTAGTATATCACTTGTTACAGCAGTGGAACCACTGTGTCAACCAACAGATCTATCGGCTATTCCTAAGGGTGTTATCCTGGTAATTCCCTGGTTTTCACCCTTTAACCCCTGTACAGGCATCTGGACTTTGCTGCAGGGGAACGTAGTCTCTGTGTGATTGACAACTGACCCACAAGGGTCAGAGACAACAGTGCACTGCACTGAGGGGAAAGCTAAACCATAGTCAGGGACAGAGCTATGTCAGGGCAGGAAGAGTACGAGCAGTCTGATAAACAGTCTGAGGTCAGAGCAGCAGCAAAGGGCACAGTCAATACAGAAGTCAAGTACAGGTCAAGTTAGACAACAGAGGGTAGGAATCCAGTAAAATGGCAGAAGTCAGAATACAGCAGACAAATAAATACAGCACACATCTTTGCAGGAACTAGCCAGCTAGGAACCTATTGCTCAGGCAGCTTCCCACAGGGAAGAGACAGTGAGAGGCAGGTCTGGATGGCTGGAAAAGGTGAGCAGAGCAGTGGCAGATGTGGTTTTTCATTGTAACTCCGCCCTCGAATTCAGTGAGCTCTTTAGAACAAGCCATTTTTTTCATAAATGTTTGTGAATGCATGGTTAGGTGCTGAATTTTATACACCTGTGAGAATGGGACTGAATGAAACACCTGAATTCAATGATAAAGGCATGTGTCCCAATATATTTTTCCATATAGTGTATATAGCTATACCTCTCGCTAGACAGAGAAGAAAATTGGGGGAGCACTGTTTATCAGTAGAATTTCTAGGGCTCCTATTTTCTACATTGAGGAGGAAGACAGGAGAATGAATTAACAAGAGGGAGATTTTTTTTTGCATTGATATTGTTAAAATAATGGTGTGCATTACTCCAGATACTTTACTACTATTTAATACTGTATGTGAGATGACCATTTAAAGGGGTTGTTCACCACTGGGGGACTTCCTGGTAGACCTTCCCCTTGCTTGGCCAGACCGGTAGAGGAAATCATACTCACCTGATTCCTGCCACTGGGTTTCAACTCCTTCACTCCCGCGCCATCCTGCAGCACCTCACAGGTCACATGGCTGCTGCAGTCCGGCCGCAATGGTGATGCATCCCCATGTGGTCAGTCATCAGCTGCATCGTCCATATGATCCACAGCCATCAGGTTTCTTTCAGGTTTTTCAGACACCCAAAGCTAATGTCTGTGATCGGTGATAACGTTGTGCTCCAGGGGCCCGAACGGCCATCCCATGCTGAGATTGGGGGAGCTGTTCTTTTGTTGTGGTAGCCTCGAGCCCTCTGAAGTGTTTATAGGAGCATAACAAATCTCCTATAGACTGCAATGGTAATTCATTGCAGTCTTTGGGATAATAGCTCTCTAATGATCCCATGTTCAAGTGTAAAAAAAAAAAGTTGTTTTTAATACATATATTCATTCAAATCACCCCCTTTTCCCATCATAAAAATAAACAAAAAATAAAGTTGATTTGCACTGCTGTGACCCATGTTATTAAAATATAAGTGTATTTCTCCCATACAGTGAACTGCACAATGGGGGATGGGGGGAATCAAAATGACCAATTTGCTGTTTTTAGTACCTTTACCTACAAAAAAAAAAAAATTAATAAAAAGTGTTCAAAAAAGTCATACACACTGGTATCAATAAAAACTACAGATAACCCCATAAAAAAGAGCCCTCACACAGCTCTGCAGACATACCGGTAACTATAAAACGGTTGTGGGGGTCAGAATATGGTAATGCCACGAAAAAAATAATTTTTTCCAAAGTTTTTTTTTTTTCAGTATTAAAACACAAGAAACACAACATAAATGTGGTATCACTGTAATCATACTGACCCAGAGAATTATGTTAAAACCGCCATAAAAATTAAAGGGAACTTGTCATCTCCGAAACACCCCCTGAACTAGAGTAAGCGTGTATAGTGTAAGTGATGCTGAATCCGATTATGTAAGTTTTATCTTCATACTCACTTCCATTCTGACGCTGTGCTCCCACAAACCTGCAGTAAAATGCACTCGCTGGACTCCAGTGCTCACTCACATAATGGAGAGGACTCAAAGAAGAGTCCACTGAGTGCATTTTACTGCTGGTTTGTGGGAGCACAGCGTCAGAATAGAAGTGAGTATGAAGATAAAACTTACATATTCTGATTCAGCATCACTTACACTATACAATGCTTACTCTAGTTCAGGGGGTGTTTCGGTGATGACAGGTTCCCTTTAAACCTATAAATTATGACAGAATTACCTTTTTTTCCCAATCCCAATGAAAAATTTTTACAGCTTCTTGCTACATAATATGCAATATTCATTGCCACCAATAGAAAGTGCAACTTATCCCACAAAAAAAAACAAGCCACCATACAGTTATGTGAAAAATAAAAAAGTTATGTCTCTGGCCAGGCAGGAAGTAAAAAACAAAAATGTAAAAATGAAAAATTGCAGGGTCCTATGGACGCAGGGACAGCTACCAGAAACTGAGACATACCTCCCCCGTAAGGGGACAGTGGGACAGCCTCTGCAATCTGGGACTGTCCCGTTGAATCCGGGACGGTTGGGAGGTATGGACAATCTCTAACACAGCTAGAACCAGCCCTGTACCTCACATGGATCCAGAGATCTCCACATTCATTGATCCTGTTGATCTACCAGACTTATATCAAGCTGGCAGCACAGGAGGTGTGTCCTTTCTGGTGCAGGTCAGGGGGTGTGTCCTTATTGCTGCAGCTCTCTTCCTATTACAGCTCAGGAGGCAGTTGAAAGATAGAACTGAGCATGTGCGTCCACCTCAGCGAGGTGGACAGAGAAATAAAAAACAAAAAACAGCAGGTGGCGCTATACAGATACATTTTATGAAATAAGTCAGTGGCTGTACTACATTTTTAATTACATGCAATTACTAAAATATTCAGGTTTGAAAACTGCAGAATATTTTTCTTGGGACAACCCCTTTAATACTCTAGTAGGTCTTTAAACTTCCTGAAGTTTCCAAATTAAAATGACCTGATTTTAGCTACCCTCCAGTGCCATGGCTGTGATCATCATTATAGACTTCCTCGGGCGACATGGCATCCATGGGTGTAACCCTGTAAAATTGATCTTTCCTTCTCCCCCTTATTGGCATTTGAATTTCACGTTCTGTGAGTGCAGAGAAAGCATCTAATGCCCTGAAAAAAACAGGATGGTAATCAAATTAAGGCTTGGAAAGCAGAGAACATTTTTGTGCTCACGGAGAACAGAAACCAATTGTGACAGACTTGTAAGACTGAAGAACCTGACACAAGACACACTCGACTCTCCTGCTCTTATTACTGCACGTAATGTGCTGTTCTTTTTTCTACTCTGACGTTGAGACTAAGAAGAGTCCGTCATTAGCTTTTTGCTTTCCTAATCAAGGGTATACTGAACTAGAAGATCTCTTTAGCAAAATGAAGGGTCACCCTCTTTAATTAACGCAACTGTTTCGCTAAAATCTTGTACTGAACATCTCCAGCACAGACTGATGAGTCCTCCTGATATTCATGAGCTGCCTGTTCTCCCCAACGTACCATGACAGGGAGGTGGGAAGAGCAGGGTGATGGGGTCCTCAAGAATATCAGGACTCATCGCCTCACATGGGGCAGTTCTTTGAGGCCAATTTACACAGAGCAGTTCTTGAGCCCAGTTCACACCAGACAGTACTTTAAAGGGGTATTCTGGTTACCCTAAATATAACTTATGTTTTAGACTAATTCATCATCAATAATTACCTCATATAATGTAAATTTCACATATTTACCTTCAGTAGTAAAAGTAGTTTTCTTCCACTGCTACCTACTGTGTTTCCTCATAAATTACCATGGCAGTGATCTATAGTTCTGAGCCTTTGTTAGGTTGAGCATGCTCACTGTGTAGAGTAGAGGGGGGCGTGACTGCACTGTGATATCAGGCAGTCAACACTTATAAAATAGCACAAACTCACAGCAGGGAAGCTAGGGATTGTAGTTTTGGGAGGGAAGATCTCTCAGTGTGCTGCAGGCTCACACAGGAGCTAGACAATTGGATTGCAAGGTAAAATGAAGCTCTGATCACATGTTTAGGTGTGAGTTATGGTTGGGTCGTAGCTTGCAACCTTAAAGGGAACCTGTCATCAACTTTATGGTGACCTCACTGAGGGCAGCATAAAATAGTGACAGAAATACTGATTTCAGGGGTGTGTCACTCATGAGCTAAAAGTAAGTGGTTGCCAAGAACCAGCATCATAATCATTGCAGCCCAGGCCTTGAAAAGAGTCAAACCTACCTGAGAAGAGTCCTGGTTATTCCTAATCTCCTGCTCTCCCGCCCATCTGCTGATGATTGGCAGTTCTCTCCTAGAGAGAAAGGGGGAAAACTAGGTAGAAGACTGTCAATCATCAGCAGGTGGGCAGGGAGAGCAGGAATTCATGAATAACCATGACTCTTCTCAGGTGGCTGGGACTCTTTTCCAGGCCTAATCTGCAATGATTGTGATACTGTTTCTCGGCAACCACTTACTTTTAACTTATAAATGACAGATCGCTGAAATCAACTCACCTGTCTCTACTTTATGCTGGCCATACTAAGGTTCCCTTTAATGCAGTTTTTTAAAAATTAAGTTACTTTACCGGAACTTCCTTTTAAGCCCAATTTCAAAAGTATCAGTTCACATAGGATGCATTTTGGTGAGGGAAATTTGCGCCTGATTTTACTGTAGAACTGCAGCAAAATGCGCGTAAAATCCGTACGATTTGCAAGTGGACTTTGATGCAGTTTTGCCATGCGTTTTATACTTTGTATTGCAAAGTTTACCTTAAAGTGGTATTCCCATCTCAGACACTGGGGGCATATTACTAGGACAGGGGTGGCCAAACTGTGGCTCTTGAGCCTCATGTGGATCTTTGCCTCTTCAAGTGTGGCTCCTTTGGTGGAGCCGGGAAGCAGTCAGGCCGCCATGCTCTCCAAACCATGCTCAGATCTCCTTTCCTGATCGAGCACTATTACTACTCTGCAGCACCAGCTCACTCTTCACTACGTCCTGATGCGCACAGTGTTAAAACATAGCAAGTGGAGACATGAACTATGACCTGACGTTGTGCGCATCAGGTCACAGTGGAGAGCATGTCAGGGCTGCAGAGTAGGAGGTGCCCAATCAGGGGATATTTCTAAATTATATATAACTATGCATGGGGGGTTCTGATCTGAGCATGGGGGGTCTAATCTGAGCATGGGGGGGTCAGATCTGAACATGGGGGGGGGTCAGATCTGAACATGGGGGGGGGGTCAGATCTGAACATGGGGGGGTCAGATCTGAACATGGGGGGGTCAGATCTGAACATGGGGGGATCTGGTGTGAGCATGAGCGGTCTGGTGTGAGCATGGGGGGGTCAAAAAATATGGTGACTCGTGTGCCAATGTATAGCTTGTGGCTCCTGGTAGTCTTACATTTTTTTTCCTGGCTCTTTGTGTCTGTAAGGTTGGCCACCCCTGTACTAGGATATGCCCCCAACGTCTGAAAGGTGCAGGTCCCACCTCTGGGACCTGCACCTATATTTAGAACGATGCCGGCAAAGTGCTGGAGTGCGCACAGCACATACGCAGCTGCCCTCCGTCATTTACTAATCTGAAATACGCCTAAATTAGGAGTGTTAGGCGCAGATGACCAGGTTTAAAATTGTGGGCGTGGCGTGGGTGGGAAAAAGTCACAGATAGCAATGCAACTAACCGCTGCACCGCCATCTGCGCCTGAAATATGCCTAATTTAGGTGTAATTCATATTAGTAAATGACACCCAAAGAATATACATTTTAGGACATGCTGCTGGAATTTCTACTTTTTCTCTTGCTTGTATGGCACAGAGTTGACACCTGAACCGTTGGATCAGCAGCGGCAAGGAAACAGCAAGGTGAGTATAAGCAGATTTTTTTTTTTAACCATTTTATGGCTATTTTGTAGAGAGGGTAGAAAGTATGTCCAGCACCAGGTCATGTCAGAATAACCCTTTAAATGGATTGCCCAAGGGGGCATAGGCATAGGAATGGCCATAGCATTTGCTATAGGGTCTAGAGCAGAGATCTCAAACTTGTGGCCCTACAGCTGCAGTAAAACTACAACTTCCATCATGCCAGGAGAGCCTACTGCTATTGGGGCATACTGGGAGTTGTAGTTTTGCAACAGCTGGAGGGCCACGAGTTTGAGATCCCTGGTCTAGAGGCTAACGGTCCCTATCAGGTATGAGAACATTGTACCTTTTTGTGGGGAGTAACAATATGGCAGCATTTTGCCATAATATGGGTTTTCAGCTATATTTTGCTACTATACACACCTTTAATTATTGACACTTATGCTGCTGTTTTAATTTTCACTAGATGGTAGGGACCGAATCTTATTTTACTAATTAAAGTTATGAGCCTGCAAGGTGGTATATGTGATAACACAATTTCAAAAATTTGTATACCATCACCATCTTGTTTCTTCTCCATTACCTGACTGGCATCTCCTTCATGAGTTTGTGCCATCGCCTGTGAAAGGGGGTTATCCAAGACAGAAAACCCTCGTCCCACAATGCCCGGACCTGCGATACTGATCATACTTAACTGGTCCCCAACTCCGGTTTCCTTCCGGATTGATCCACGGCCATATTTGCATCTCTCAGATAACAACATCCGTTGACAGGGTTTGGGGTGTAGCTAACACGGCAGTGACCTGCTCCCCTTGCGTCACATTTGGGGGGTGTTTGTTCAGTCTTGGATAACTCCTTTAACCATGATCGTTTGGATCATGTCAGCCATGTGTGAGTTTCTACTGTATATCTTTTACCTGCCAGTGTTAATACATGCCTCAAAATATTATTCTTTCAACCATTTGGTTGTTCTACAGCTTGGCCTTATGGTAAATTCTGAGGACATCTGAGTACCAGGAGACACTAGTAGTACCCAGGAAAGGTGACACTGGTATAGGTCTGCTGTCTTGTTGTGAACAATAGGCATTACAGGAAGAACAATATAGCCATTCAGCTAACATATATCTTCCCAACTTCCATCTAAGCTTGACCAAAGCAGTCATGTTATGGAAGAAGGGAGATACCTTCAGACCTCTGCTGGCTCTTGGTTTGATCCTAATCTCTCCCATGATGATGATCTCTGGCTTCTTTCTTCAATTCATCTCTGGTTCTGTTCCATTCCTAGAAACATACCCACCAACAATCTGTGACTACATTAGGCGCCTTGAAATCCAACCAGGAACTTACCTCATTGCAGATGATAAAGTCCCTCACCGCCAGGCCTGTGGAGGGAAGCATACTTACCCACCACTCAGTTTCAGCTCCTTCGGTCCCCTGCTTGTCCACTTCCAGAGTGGACAGTGGTGGGGGAAGGTGTTCCCATGTGCCGTTACATTCAATGACTGGCTGCAAACGGCAGAAGATACCTTAGACTTTGTATCTCAATCAAACCATTTGCAGGCTAAAGAATCCATGAAACCAGAGAGAATAAGACCAGTGGCACTTCTCTGGGAGAAACATCAGATGGAAATACATACAGTTGGGCAGTGACCATAGACATTACATTGGTGGATCCTATGTATCTGGTCGGTTTCACCCTAATCATAAGTAACCATTGCACCCTGGGTTTCTCTACGATATCCATCAAGATGGACATTCAAACCGGTTTCATGGGCAACTTGCTCCCTACTTCAACTTTTTCAGTGATGATACAATGTAGAGGGTATCCACATTTGCAAATCAACCTCCCCCTCAATTTTTGCATCAATATTTCTTTGTTCTAAGGTTCTGAAGACTCTTTATGACACCGGGACCTTAAGTTTTCAGAGTACAGAGAGCTTCCTACCAAATAAACGCCGCTATTTATTTATGCGTACCAATATAAACATAAAGTATGGGTTATTCGGAGTGACTTCAGAGGCGCCGTGTGCCAAATCCTCCTCTTATTTGTTTATTTTCAATGCAGCAACTACGTCAATTTAACATCTGTTCTAAATAGTTGACGGTCCAGAGCTGCGAGCGAGTAGTCACAGATAACGGGGGAGATTCATTTCTGCCGCTGCGAGTACAGGAGATTCCAGCTGGTCTTCATTAAGCCTGAGACATGAGATGTGGAATGCGTTCCAGTAAGACCATTGCATGGTATGCCACTGCCACTGCTCTAACATACACACTACGCTATGTACGGTCCAGGAAATCAAGCTAAGTATAGTTTCCAATGAATGATGTGTTATGTATACAATATGACGGCTGAAAAAAAAAATTAGACCATCTGTAGGTAATGTAAATAATTCCCATTAGTGGCCACCCGTTTTCTGGAAAAGCAATAGGAAGTGGTCAGATATCGCAGGGTTTAAAGGATTTTTTCCTCTGGATAGTTCATTAATATCAGATTGGTGTCGGGGGGTGGGGGGGGTCAGACTCCTAGCTCCTGTTGAAAGAGGCCTGTGATGTCATGTCCATTGTTCACATGACCTTTAAGCTGCTTAGGACCATTCAAGTGAATGGGAATTAGTTGCAATACCAAGCACAGCCACTATACAATGGACGGCACTGTGCTTGGTATACAATGAAGACACTGTGCTGGTCAAAAAAGCTAATTGGTTTGTGTTTGAATGCACATGTCCAACTGTTCAATGTTTCAGTACTTTTTGCACAACTTGTTGTTCTCTAACAAGGAGCTTAACAGCAAAACTCACAACAAGTGTTTGATCGATCGCCCAATAAATTTCCTGGTTCAATTAGAATTGGTATTTAAACAGTCCTCCTCATCATGCTGTTCACATATTCACATCATGAGACCAAGACGATACCTAACAATTGATCAAGAGTACCTCGCCATTGTGAGGCTTCAAGCAGGATGTTCTCAGACAGAAGTGGCCACTGAGCTTAGATTGTCACAGCTTAGAGTGTAACAGATATACAGAGAGACTGGAAGAGTCACAAAAAGGCATAGAAGTGGACGTCCTTTGGCCATATCTCATACTGATGACCGCTGCATTGTGAGAAATGCCCTGCAGAACCGGATGATGAATGCCACACAACTGCAAGCACATTTAAGGGACATGTCACCTAGGTGTCATGTCAGATTGTTCGAAACCGTTTACCATCAGTGTGGTCTGCGTGCTAGACGACCTGCAAGGGTACCTGATCACAGGCGTTATTGTCTTCCATGGGCCAGGAAACATCTATGCTCAACGAGGGACCAGTGGGCCTCAGTGCTGTTTACTGATGAAAGTTGATACACACTGAGCATAAATAGCCAACGATGTTGGAGACGTCAAGGGGAGCGCTATACACCAGCCACAGATGAGCCTTTGGTGGTGTTGGTGTTACAGTGTGGGCAGGGATGTCTAGTCAATACAGAACTGCCCTACGCTTTGTGAATGGTGCAGTGACAAGCCCATACTACTTGAATAACATCATTAATCCAGTCATTGTGCCTCTGTATAAACAACACAGGCCTAATTTCATCTTCATGGAGGACAATGCGCCAACTCATTAAGGTCACATCATTAGGGAACGGCTGCTGGATACTGGGGGACCTCAAATCAAGTGGTCTGAATTTCTCCAGACCTGAATCCCATTGAAAGCCTATGAGTCGCCATGTGGAGGCTCGTAACTCTGTACCCCAGATCCTCAATGACCTGAGGGCCGCCCTTCAAGAAGAGTGGGATGCCAGCAGACAAGAAGTCGACTTGTGAACAGCATGAGACGTCGTTGTCAAGCTGTAACTGATGTTCAAGGCCACATGACAAGTTATTGAGACACTCACTGGTGTTGGCTTTTGTTTCAATAAATTGTTTGAGATGAGGAAATGACCATTGCTGCTTCTACTTAAATGCTCTACTTTCATGATATAATATCACTGTAGTGTGAACTTTTTACATTTTCCATAAATGTCACCTGAAAGCCAAATATCTCTAACTTTTTGTGAGTAGTGTATAATAATAAAATCGGCCAAGCCTGCAAAAATTGCAGACTCTCCCCTGACAGCTGCCTCCAGAGATGTCTGGCAGAAGCTTACTGCTCTCTTCACATTGACTGTTATTACAGGTGTATGGCCACCTTCAATGGGCACTAAGCTTTTAACAAATTGCATAAATCAATTGTACAGGTGAGTATGAAACCTAGTCATATGTGTTATCAGAGAAAAATGTCTCTTTCTCCACTTAGCAGGCTCTTCACTCTGAATTCTCTGCTAAACCTGTCTTGAGAGACCAAGATGGACTGTCAGCTCATGGAAGGATTACATTTTATGCTACTCATAGAAGTGTGAGAAGTGAGCTGCTAGGGGGACAAAGAGGCATTTCTCTAATAACAAAATACTTCACAGCTTCCATTTGAGATATTATAGACAACCCAGGGGTTGCAATATTTGCTGAGATCTTCAATTTACATACACACACACAGAGTTGAGTCCCATTATTATGACCACCAGCTAATATCTAGAGGAACCGCTGTTTGCAGTACAGACAGCACCTAGACGGGCTGGGAGTGACTCAGTAAGGTCCTGGTAGGTTGTCACAGGTATCAGGAGCCATGCTGACTACAGTCCCACATCTTCTGGAGGGTTCGTGGGGGATGATCCATAGAGCGAATGCGACAATCGAGATGGTCCCACAGATGCTCCATTGGGCTCAATTCTGTAGAGTTGGGGGGACAGGGTAGTACTTGGAAATTGTGGTAAGACTTTTCCAACATCGGACATTTGTAGCCATGTGACATGTCGCATTGTCTTGCTGAAAGATCACATCCACCCCAGGGAAGACCATCAGCATGTATGGGTGTACGCAGGAGCGGACTGGGAACTTAAAGTGGCCCTGGAAAAAATACTAAAAGTGGCCCCATTTTGTAGTTGGGTCCAAATTGATGGAAGATAGGGTCAACAATACCAGATTGTGGCACATTATACCACCTCAACAGAGCCAAATACCACAGTCCATCACAATATACTGTCAGCAGCACAAAATATATCCCCAAAAACTTCCACTGGGAGGCTGTGAGGAGGGCCAATGTGGCCCCCGGGGCATCAGCCCACCGGGAAATTTCCCTGTAAGGTCTATGGCCAATCCGCCCTTGGGTGTACGTGATCTGCAAGGATGGATTCATACCCAAATCATTTGAAAGTGCCTTCCACATGAATGAGTGGCCCAGAGAATTCCAGGAAAACCTTCCCCAGACCATAACACTTCCACCACCAGCTTGTGTTCTTCCAGCAATGGTTACAGGGTGTTTGTTCTCTGATGTTTCTCGTCTGACACGCCAATGTCCATCCGTTCAATGAAACAGAAAACGTGACTCATCGGAGAAGGCTTCCCTTTACCAATCAGCAGAGCTCCAATTCCAGTACTGCTGCGAAAATTGAAGCCTTTTCTACTGATGCAACTTCATTAGCAGTGACCATCCGTCTGCTTCAGAGCCCTATACGCAGTAGGGTCCACTGATCTGTTGTTAGACACACATCTGGTCACCCCTGGTTCATTTTGGCGGCCAGTTCACAAACTGTGCAGTTTCAGAAATATTCGCCACCCTCGACCCAAAAGTCAATAATCAGCCCTTTTTGCAACTCTGCTAAATCGCCCCTTTTACCCATGACATCAATGAGGAATAGGTGAGCAGACAGCCTATCACCTACCAAGCCAGCTTACCACATGTGACGTCCTTCATGAGCTACATGCTGCCAACATCAAAAGTAGGAGGTGGTCATAATAATGTGACTCAACTGTGTCTGTGTATAGATGTGTCCGCTAAGAACTTACTCTGTTGATTTGCATTCTTGAAAGTGACCTCTTGGCATAAGACATTTTACATTCATACTGATGTGGGGAAAGTTAAAGGGGTTTTCAGAGATTTTACTACTGATGACCTACCCTCAGGATAGGTCATCAGTATCTGATCGGTGGGGGTCTGACACCAGGGACCCCGCTGATCAGCTGTTTGAGAAGGTACCGGCGCTCCCGTGAGTGCCGCTGCCTTCTCTCACTAGACAAGTGACTTGACGTTCATCGGTCATGTGGCCTAGGAGCAGCTCAGCCCCATTCAAGTGAATGGGGCTGAGCACGATACCAAGCACAGCCGCTGTACAATGTATGGCGCAGTGCTTGGTAAGCTGCGAGAAGGTAGCGGTGCTCACAGGAGCGCTGGTACCTTCTCAAACAGCTCATCGGCGGGGGTCCCAGGTGTCGGACCCCCACCGATCAGATATTGATGACCTATCCTGAGGATAAGTCATTAGTAGTTAAATCCCGGAAAACTGTCCTGCCATATAAGAACTCAACTAAGCTGTTAAGGATATTGCAGAAAACAAAAATATTGATTGCTTCCATGGAATTGTAAATGTAGTTGTGAATTATACTACAGGATAGAACTTATAAAACAGGGTCAAGCAATTAGTTTACAAAGATTCTGAACTTGTTATGGATATTATATCTCTTCATTTGGTGGTCACAGTATCATCAGGGTGGAACTATTAAAGTGTAACTGTCAAGTTTTCATCCAAACAATCAATTTTAGCCTATGTTATTGCTGCTGCTGCATTATGCATAAACCACTCTTTAGTTTCTTCACATACCACTGTTTTCCTTCAGTTTCTCCCTGAGTTACAGATGTTTTGAACCCTACAATATGAGGATCTTCTCAAGATGGCTCCTCTGCCAGTTCTCTGAGGCCAAAACTGCTTTCCCTCACTTCAGATACACACTTGCTTTATCCAGGAGCTTCCTGCCAGCCAATCGATTGATTACTGAGAGACACGCCTCCTCACTCTGAAGCCTAATGCAGGCATGAAGTGTGAAGGACCGCCCCTCTGTCTTCTGTTTACACTAAATGGAAGACAGAAAAGACCTAGCAATGCTGAATTGAAAAACATAGGGGACATTAATGAAAGCTTTTAAGCTAATTACAG
Source organism: Rhinella marina (assembly GCA_900303285.1). Taxonomy (NCBI): domain Eukaryota; kingdom Metazoa; phylum Chordata; class Amphibia; order Anura; family Bufonidae; genus Rhinella; species Rhinella marina. Next base: position 246,422 of record ONZH01009391.1, read on the forward strand.
ATCTTTTGACAATCATTGATAGTCTAACTCTAATAAACTAAAAAAATTAAAAATATATGACGGTTACACTTAAAAAAAAAAAAAAAAAAAAACATGACACGACAACTCAGACTTCCAATCCCTCATGATTCATTGGGCAATGTTGTTCCTTTTCCTATGTATATTCAAAACCAAAAGATCCAAAACATCTAGGTCATCACTAGCCAACCCCTAGTTGAATAGACATCTATATGAAGGATTGTCCTACCTACCCTATTGTTCCCCAAGCAACTGCACTGCAATTGGTGAAACTGTCTCACTACAAAGGTAGCAAAAGATCTAATAAACTATCTAAAAAAAGCAGAACAATTCTGGGAACATATAGCGTTAGCGGCATAGAACTGGTGGAATCGTAACCGCTTAGTTCCTGTTTAAATTTGATGCATTGAGACCCTAAACAATTAGGAAGGCAATAGTATGAAGTGGACAATATATTTTTCGTTTTGTTGTTTTAATTGCTTTTGCATATAATTCTGTATTCGTATATATAGGATGCTCATTGCACAAATGTTTTCCTTAACCTGCTATGGAAAATAGAGAAACTCCCTCCTCCCAGCGTGTTTGGGAAAGGGACAGACAGGGATCAAGCTCATGTGCTGACTGCATACTGTGCACAGATCTCCACCAGCACCCTGCTCCACGCCAATGCTTTTCACTGGTCTGGAACGCTGATGTAAGCAGTGGGCACCATTATCTATGACAGGCCCGCTAGACGGACAAAACAGTAGGACAGTGTGATTAGTGTGCTGGCAGGAGAGCCGGTGATGAGGATGATGAAGGTGAGACTTGATGCATCATTTCAATAGGTTAAAAAGTCATTTTGAAGGGAAGAAAAATCACAGCGGTTGAAAAATGTAATCCTTAAAGGGGTCCTCCAGCTTTTTAATAATTTTTGGCTACCCCTAAGCCTGTCATATCCGTGTAGGGAAGCATACCAGCTCCTTCTGTCCTCCCCACTCTGGTCCCCACTTGTATAGCTGCAGCGACATGTCACTGGGTCACATGCCATTTAGTTGACATGTCACTAGGGCTGCAACTATCGATTATTTTAGTAATCAAGTATTCTTAATCAAGTAATCAAGTACTCTAATAAGAAAAAAACAAATTAAAAGAACTTTTTCTATATAAAAACTCATCAGCCCCCCCATCAGTCTGCACCCCAGTGCCATCATCTCCCCCCCCCCGCCATCAGCTCCCCCCAGTGCCATCAGTTCCCTCTCCCTTGTGCCATCAGTTCCCCCTGCAGGGCCATCAGTATCTCCCCCATACCGTCAGTTCCCCCCCAATGACATTAGTTCCTCCAGCAGTGCCACCAGATCCCCCCAGTGCCATCAGCTCCTCCTCCAATGCCACCAGCTCTTCCCCCAGTGCCATGAGTTCCCCCCAGTGCCATTAGTTCCTCCAGCAGTGCCACCGGCTCCCCCAGTGCCATCAGCTCCCCCTTTAATGCCACCAGCTCCTCCCCCAGTGCCACCAGCTCCTCCCCCAGTGCCATCAGTTCCTCCAGCAATGCCACCAACTCCCCCCAGTGCCATCAGCTCCCCCTCCAATACCACCAGCTCCTCCCCAGTGCTGCCAGCTCCGCCCACTGCCATCAGTTCCCCCACTCCCCCTCCTAGCCATCAGTGCCCAGCTGAAGCCCCAGTGAACATAAATATTTACCTTTCCTGTAGGGGCGCTGCCAACACTCCAGAGATCTTCCATCCTCTTCTTCACCCTCTGGCGATTTGTGTAAGCCAGGATCCAGTGCAGTGCGGTGTGGGCCGGTGGGAGATGTGGGCCGGATGACACAAAGAATCCTCGATGCAAAAAATTTAAATCGAGTATGTTTTTCTGTCGAGTTACTTGATTAGTTCCATGACTGGTGGCAGCAGTACTTGTGACCTTTATCCATACCAGACGTTTACAAGCAGGGACCAGAGCGTGGTGGACCAAAGAAGCTGTGGTGAGCAGGTAAGTATGCGTCCCTCCACAGGTTCAAGACGAAGAGGGGAGTCAAAAAGTGTTAAAAAAGATAGAGAACCTCTTTAAACCCATAGGAATATTTTTTTTCAGCTTTCGTCCCTCTATATTCTTGACATTATAACTCTTAAGTTTTACAGTAAAGGGGTTGTCCGGCCTTGGAGCTGACAAACCCTATGTTATGGATCTGTGCCCCTGACCATAAAAAAGAAGACTCTCATCTGTCCACGTTCCCACCACTGCTCCGGTCTCGTCCACTTCCAGTCCCCCTGGGAAAAGGAACTGGCTGCAGCCCATGACCACTGCAGCCAATCACAAGCATCAGTGGTCACACAGACTTAAATGGTACATCACTGTCACATAGCATTCGAGCCGCTGAAACCACTGAGGCCTGTGTCACAGGACCCAGCTGCTTCCTAGTCCCACGGGGACGGGTCAGGAATGCAGTAGAGGCGGGACTGTGAACAGATCTTTTTATGTTTAGTGGCACAGGTGTGTAGCATAGGAGTTGTCGGCTTCGAGGCTGGACAACTACTTTTAACACAGCTTGGGGCAAGTTATACTTTTTAAACCCTGGTATAAGTAATCAAATGATTGAATGTTCAAAGGAGGACTCAAAGGAGGACTAAAAATAAAGTTAAAAAAAAAAAAGGTTTTCAAAATAAAGAAACTACAAACGAATAAAAAATTTGAATCACCCTTTCCCAATTTTACAAATAAAAAAAATATAAACATCACTGGTATCGCTGCATCCAAAAATGCCCAAACTATCAAAATAAGAAAGTATTTACCTATACCATACAGTGAACCTTTTTTTGGTCGCTTTGTCTCCCTCGAAAAAACTGAATAAAAAGCGATCAAAAGTCATACATACCCCAGAATAGTATCAACAAAAACTATAGCTCGCTCCACAAAAAAGAGAGCTCTCACATTCCCATAGACAGAGATCTAAAACAAATTGTGGGTGTCAAAATTTTTTAAGGCATTAAAACCTAAAAACTATATAAAGTTGGTATCACTGTAATCCTATTTATCTGCAGTATAAAGCTAAATCCAGACTTTACCACCCAGTGAATGCCGTAAATATGAAACCCATAAAACAATGGCGGAACCGCGTTTCTTTTCAATTCCACCCCATTAAAGGGTTTCTGTCACCAGTTTTGGGCATATAAAACAGGATGACATTTGCAATGTGCAAATGTCACCTGATGCCCAAACTGGTGATCATTTTTTTACTGGTGCCCCCGTTTTTGAAATAAATCAACTTTTGTCGTATGCAAATGAAGCTTACTAGGTGCAAGGGGCGGTAACCCTGCACCTAGTAAGCGCCGTTTCCCTACCTTTATTCACGCCCCCTTTGTTGTGATAGACAGGGCCAGGCAGCTCGCTCTAGCTGCTCCTGGCCCTGTCCGTGCTGAAAATCCCGCGCCTGCGCCGTTCGGACTTCATTCGGCGCAGACGCAGTGAGTGCCGATTGCTGCCGGGCTCCCGGCTTTCCTCACTGCGCCTGCGCCGATGACGTCACAGAAACCCAGAAGAGAAGGCGGCGCAGGTGCAGTGAGGAAGCCGGGAGCCCGGCAGCAATCGGCACTCACTGCGCCTGCGCCGAATGAAGTCCGAACGGCGCAGGCGCGGGATTTTCAGCACGGACAGGGCCAGGAGCAGATAGAGCGAGCTGCCTGGCCCTGTCCATCACAACAAAGGGGGCGTGAATAAAGGTAGGAGAACGGCGCTTACTAGGTGCAGGGTTACCGCCCCTTGCACCTAGTAAGCTTCATTTGCATACCACAAAAGTTGATTTATTTCAAAAACGGGGGCACCAGTAAAAAAATGATCACCAGTTTGGGCATCAGGTGACATTTGCACATTGCAAATGTCATCCTGTTTTATATGCCGAAAACTGGTGACAGAAACCCTTTTTTAATATTTATTTCAGCTTCCCAATACATTGTATAGAATAGTAAACGGCGACATCAGAAGTAAGTAAAAGAATTTTGGGGGCACTATCTCTCCTCATGGAGAGTGCCTTGATTGGAATGAGGAGACTTATAGCCCATACATGATCCTCTGGAATTCTGGGAAGAAAGGGTTTCAAATGAGCTCTTAGCAAGCTCCACCTCTAATGGCACTAGATGTAAGGCAGTCAAACAATCACTAATAAAGGTGCACTGCGGCGGTAATGCAATTGACAATATATGGCTAAACCCATATATTGTCAATATATTGCTAAACCCAGATACCTTGACGCGGGGCTCGGGCTCCGGTATGTTCTTGATATAAGGATATATTGGCGAAAGTCTCATTTTAACATCAGCGTGGGGGTTTAGCCATATATTGTCAATTGCATTACCGCCGCAGTGCACCTTTATTAGTGATTGTTTGATTATATAGTTCGCCACATCCACACAATTTGTTACCTTGTGTAGGATGGTTTTGTGGTACATGTGGTCCGCTGCAGGTATCCTCCATTGTATGCATTTTTGCTGGGGATTGCTGTTAGCAACGGATCACATGTGCAGGAATTGCTCCCCCCAGTCTGATATGCGCAACAGCATATGGGGTCTGAGCAATTTTCTGCCATTTTAGCCACCACGCTTTTTTCTGTGATTGTAGATGTAAGGCAGCTATCCTGTAAGTCAGTGTTTGACCCTTTAAATAAACAACCCAAATCCTGACCTAGGCTTCTCACCCAGTTAAACCAGTAATCTCTGTTCACACTGATGAGGGGCAATCACCCCCCCCCCCCCAAACAGCTGTCTGTCTTATTTATTATCCAAGCCATTTAACGGATCTAACATTGACTTATAGGATAGCTGCCTTACATCTGGTGGCATCAGAGGCGGAGCTTGTTAAGAGCTCATTTGCATCCCTTCTTTCTGTGGAAAAATGGGGGTATTCATTGTATGCCCTGTAATGGTTTCATTAGCCATGTGGTTGTATACATAGTATAGTATGTTCAGAAAAACTTTTTTTCGATTAGCATCCCCAATGCACATAATGATGTCACAGTACAAAGATAATGTACACACAGATGAATTAGTACATGAATAATGCACCCAGTGATGACATAGTACAGTTATAGTGTACACACTGATGTTACAGTACGGGTAATCCATACAGCGATGTCATAGTACAGAGATACTGTACATAGTGATGTTAAAGGGGTTATCCAAAACTATAAACTGCCCCCATATGCCAGGCCCCTCACAGTGAATATACTTACAAGGTTCCTCAGTCCCTGCACCACTCCTGGTCCCTGCACCACCGCCACAGCTTCTCCCCGTGCGCAGATGAAAACATCCGGTGTCGGGAGGGGGAGCAGCCAATGGCAGACAGGGACGAGCCTTCCTAGAGTCACCCACAATGCTAGGGAGGCTCATCCTTGCCTGTCATTGGCTGCTTTCCCCAACACCGAATGTTTACATCCTCACACAGGGAGAAGCAGCAGTGGTGCAAGGACCAGGAGCGGAGCGGGATAAGTATATTCCCTGTGAGGAGCCCGGCACATGGGGGAGGGGGCATTTTACAGTCTTGGATAACCCACAGTTTTGCCACAGAAAGGACTAATGCAAAAAGTATTGCAACAAAGAAGGGATGATGCACATAGTCAGGGTAACCATGGGTCTTCTTGGTGAAAGTAAGAATAGCCCTGCATATACATTTCACCACTAACTACACCTTATAGGCGGGGCCTGCAATACCATAGTGCAGCACAGAATACCGCCCCAGCAGAACGAAATACCACAGGGCAGCACAAAATACAGCCGCGCCAACCACGGTATCCAACTGTATCACCATCATAAGGACGGTAATACAGTTCAGTTCAGTTCAGGAGGGCACCTGTGGCCACTAAGCATCAGATAATTATGTACCTGGCCTGAACTCCTATAGAAGTGAATAGAGAGCACGCCGCGCATTCGCAGTGCACTCTCCTTCACTTCGGAGGCCCCGTTCTGGAGACAGGAGCAGGTCCCAGAGGTGAGTCCCATTCTTATCTGATATTGGTGGTATAAACTAGCGATATAACACCAATGTCTGAGATTATACAACACTTAAGGCTGCAACAGGTTTGGTGCCAGCTAGATTGGGACCTGGAATCAAAGAGATGCCTAGGTCACAGTCCTGAGTTGGCAGCCAGACACAACAGTGATGACAGGAATAGGACATTAGACAGATGTGGATCCAAGGGTAGGACAGGAAGGACAGACTGACCCATGGATAAAACCAGACTGGAGCGTGCTCAAACGGAGTCGTGTATCAAAGCAAGGTGGACCAGGCTGGAGCAAGATCAAACAAAGCTGAGGATCAGAGCCTGAAGGACAGAACTGAAGTGTGGTCAGATGGAGTCGTACATCAGAGCAAAGTGGACCAGACTGGAACAAGGTCAAACAAAGCTGAGGATCAGAGCCTGAAGGGCAGGACTGGAGCGTGGTCAGATGGTCCCAGGAATAAGAGCCAGGAGGCCTGGAGTCCAGTCAGATGGAGCCATCTAACAGAGTGAGAACCACTGGGATTAACTTATGCTCCATTCACACGTCCTGTTTTTCTTTCCTGATTCGATCCTGATTTTTTCAGGACCCATTGAAATGAATGGATCCAGATCAGGATCAGGATGGAATCAGGAAAGAAAAACAGGACGTGTGAATGGAGCCTTAGAGTGAGGTCAGACAATGGATCAGCAATGGATCGGAGTCAAGAAAACTGGACTGGAGCACAGTATCAGAAGAGGGAAATGAAGGCAGAGTCAAAGTCTAGGTCAGAATTCAGAACCAGGAGAACAGCAAAGAACCAGAGTCCAGGAACAAGGAGGCTAAAGGCAAAACACAGGACAGGAACACGGGCACTCAGAAAACAAAAGTAAATCAAACTAAAATAAGCAAAAAAAAAGCGAGAAGATGCGAGAGGACTGCGCCGATGCAGCAAGCATTGTGAAGGCTCAGAAGGCAGTTTCTGTTAGGTCACATGACTGTCTACAGAGTAACAAGAAGCAACCACATTTTTTACTTTCATTTTGGATGTGAATGGCAAAGAAAACAACACCTAGCTCAAAATCGGTAGAAGATAAGAAATGACAAGTAATGACCAAGTTACTGCATTTTTTGAATAGTCTTTACCTGTAAATTGTTGTTCAAAAGTGAAGCGTTCTTTTAAGTGGAACACCCCTTTAATACTTGTGACAAGAACACTATAGAGAACAACCATTGCAACATACATGTATTCATTTATATCACATTCCTTACAAAATATCTTATAAACATGGGCCAAAAAGCTTCCAAAAGGTCCAGACGAAATGTGCAGTAAAATATGTAAGATTGGCCGGTGGACAGCACCTCTGCTAGTGCTACTATTCATGAGAGACCGGCGTGTACCAATCTGTTTACAGATGTGCAATAAAATCTATTGACTTGTATTTAATGGCATCCGCGGAGCCTGGAAGATTCAACAGGCACACTACCCAGGGTTACTCTGGCGCTGGCCCCAAAGGCAAATCAAAGCTATGGCTAACAAGGGCACATTTACTATGACACAGACATCACAATATAGCCAGGAGTCTGGAAGACGCTATGTCCTGATCTGACCACACCAAAACAGGCCGGATTAGAGAACCTCTGAAATATTCCACTCCACACCAACATTATGACTGTTATACATTTCCTCTGAGGTTTCTCTCCATGTTTTACGGCTTTCATAATTATATAGTAATAAGTAAATAGTTCCCGTATAGAGGTCTGACCAGATCATTGTCTTCAGAGGGGTTTCTAAACCTAATTATGGTACGTAACGCATGAGACAGATAGAAATTAGAGGAACAGATAGATATGAGATAGATAGATAGATATGAGAGAGATAGATAGATAGATATGAGAGAGATAGATAGATAGATATGAGAGAGAGAGATAGATAGATATGAGAGAGATAGATAGATATGAGAGAGATAGATAGATATGAGAGAGATAGATAGATATGAGAGAGATAGATAGATATGCGATAGATAGATAGATATGCGATAGATAGATAGATATGCGATAGATAGATAGATATGCGATAGATAGATAGATATATAGATAGATATGCGATAGATAGATAGATAGATATGCGATAGATAGATAGATAGATATGCGATAGATAGATAGATAGATATGCGATAGATAGATAGATAGATATGCGATAGATAGATAGATAGATATGCGATAGATAGATATTAGATAGATAGATATATAGACAGGATAGGTCATCAGTATCTGAACGGTGAGGGTCTGACACCTGGGACCCTGCCGAACAGCTGTTTGGGAAGGCACTGGCCCTCCCGTGAGCACCACGGTTTTCTCACAGTCACCAAGCACAGGGCCGTACATTGTATAGCGGCTGTGCTTGGTATAGCGCTCAGCCCCAATGAGCGGCGCCTAGGACACGTGACCAATGAACGTGACATCACATGGCGTACGGAAAGCTGAAAGAAGGCCATGGCATTTACAGGAGCGCCAGTACCTTCTCAAACAGCTGATCGGCGGGGGTCCTGGGTGTCGGACCCTCACCGATTATATACTGATGACCCATCCAGAGGATATGTCATCAGTATCAAAATCTCAGAAAACCCCTTTAAATTAAGCCATCCAAGAGTTGGTACAGAGAAAAGTGTTTTTTTTTCCATAACATTATACACTGCTCGTTTGGGTGGTCGTAACCCCTGAAAACGAGCAGTGTGTAATGTTATTGAAAAATGAATCCAGCCAACAAAGGAGACAATATGGATAATAACAATACATTAGTAAGTGGCTTGTATTCACTTTCTCTCCACCCAGCAAAGGAGACAATATGGATAATAACAATACATTAGTAAGTGGCTTGTATTCACTTTCTCTACATGATAAATGTCAATTACTGAAGTGAGACATCCCCTTTAAGGCCAAAACCGGCTGTGTCCTTAAGGGGTTACCGAGGATACACCTGGCACACTTGTTAGACACCTTTGTTAAGCATATGTGTACAGAGCCAGAAAAAATTAAGTGCAAAACTCACAGGAATGCAGCAAAAGCTGGCGCTTCCTATGAAATATGTGCTAGCTCCGTCTAGTTGTGAAGAGCTGAGCAAACATCAGATTTGTGCTGATGAAGTGAGCATTTTCTGAGCCGTTCCTGGCCGTGTCCAGAACGTCTGCTTTATTACTGCTCCACCAACACACGTGGTAGATTCCGGACAACCCACTATCTTACCTGGAGAAAGAAAAACAATTATTAGTAAAGGGAATCTGTCAGCAGTTTTATCGATACAAAACTGCTTAGGCTAGTTTCACTCTTGCACTACGCAATCCGGATGGCTGTTCCAGTAGAGGAACCATATGCTGGAGTTCTCCAGATTTGGCATAGCCGGATAATACTGTGTGCCCACTTGAGCCCATAGTCTATAATGGGATCCAGCGGAACAAAATGACAGGATTCAACCTGACAAACATCACTGCATGGAACAGCTGAATCCTTACAACTTATGCCAGGGAGTGGCCAGACACCCACTAGTTCCCATTATAGTCAATGGTCCGTGGTGGTGAACGGTCATGTCCAACTAGGCCAGGTCTTTAGCACTCTGCCGGAAAAGCCTGCCAGATTGCTTTAGCACAAGTGTGAAAGTAGCCTAATATATACAGATATAGGAGAGTCAGGGACAGGAGGTGATATATATCTCTGCCCTTGGTTTTAGTGTACATAGTGCTGCAAAAAGTCAACTTAGAAACTTGCAGACTCTGCTCCGGCAAGTGCACCGGGTTGGGTCCGCGGGCTTCAGGTTCAGTGTCTGAACTTTGCTGTGAGTGATGGTTGTAGCCATCTCCTGGTCGGCCGCTACAGCCGTCACACTCAGCAGGGGGGCTGCTCGTGGCCCCGACAATGGCGCACTGCAGTGATCATTGATAGATCACACCTGGCGTCTCAGTCACTACAAAAGTGACATCAAAAGTTTAGAAATATTGCAATAAATCGGTGCGCCAAGAGAACATATTCCTAACTGTCCACATCTACCAGCTTTAGATTCCAAAAAATAGCCAAAAAGTTCATATTCCCAAAATAGTATTATATTGCTCGTCAACTGGGCATTTTTAGACAAGCTTCATGTTCAGAAGTGGTCATGTGCGGGGCTGCCAATGCCATTCCCACTGAAAAGAATGGGAAACAGGATAACTTATGTGAGTGCCAGGGTCAAAATCCCTTTAAGATGTGAAGAATATGTTGCCTTGTGAATGATAACTAAACTGAGTCTTACTGGTCGGTAATAGACGAGTATTAGTCTACATCGTCATGGTTATACACAATTCCAAGGAAGCCTGTAGCGCCCTCTGGTGTCTGTCATAGAGACAAGTATGGGAGAATTCTAAATGAACAAGGAGGAAAGAATAAGCGCATATTCACATGTGGGTAAAAGCTGCAGTACCCCGGCACAGCCACTACACTGCTTCCAGCTCTGTCCACTGTGTTTTTTGTCTGAAAGCAGCAGATCTGATATTGATGATCTATCCTGAGGACAGGTCATCAACATGAAGAAATTGGAGAATGCTTTTGATGACTAAGCTTTTTTTTTTCTATATTTTTCCAAGATCTATAACTGTATTTATCCATTGAGGTAGCTGTATGAGGTCTGTTTTTTGTTAGTGTTTTTTTGTTTTTTTTTTTTTACTACTACTACTTTTCCTAACCCTTCATTCTGCAGGTCAGTGCGATTACAGTAATACCAAATTTATATAGGTTCTTTTTTTTTCAAATGTTTTTATTTGTTGCACAATAAAAACATTGTTGTGCCTCTGTCTTCATGTTCTAATTTATTTTTTTGTTGCAGGAAGAGTTGCAGTTTTTAATGGTACTATTTTTTGGGTTTATATGACTTTTTGGTCACCTTTTAGTTCAAATTCTGACACTGCTTTTTTTTAATTTTTACAGCGTTCACTGTTTGGGTTAAATAATGGGATAATTAAATAGTTAACAGTTATAGATGTGGCAATGTCAATTATGTGCACCCTAGTTATTTATATAATAATGCATTTTTAATGGTAAAAAGTTTTTTGCGTGTTTTTTATATTTTTAAACATTTTATTAATTTTTTTGTACCTATGTTCTTAAAGTCCACGTAGGGACTCGATCACTAGTATAATGCACTGAAACACACACTTATTGTAGTACATAATACCTGTTAAAGGGGTTATCCAACCACTATAGTGCCCCCGACACCCCGTGCTCCCAACAATCAGTTGAGATAGCATCAGAGCTGTGTCTGCGCAATTCACAGCAGAAGCCATTACTCTTATGCCGGACGTTTAACCCCTTAGATACCATGGGCACAATAAATAACCGGTTTGACCAGCTAACTGACAACCCCATTGGCTCACCACGATTGTGCGCCGGTAATTGCTATGGCTAACGCTGGTCCTATGGCTGCCATCTCAGTACTCCTATTAGGCCCTGTCAGACACAGGGTCTAATAGGATCCCGGTCTGCATTTAAAGGGGTAAACTCCTATAATGCCCCCCCAAAATGCCCTGTCCCCCCACACATGGGCACCTTTTCTCTAGCGCGCTGTTCCCTACTGCACTTGTTCTCTATTATTCCTTTTCCCCACAGTCTGAAGAAGGCCGGTTTGGCCGAAACGTCACACTATTGTAACATCCACTGACAAATAAAAAGTCACTACTAAATTCATCGAAAAATCTGTGTGCTGAAGTTTATTTATTCACAAGATATACCTACTTCGCTCCCCAGCACCAGCGTCGCTCCTGAGGAAGGGGACGACAGGCAGCGACGGGATGAGGACTCCCTAATGTCACCCCTGATACTAGTGAGGCTCGTCCCCATTGAGGCCTGTTATTGGCTACTTCTGCCCCCCTCCCCTCCGACCCTCTCCCATGCAGCTGGGAGATGCAGCGGAGGCCGTGAGGGTTGAATAACCCCTTCAAATGCAGGTATCCTATTAGACCCTGGGTCTGGCAGGGCCTAATAGGAGTACTGAGATGCCAGCCATAGGACCAGCATTAGCCATAGCAATTATCGGCACACAATCGTGGTGAGCCATTGGGGTTGTCAGTTATGCTGTCAAACCCATTATTTATTGTGTCCATGGCATCTAAGGGGTTAAGCGTCCGGGATACGAGTAATGGCTTTTGTAATGGCCTCCCGCTAATCCCTGCCATGTATATTGCCACTTTTGAAGTTGCGAAAAGTGAAAAAAGTCACAAGTTATGGCAAAAATATGGTGTCTGCCATACCCTGCAGTAATTTACCCCACAAAGGTGAGGTCAATAATTTAATACATTTTTCCCATTATCTTTACCTGTGATTATCTCAAGGAGCGCTTCACATAACGATCATTATCGGCATGGATTCCACAGATTCGCCTCAGTGAATGACAGTGGGACTAATCCACGTGTGATCCGCTGGCACGTTCTCTGAAGAATTTAGGTCAGATTTGCTGTGTGAACATGGCCTTATTTATCTCTAGTACACCTCGTCACCGGGCATACAGGCAGGAGCTGCCATGTGAGGTCTGGATGAATCAGCTGCTCTCCTTCCTCCGCTCTGCTGAATCACAGCACACTGACACTATATGTCTTATTATCTCCAGTTCACAACCCACTCACCACGTTTCCTCTATGAAATAAACATGGAGGGGGGTCTGCTAAACAAGCCAAAAAATCAGCACAGTCAGTGACAGGCTGTTACCACAGAAGCCTCCGGAAATCCTGCAACACAGAGGTGGTGAGAGATGTCCTGATACAGTGCCAGAGATTCCTGGTACAGTGAGATACCCCACAACAGTGAGAGAGATGCCCCTGTACAATGAGAGGGATGCCCCATACAGTGACAGAGATTCCCTGATACAGTGCGAGTGATGCCCAATACAGTGACAGATATTCCCTGATACAGTGCGAGTGATGCCCCAATACAGTGAAAGAGATGTCCTGATACAGTGCCAGAGATTCCCCAAAACAGTGAGAGAGATGCCCCAATGAGAGGGATGCCCCATACAGTGCCAGAGATTCCCTGATACAGTGCGAGTGATGCCCAACACAGTGAGAAAGATGTCCCGATACAGTGAGTGGGATGGCCCAATACAGTGAAAGAGATGTCCTGATACAGTGCCAGAGATTCCTTGAAACAGTGAGAGAGATGCCACAATACAGTGAGAGAGATGACCCCATACAGCGCGAGCGATTACACCAATACAGTGCCAGAGCTTTCCTGATACAGTAAGAGAGATGCCCCCATACAGTGCCAGAGTCTGCCCCAATACAGTAAGAGATGCCCTGATAAATTGAGAGAGATGCCGCCATACAGTGCCAGAGATTCCCTGTACAGTGAGATACCCCACTACAGTGAGAGAAATGCCCCTGTACAATGAGAGGGATGTCCCATACAGTGACAGAGATTCCCTGATACAGTGCGAGTGATGACCATTACAGTGAGAGAGATGCCCCGATACAGTGAGAGAGATGCCCCTGTACAATGAGAGGGATGCCCCATACAGTGCCAGAAATTCCCTGATACAGTGCGAATGATGCCCAATACAGTGAGAAAGATGCCCCGATACAGTGAGTGGGATGGCACAATACAGTGAAAGATGTCCTGATTCAGTGCCAGAGATTCCTTGAAACAGTGAGAGAGATGACCCCATACAGCGCGAGCGATTACGCCGATACAGTGCCAGAGATTCCCTGATACAGTAAGAGGGATGCCTCCATACATTGCCAGAGATTCCCCAATACAGTGAGAAAGATGCCTCAATACAGTGAAAGAGATGTCCTGATACAGTGACAGAGATGCCTCCATAAAGTGCCAGAGCTTCCCTGATACAGACGTGCCTCCATACATGCCTCCATACAATGCCAGAGATGCCTTTTTTTATAGTGAGAGAGATGCCTCCATAAAGTGTCAGAGCTTCCCTGATACAGTAAGAGAGATGCTCCCATACAGTGCCAGAGTCTGCCCCAATACAGTGAGAGATGCCCTGATAAATTGAGAGAGATGCCGCCATACAGTGCCAAAGATTTCCCAATACAGTAGAGAGATGCCCTGATACAGTGCCAGAGATTCCAGGATACAGTGAGAGAGATGCCCCACACGGTACTATAGATGGCTTCAAACAGTGAGAGAGATAGCCCACTGTTGTATCTGTTGATAGCTTTGTGTCCTAAACCAGAGGTGGGACCCTCACCTACGTATAAGACATTGGGGGGCATATCCTAGCACTATAGATAGGTCAACCCCTTTTTTTATATGAATTTATTAGTGTTATAGTTATACAGTTTTTTCTTGTCTACACATATGATCAATGAATGTATGTTTGGGGGTATTTTACATATAAATTTTCTATTTTATATACGCTGATACTGAGTAGTCAGCCAACCACAAGATAGGAGATAACTATCAGATCGGTGGGGGTCCTACCGATGGGACCCCCACTGGGCCCCGTACCCTGTGGAGCCCCCCTTGAAATGAACGAAGCGGCTGGTCAGGAATGCGCACCACTGCTCTGTTCATTTCTATGGGAGTTAAGTACAGCACTGGGCTATCTCTGGCGCTCCCATAGAAATCAATGGAATAGTGTTATGCATTTCCAACCAGGTACCCGTTCTCATAATTGGTGGGGGTCACATCGGTAGGACCCCCACCGATCTGATAGTTATCCTCTATCCTGTGTATATCTCTATCCGTTCCCAACACCCATCGCATCCGGACGGAAAACTCACTTTTGTAAAAGAGGCCTAACTCTCTAGATGACGCAGCATCTAAGCAGTTACACAGAGATATGGGATTCCCTGTCACTGTCGGCCACCCGCAAATACAATCGCAGGGTGCTGATGCGTTGTCATAGCAGTCGGGGGCCTAACAAAGTCCCCCTGGCCTTCCATAACTGTGTGTGTCATTTAGACTGTGCCACAGACAGAGCTTAATAGATAGCATGTCACTGGTACAGTGATAAGCTATAATGCATTGGTGTACATGGTATATCAGTTCATTACAATAGCCATGTCTCCTAGTGGGATTGAAAAAACTAAGTTTAATAAAGTTTATTAAAAAAAAAACTTAATAAAACCAAAATGCATTCGCACATCTACGGTATTGCAGCGTTTTCCACAACCTTTATAACAGTATAGGACAGTACACTGCTACAGATGGATCTGGATAGACTGGAGGCTTGGGCAGAGAAGTGGCAGATGAGGTTTAACACTGACAAATGTAAAGTTATGCATATGGGAAGGAATAATGCAAGTCACCAGTACATACTAAATGGTAAAACATTGGGTAACTCTGACATGGAAAAGGACCTAGGAATTTTAGTGAACAGCAAACTAAGCTGCAGAAACCAGTGTCAGACAGCTGCTGCCAAGGCCAATAAGATAATGGGTTACATCAAAAGAGGCATAGATGCCCGTGATGAGAACATAGTCCTGCCACTTTACAAATCACTAGTCAGACCACATATGGAGTACTGTGTACAGTTCTGAGCTCCTGTGAACAAGGCAGACATAGCAGAGCTGGAGAGGGTTCAGAGGAGGGCAACTAAAGTAATAACTGGAATGGGTGGACTACAGTACCCAGAAAGATTATCAAAATTAGGGTTATTCACTTTAGAAAAAAGACGACTGAGGGGAGATCTAATAACTATGTATAAATATATCAGAGGTCAGTACAGAGATCTCTCCCATCATCTATTTATCCCCAGGACTGTGACGAGGGGACATCCTCTGCGTCTGGAGGAAAGAAGGTTTGTACATAAACATAGAAGAGGATTCTTTACGGTAAGAGCAGTGAGACTATGGAACTCTCTGCCTGAGGAGGTGGTGATGGTAAGTTCACTAAAAGGGTTCAAGAAGGGCCTGGATGTATTTCTGGAGGGTAATAATATTACAGGTTATAGTTACTAGAGAGGGGTCGTTGATCCAGGGAGTTATTCTGATTGCCTGATTGGAGTCGGGAAGGAATTTTTTACCCTAAAGTGAGGAAAATTGGCTTCTACCTCACAGGGTTTTTTTTGCCTTCCTCTGGATCAACTTGCAGGATAACAGGGAGAACTGGATGGACAGAGGGCTTTTTTCAACCTTATAAACTATGTTACCATGTTTACATATTTGGTATTGTGGTGATCATATAGAATAAATGTAGTACACTAGTTATGCTGCACCATGAACATCATAAATTTGAAGTTAAAAAAACAATGGCAGAACTGCTCTTTTTTTTATATAACCCCCCCCCCCCCCAATAATAAAAGTTAATCACTAAGCAAATGGCATTTATCATGCAGAGAAAGTTACTACAAGACACTTACTAATGTATTGTGATTGTCCATATTGCCCCCTTTGCTGGCTGGATTCATTTTTCCATCACATTATACACTGCTCCTACCCAGGGGTTATGGCCACAGTGCAGATTCAAGGTGGTGGGGTTCCTATAGTGTGCAAGCATGTCCACCGCTGATGGATTGCAGTGTGGTCATAACCCCAGGACACGAGCAGTGTATAATGTGATGGAAAATGATCCAGCCAGCAAAGGAGGCAATATGGACAATCACAGTACATTAGTAAGTGCCTACAGTCTGTAGATTCTAGATGCAGACTAAACAGTAAAAAAAAAATGTATTTTTAAAACAAAAATATTAAAAATTGAAATCAAACCAATTTTACATAACATTACAAAAATAAGCAATAAAAAATAAACATGACAGGTATTGCGGTGTCCAAAGATGTCTGAACTAAGGCTGGGTGATTTTGGAAAAAAAATTAATTTAGATTATTTTCAAGGACAATTATTGATTTTTCTTGATTATTTTTTTTCTGGACATAACTTTTTTTTTATTCTTCTGCCAGTGCAGCTATAGGAGAGCTTATTTTTTTGTAGGAGGAATTGTATTTTTTAGTATATATAACTTATTGATTAACTTTTACTATTTTTTAGACTTTAAAAAGTCAGGAGGTATGGACACCATGTGGGTGACTATTGGTTTGCCAGGAATTATCCACAGTATGTAGAATCTACTGGCTGGAGGCTATATATATATATATATATATATACATACTGTACATATGTGTGTATGTCTATCTCATATGTCTATTAGAGATGAGCGAGCATGCTCGGGAGCAATTTTCGAGTAGTAGCGTACGCATCTTCTAATCTGTATGCTAATGCATACGCATCTTGTAATTTATACGCATTAGCGTACGCATTAGTGTACAGATTAGAAGATGCGTATGTATTAGTACAGATTATAAAATGCGTACGCTACTACTCAAAAATTGCTTCCGAGCATGCTCGCTCATCTCTAATGTCTATCTATCTATCTATCTATCTATCTATCTATCTATCTATCTATCTATCGCTACATGTACTGGTATATCCTCTAAACAGCTGAGCATTAGTACTCTTCACCACCCACCATTATCAGTCACTTACCACTAGGGGCGCTCGGCACAGCACAGAAGCAACGTACCGCAGAGTAACCACTCACAACGCTATTGGCTAAGGAGCCTTGTCACACTATGAAGGAGAATATGAACCAATCAGCGGCCGCATGTAAATCAAGACGGGTGGGTGGGGGGCGGGGGGTTGATGAATAAAGGTGCGACGTACCACGTGACTGGAGGGGCCGCTGAACGGCTACGCTGCTTGAACATGGACTCGTAAGTACAATGACGTCATGAACATCTATTGCGTCATCTTATGTCACATAATTGCATTCCCATTGATCCAGGGCAAGACCAACTTCCTAACTGCTCATATAAATGTAACTGTGCCAAAAGTTTACCCACACACGCTAACTATATGTACGCTATGCAGCAACATGGTCGTATTTCATAAGGGCTTGTAGTGTTGGCCCATGAACAGTGAGATCACATGACCGTGATGTAGGTGACGTCATAGGGAAGAAGGTGGACACACTATGATGACATAACAGCTTAACTAGTTATAGGTTATATAATGTTCAATATTTATCAAAACTGACTAGCAGAAACACTAGCCTCGTTGCCCCTAGCAACCAATCCCAGAGCAGTATTAATTTGTACAGATCAGTTTAACCACTTGCTGACCAGTGGGTGGCAGTCAATTGCTGCACCATTATGTATTACCAGTATGGAGTCATTGTGGCGACGGCAATTTGGGGGAACAGAAAAGTACAGACGGGTTCCTATTAAAGGGGTTCCCCGAGATTGTGATGTTGATGACCTATCTTCAGGATATCAGATTGGCAGGGGTCCAACTCCCACCAGTCAGCGGTCTGAAGAGTCCACGGTGTTGGATGGACTATTTTTAAGGTAGATCATCAATATCTGATCGTGGGGTTCTGACTGATCAGCTATTTAAAGAGGCTGCAGACCAGTGATGTCACGTTCATCGGTCACGTGGCCTAGGAGCGGCTCAGCCCCATTAAAGTTAATGCTCCTGAGCTGCAATACCAAGCACAGGCGCTGTACAATGTACAGCACTGTGTGTGGTAAGCTGTGAGGAGGTCACAGTGATCAACCAGCTGATCATGGGGGTGCCCCCCTTTAAATTCCATAAAGGTCTTGTATAACCTTATGGAAACACAAAATGTAATATAAAATAATAATAATAATAAAAGACAAAATAAAAAGTTACATTAAATAATAATAAGAAAGACAAAATATAAAATAATAATAAAAAAGACAAAATAAAAAGTAAAATAATAATAAAGACAAAATATAAAATAATAAAAAAGACAAAATAAAAGGTAATAATAATAATTAAAAAAAAAGATAAAATATAAAATAATAATAAAAAAGACAAAATAAAAAATAAAATAATAATAAAGACAATATAAAAATCAAAGGCGTTTTCTGAGGGGTTTTTTTTAGTCATGACTTATCCACTAAATCTTATCCACTTATCATCAGTATCTGATAGGTGGGGGTCCGAGCGGTGCTCCTGTGAGTGCCCTGGCCTTCTCTTAGCTCACCAATCAGAGTGCTCCTAGGGCATGTGGCCGATGAACATGACGTCACTAACCTAGGAAAAGCTGCAAGAAGGCCGGAGTGCTGACAGCAGCGCCGGTGCCTTCTCAAGCAGCTGATCGGCGGGGGTCCCGGGTGTCGGACCCCAACGATCAGATACTGATGACCTGAGGCAGAAGATAGATTATCAGAATAATGTGCACGCTGCATTTTACTCACTGCCATCAATGGAAAGCCATGAATGGACCACAGCATGGACCAGAAAAGGGACATGTTCTGTAATTTCCAGAACGGCCTCACGGAGGTGTGCATGGTCCTACAGAAATGTATGGGTCAGTGTGTTATCCGCAAAAATGGTAAAACCGGAAAAAAAAAGACGGTCATATGCATGAAGCCTAAGGCCCCTTTCACACGAGCGTCACGGATTAGGTCCGGATGCGTTCAGGAAAACTTGCATCATTTTGCAAGCAAGTTCAGTCAGTTTTGTCTGCGATTGCGTTCAGTTGTTCCGTTTTTTCCGCGCAATGCGTTTTGATGCGTTTTTCACGCACGTGATAAAAAAAACGGAAGGTTTACAAACAACATCTCTTAGCAACCATCAGTGAAAAACGCATTGTATCCGCACTTGCCTCAGGATACAATGCGTTTTTCACTGAAGCCCCATTCACTTCTATAGGGCGAGGGCTGTGTGAAAAACGCAGAATATAGAACATGCTGCGTTTTTCACGCAACGCAGAACTGATGCGTGAAAAAAAACGCTCATGTACCCAGACCCACTGAAATGAATGGGTCAGGATTCAGTGCGGGTGCTATGTGTTTACGTCACGCATTGCACCCGTGTGGAAAACTCGCTCGTGTGAAAGGGGCCTAAGGTTAAGACATTTATGCCAGAGAGCGGCCAGATCCTCGTTAGATCCCATTGTAGCTAATAGGGATCCGGTGGTGGACTATGCTGGATATGATGAACTCCGGCGGTCTGTTCCTCTGTTGGATCAGGCTGCCAGAGTTCGCATTGCATATGTGAGGCCCCATTCACACGACAGTAGGACCGCCATGCCGGTGTTGCAGACCACAAACCGCGGGTCCGCAAAACATGGGCGCAGTGGCCCCATGGTCGTCTGAATGAGGCCTTTGTTGCACGTTGCGCTATTAAGAAAGAAATAAAAAAAGACAGAGTAAGGTCTCATGCACACGACCGTGTCCATATCGCAGTCCGCAAACCACGGGTCCACAAAATATCAACACCTTCTGTGTACAATCCGCATTTTTCTTACTCCAGTTACTAGACATGACTATTCTTGTCTACAATACGGACAAGGATAAAACATGTTATAATACGGACAGCACACACATGACATCAGTGCGCTATCCGGTTTTGTTTTGTTTTTTTGCGGACCCATAGAAAAGAATGGGTCTGTATGCAATTCATAAAAAAATGTGGATCGGACATGGATATAAAATACGGTTGTGTGCATGAGGCCTAAGGTAAAAAGAAATGACTGAGAACGTGTGTCCGCCTCATGGCGGTGGACTGAGATATGAGGAAGAGAACAAACAGCAGGTGGCGCTGTACAGATACATTTTATTAACTCAGTGGCTATACTACATTTTTAATTATGTGCAATTAGAGAAGCATCCAGTTACAGCTGCTGGTTTGAAAAATGTGGAATATTTTTTGTGGGAGGACACCTTTAATGTGGATTTTCTGTAACTGATTGCCTCCTTCTTTTTGCCCATCTTCCTTGTTGCCTCAGGTCAGCACGTGCCCTAATCTTTCCCAACCTATGACTGGGTTCATCAGCCTGTATAAGGCACCTTCCCCTAGGGGAGTGTGACTGAGCAACAGATTTCTCAAATTTGCTAGATCACAAAGTTGCTATAATATAACTGTCCGCCTGTGTACTGACTTATACCCGATTCCCGGGTTCTGACCCTCTGCTGCCTGAATTGAGCTTGATTTCCGTACTGACCCTGACCTTCGGACTGATTCTTGGATTTGCACAAACTCCGCCTGGCCCAACCTTGGCCTTTTACTGACTACAAGCTTACGTTATCCCTGTGTGCTTCACGACTAAGAGGGATAAGGTACTCCAAGAGGTATCGTCTTGGTGGCTCTCTGCAGCAAAGTCCAGATCCATGTATAGGGCTTAAAGAGTGAAAAGCAGGGGACTGCACTAATGCTCTCTACATGATAAATGCCACTTACTGAAGTGAGACAACCCCTTTAAAGGGGATGTCTCATTTCAGCAAATGACATTTATTATGTAGAGAAAGTTAATACAAGGCAGTTACTAATGTATTATGATTATCCATATTGCTTCCTTTACTGGCTGGATTCATTTTTCCATCACATTATACACTGCTCGTATTCAAGGGATCACAGCCACCACTGGAGTGCAGATATGAGGGGGACGTGGCGGGAGATGCTGCTCAGGCTGGAGCGTTCCCTATAGTGTGCAAGCATGTCCACCACTAACGGATTGCAGGGTGGTTGTAACCATGAATACGAGCAGTGTATAATGGTGATGGAAAAATGAATCCAGCCAGCAAAGGAAGCAATATGGACAATCACAATACTTTGCCTGGTATTAACGTTTTGTACATGATAAATGCCATTTGCTGAAGTGAGACAACCCTTTTAACCACCTAACTGTTTTGTCCCAGTCTAGCTCCAGCAGTGGCAGAAGTACATAACTGGAAGGGGGAGGGCTGCTTTAGATACTGCTATCTCCTGAATGGTAGCAGCTAGAAACATTCAAACTGGTCTTGTTTGAAAGCTGGCATTCCAAAACCAGAGTGACAGCAATATGTTCAGTACAGTGGAAGATATCATTGATAGAATTCGGGATGCTGTAAATACGGCTGAAAGTGAAAGTAAAATCAGGTTTTACCCGCGATTATTCCTGACTTAATTTCTAACAGTGATTCCTCCTCTGTTGCTTGGACTTTAGCTGTCATTTTGGTCTTGTATGAAAGCCTGGAGTGTCAGCTTTCAAACAAGACCATGTTTCTAGCTGCTACCTTTCAGGAGATAGCAGCATCTAAAGCAGCCTTCCCCCCTCCAGTTAGCTACTTTTCCCACTGCCCAAGCTGGAGTCGGGCAAAACAGGTGGTTAAGGGACTAAAGGGGTTTTCTGAGACTTTATAATTGATCACCTATCCTCAGGATAGGTCATCAGTATCTGATTGGTGGGGGTCTGATATCTGGGACCCCTGCTCATCAGCTGGTTGAGAAGGCACCGGTCACATGGCTTAGGAGCAGCTCAGCCCCATAGAAGTGAATGGGGATGAGTGCGATACCATGCAGAGCTTTTATACAATGTACGGCGCTGTGCTTGGTGCCCGTGGAGAAGGCCGCGGCGCTCACAGGAGCGCCAGTGCCTTCTCAAACTGCTGATCGGTGGGGGTCCCGGTTGTCGGACCCCCACCAATCAGATACTGATGACCTATCCAGAGTATAGGTCATGAGTAGAGATGAGCGAACGTGCTCGTAACGAGCACTGTAGCGCTCGTCTCCCCTGCGCCCATGCGAGCGCAGGGGAGCCGAACGCTACAGTGCTCGTTACGAGCACGTTCGCTCATCTCTACTCATGAGTTATATAATTTTGGAAAACCCTTTTAAATATAGATATTTTGTTTACAGTAGCTCAGCAATGCATAGGTTAAAAGGAACCTGTCATCAACTTTATGTTGCCCATACTAATGGTAGAATAAAGTATAGACAGGCGAGTTGATTTCAGCGGTCTGTTATTTATAAATTAAAAGTGAGTGGTTGCCGAGAACCAACATCACAATCATTGCAGATTAGGCCTTGAAAAGAGTCACTGCCACCTGAGAAGAATCATGAATATTCATGAATTCCTGTTCTCCCCGCCCACCTGATGATGACTGACAGGCTTCTACCTAGTTTTCTCCCTTTCTCTGTAGGAGAGAACTGCCAATCATCAGCAGATGGGCGGGAGAGCAGGAGATTAGGAATAACCATGACTCTTCTTAGGTAGATTTCACTGTTTTCAAGGCCTGGGCTGCAATGATTATGATGCTGGTTCTCGGCAACCACTTACTTTTAGCTCATGAGTGACACACCGCTGAAATCAGCATTTCTGTCACTAATTTATGCTGCCCTCAGTGAGGTTTGTATAAAGTTGATGATAGGCTCACTTTAAAGGAAAAAAACCCATGGAGGAATGATGGGCTCTTTTCTTCTAAGGCCTGTTTTACACTTCCGTTTTGGTTTCCAGTTTTGAGATCCGGCAGAGTATTTAAAAACCGGACCAAAATGGTTCCATTTTGTCCCCGTTCAAAGCTCATCAGGATGCATTCTGTTCCGTTTTGTTGTGTGGCGCTGTTTTACACAGAAAGCAGCCATGTTTCTCTCATCCTTTAAGAAACTGCTTCAGGATTTTCCTTATTTTTCAGGAAGTGGATCAGTGCACACGAAGCGGGCCCGATGGACTACAGATTCTTGAGCAGGGTCATTGGTAGGAGGGTTACCGTTACAATGACATATGGCCGGTTTCAAGGAGCCTTGGTGCTTGTTGACCACGATCAAACCGTCATGCTGAGTAAAGGTAGGTCGGTAAAATGTATCTGTAATATGGCCTTGTGCTCAGTGGGGCGCTGTATGTTGGAGATGTGTAAAATAAGAGGCATATGGGGGAACAGTAGGACTCCATAGAAATATGTGGGTGGCCTTTTATTGGTCTTTAACCTCTTTGTGACCAATGATCATACATGTATGTGATTGGTAGCTAAAGAGTGTATAGAGTGGGCTCAGGAGCTGAGCCTGCTCCGTACACAGCAGGTGCAGGCAGTGTTATACAGTGGACAACCACAGAGGACCAGATTGGAGATGACTCTGATCCCGGCCCTTTAACACCTCAAATTCCATGGTCATGGTGACTGCAGCATCTAAAAGGTTAGACAGAGGGAAAGCACTCCATCTGTCCTTCGATCAGCACCCCTGCGACGCGGTGTAATCACGGGGTGCCAGTCATTAGTAGTAGGGTGCCAGCTGGGAGTTTTCTGCCAGTAAAATGACTACAATACAGAAATATCGCCTCCGCCGGTGAGACTTCATTGGTGCATGCACAGTTCATTTAGGAGGCTCTACCTGCTGAGATCTGCACCAATAATGTCAGTCTCCTCCCAGAAGATTAGTGAAGCCGAGCGTCTTCTGTTCCAGGAGGAGACTGAGGTCATTGACGCTTGCGCAGTGCAGCGCTCAGCGGGTAGAGTCTCCTGAAATCAACTGGACATGCGCCAATGAAGTCTCACCAAACACTGGGGATGCCTGTCCCTGTAAATCTGGGGAGAGTGCCATGGGGAAGAGCAGGAGCAGTGCTCCAAGTGGCTAGGCCAGCCCCTCAGTGCTCCAATCACCTAATTTGCATATGGATTGAAGTAAACAATTTGCAGCAGGAAAACATCAGATTGCGGCAGTAGAGGGCTCATTTTATTCTCCATGATGAACCCTACGAGGCAGCATGACTGCTTTAGGCTACTTTCAATTCTGCAATTTGTATTTCCATATAACGGAGCAGAAGAAGGAAAATAACAGAAGTGCCGGATTTGCATGCAGCACTTTCTTCTCTGCTACTAAAACGTTCTTCTGAATGGAAACCTAACGGTCCCATTATAATTGGGGTCTGTTTGCTCCAGCTATGTGCCTAATCCGGCACTTCCGTTATTTTTGTTCTTCTGCTCCTATAACGGAGCAGAAGAAAGGGAATACAAAGCGCCTTAATAGGATTGTCCAAGGTGACAGATGCTCTTTAAAGGGGTTCTCCGGGAATTAAGAAAATAAAAATACTTAAATATTACTTAATTATAAATACATTCCCAAATATTTTCCTTTAGTCATAATTGCTTGTTTTGTCTTGGGGGCAATCATTAGGAGAAATAAATGGCCGCCATCCTATTAGTACACACAGAACCTGTCCTAATCACACACAGGACAAGTTAGTTCACAACACTGAGGAAAAGAGCTGCCTCATCCTCCTCTCTGCTCTGCTTGCCAGGGATTATAATCCTGAAAATGATAAAATCGTAAGATGAATCTCTGTAGGAATGGATTTCATGAGGAGACATGAAGTACAGAGAGGAGGTGAGGATGTGGCTAATTAGCAGCAGCTTTTGTATGCAGTCTCCGTTACCACAGTCCCACCTTACCACAGTCAGTCCTGTCCATCCTCTCTGTACTTCATGTCTGCTAATGAACTCCATTCCAACAGAGATTCAGCTGAAGATCTTATTAGCTGACAAGCAGAGCAGAGAGGAGGCAGCTCTTTACCTCAGTGTTGTGAAGTAACTTGTCCTGCTGTGTGATTAGGACAGGTTTTGTGTGTACTAATAGGACGGCGGCCATTTTATTTCTTCTAATCATTGCTCCCCAGAGAAAATGAGACATTATAACTAATGAAAGTTATTTTGGAATATATTTATAATAAAGTAATATTTAAGTATTTTCACTTTCTTAATTCCTGGAGAACCCCTTTAAGGAGTTAAGCCTAACAGGTCACAATCGGGTCCTGTGCATGAGGCCTCATTTTGACAATAACATTGGGGAATTGTTATTCATGCTCTTTTTTAATGGCTACACAGAATTTACCTCAAGAGAAAAGGAAAATCACCAGTGAATCAAAGTCCTTGCCATGACACAATCTCCTTCAGACCGCATCCGCTTCCAGTATTTCCAATCCCCTTCCTTTGGCTACTTGGACATCCTTTTGGGTTTTTTTATGTTTCTTTTGCCTGGCAATACTTTTCTGCTAAATTCGGCATTTTTGGAGGCGATGGTTATTTTAGTGTGGCAGGATGACTACTCTCCGCTGTGTATTATGTGATGCTGGTGAGCGTCCTCCACTAATCCCAGCCCACATTTACTTTGGAAGCCTTTTGTTTTCCGTTCCTTGTTCCCATGAGGAGCACATTGTGTAACTTGTGGGATGTTATTACTAGGATTACCTCACTGTTCTTTTATAGTTGGCTTCCTTCATTTCTGGACCCTTGTTAGGGCTAGGTTCATAACTTATAGTCATCACTTAAAGGGGTGCTCCACCTTTTGGGCAAAGTTTGGGTCCCAGCTGGACTTGTGGAGGGAAGCATACTTAGGCTTCTCCCCACCTTCTGTTCACGGTGCCCCAGTCCCTGCCTATCAGCTTCTGGCTTTGCATTGGGATCACTTGTGTTGCAGAAGCCAATGAATGGTCTCAGCTGTGACGTGTCCCCCAATCGGCTGTGGACGAGTGACATGCTGCTTGGTGGACATGTCACCGCAGTTGACAAGCTTGGACCGGAGAACCTCAAATGGAAGGAGCCTGAACTGAGTGGTGCGGGCGCAGGTAAGTATGCTTCCCTCCACAAGTCGAGAGGTGGAGGACACAAAATTTTTCCAAAGGAGAACCCCTCTGGGACCAGGCAATTTGTGTTTTTTTCTGAGAGCCTTAAAGGGGTTGTGTCCCTTCAGCAAGTGGCATTTATCATGTAGAGAAAGTTAATACAAGGCACTTACTAATGTATTGTGATTGTCCATATTTCTTCCTTTGCTGGTTGGATCCATTTTTCCATCACATTTTACCATGGTTCCATGGTCACGACCACTCTGCAATCCAGCAGCAATTGTCGTGCTTGCACACTATAGTAAAAAGCATCGGTCTCTCTAGTGGGCCGGGACTGTATCAGCTCACATAGAGCATTGGAGCATTTTTCTCTAGTGTGCAAGCACGGCCACCGCTGATGGACTGCAGGGTGGTCGTAACCATGGAAACGAGCAGTGTATGATGTGGTGGAAAAATGAATCCAGCCAGCAAAGGAGGCATTATGGACAATCCCAATACATTAGTAAGTGGCTTGTATTAACTTTCTCTACATGATAAATGCTACTTGCTGAAGTGAGACAACCCCTTTAACTTTTTAAATTTTTTTGTGCACATAGCCGTATAAAGGCTGGAGTGGGAAACGGTGAGCGATCAGTTAGTTGAGTATGACATATTTTATAATTTGTCATTGATCTGAGATTTTTTTTTTAAACCATTTCAATCTGCTGGACAATCCTTATACATATAGGAATATTTCCTTCTGATTTTGATGTATTAATTAATGTATTTCTCTGTTTTGCAGTTAAGGATTTGACAACAAATATTACAAAGCCTGGAGTTCAACTGTTTTTTGCATCTGAAATCTTAAGTGGTAATTTTCTGTATTCAGGGGGGGATATTGTTGGATTACATCAAGAGAGACTGTCGGGACCCTCAGTAATGTGCAGCTGCCATTTACCCTCAGTCATGGAATGATGGCACCTACTAGGACAATTATTTTACGTGACCGCTACACCTTCTTACATCCTAAAAAAAGGGGGTCAGTCAGCACATCCAATGTGCAGGTGCACGCTGCCATGGCTAGAAACACTAAGGAAAAAAACACAATGCAGCAACACTCTGCAAACACAAATAACGTACAACATTGCCATAGTCATAGAAAACATTCTAATGCTAATGCTACTCTTACTTTGCAAAATTGAGATTCTTGGCAAATACATTTTGTACAAATTTATTTGGGCCCATCTGTCAAACGTCAAGGCGATCTCTTTAAGACGGGAACCTAACACTATTTCCTACCTGTTATGTGCCATAATGGCCACCATTAAATTCAGGGAGTGTTGGTTCTACATGCATGCTGGGTCCACTCTGCCTTTGCCATTTTTGGTGCCTTAAAGGCCTCCATTAAATCCAGGGGATGCAGGTACCAACATACATGCTAAGCCCACTCTATACCTCTCCTGGTGACTCACAGCTTCCAATGCATATACTAAGAGCAGGCCACAGCTTTATACTTACTCTGATTAACATCAGCCTATGGGGCAGACAGGCTTATCAAGAGTGCAAGATTGGCTGGAGTAGCCACACCTCCAGATCAGAACAACTGCAAAAAAAGGGGGTCAGTCAGCACATCCAATGTGCAGGTGCACGCTGCCATGGCTAAAAACACTAAGGAAAAAAACACAATGCAGCAGCACTCTGCAAACACAAATAACGTACAACATTGCCATAGTCATAGAAAACATTTTGGTGCTGGTGCTACAATTATTTTTAAAAATTGAGATTCTTGGCAAAATTATTTGGGCCTGTCTGCCAAACGTCAAGGCGATCTCTAAGGACCTTTGCGCCGCAATCTGCACCAGAATTTAGGCATATTTCTGTTTAATAAATGACCCCCTATAAAATTCCTAGTATCAGTACAGTACGTCCCAGTTCATGAGCACTGAGTTATAGTCAGATCCAAAGCCAATAGTTTAAACCCTGTATGTATTGCATTACGATAGTGCTTTATATAGCTGTCAATGTTGTCACTGCTTCAGTGGATTTACAGAATGATAAGGACGAGGAGGTCTGTCCCAAATTGGAGTCAGGCGACCCACCCATCACAAGAGAAAGGTGAGAAGTGTCAAGAAGCTGTTGTGAATGCCGTTACACAATGCTAATCTGTTTTTATCTGTCCTCTTTGTGTTTTATCTGATAGATATACAGTTTACCATATTTTGAACACAAACAATAAGCCTGTGTATTTTGCATAGAGAATTTGGTTAAAGCTACTTTCACACTAGCGTTTTAAAATTCCGGTATTGAGTTCCGTCATAGGGGCTCAATACCGGAATAAAACGCTTCAGTTTTGTCCCCATTCATTGTCAATGGGGACAAAACTGAACTGAAGACAATGGAATGCTCCTGAAAGCATTCCGTTCCATCTTCAGACCGGAGAACAAACCGCAGCATGCTGCGGTTTGCTCTCCGGTCCAGGCATCCGCACCAAGACGGATCCGTCATGACCCCCAATGGAAGTTAATGGGGACGGATCCGTTTGGTGTGACACACTCAGTAAGCGGATCCGTCCTCCATTACGTTCATTACGGATCCGGCTACACATAGACACATACAGACATACACATAAACATAAACATACACACACATATAGACATACAAACACACATACATACTTACATGCTCCCGGCAGGTCTTCGGAGCATCGGAGGGACAGGACGGCGCGCACAGATGACGATTCCACCAGGGGCCCAGCAGAGGGCGCTGTGGGGAATCGTCACCTGTGCGAGCTGTCCTGTCCCTCCGACGCTCCGAAGACCTACCGGGAGCATGTAAGTATGTATGTGTGTTTGTTTGTCTATATGTGTGTGTATGTTTCTGTTTATGTGTATGTATGTACTGTGTGACATGTGTGGGGCCGGAGCGCAGTTCCGGCTCCACACATGTCACTGCGGCAGGCCTGATCCGGCAGCACCCTTCACCTGCCGGATCAGGCCTGCCGCCAGTGTGAAAGTAGCCTAAGACACAGCCAGCAGCCCTTCTTCCCTTCCTATACACTCCCACAAGGCTGTAAAATAACCAAAATCAGGTGACAGTCTGGAGCTGCTTCCTGTATGCACTGACCAGACGTTCACTAGAGAGGATTCTGTGTCTATAGGGTTAAATTAGCCGGCTGCCGGTTCTCTTTCCATGGGGTAACCGATCAGCTGCGGTACCGATTAGTCTTGTAACCGTGGCTGTAAGCATGGGCGCACCGAAAGGCGGGGTTCAACAGATCTGTTCATTTTTATTTATTTTTTATCCCTCAGGGCTGCACCGCCGATCGCCACAGGCGGAGCAGCCCTGGTTCTTATTGTGGGCAGTGGTGGCAGTGGGCAGTATGACATGAGCGCTTCCATTGTGGCGATACAGATGGCTGTGCTGCAGCGGGGCAGGGGAGGGAGAGGCATCTCCCTTCCCTGTTCTTCTGATAGGCCGCAGGCATTAAGCGGCTCAGGCGGTGCGATGACGTCATTATCATTGCGCCGCCTGAGCCGGGCAGCACACAGCAGGGACACAGGCCAGAAGAGGCCTGCATCGCATCGCTGCTGTCTGCTGATGGAGATAAGTATTAGTGTTTTTTTTTTTTGTTTTCTTAATAGATACTACATTTAGGGGGCACCTGGCAATTTCTCACTGGCCCATTTTTTTTTTGAGGGGGGGGTTGCACTATGGGGGCATCTGGAAATTTGATACTATCCGAATTTTTTTGGGGGGCATTTATTTCTTGCCCATTTTGTGGGGGGCACTTTTGGGGCATTTCTTACTGGCACATTATGTGGGGGGGGCCACCATGGAGAAGAGCACTATGGGGGCATCTGGGGGCTCTAAAGGGGCCCTTTTTTATTGGCACATTATGGGGGACACTATAGGGGAGAGCGGCACTATGGGGCATTTGGTGGCACTATAGGGGCAATATTTGGGGGCACTATGGGGGAGTGGAGCACTATGGGTCATCTGTGGCACTATGGGGGAATTATTTGGGGGCACTATGGGGGAGTGGAGCACTATGGGGGCATCTGGTGGCTCTAAATGGGCATTTTCTTTTTACTGGCACATTATAGGGGGCACTATAGGGGCATCATTTGGAGGCATCTGGTGGCTCTAAAGGGGCATCATTTGGGGGCACTAAGGGGGCATCTGATGGCTCTAAAGGGGCATTTTTTACTGGCACATTATAGAGGGCACTATGGCATCTGGCACTAAGGGGGCAATTTTTACTGGCACATTATGGGTGAGAGGAGCACTATAGGGGCATGTGATGGGGGCAGTAATAAGGGGTATTTTTTACTGGCATATTATGGGGGACACTATGGGGGAGAGGAGCACTATGGGGGCATTTACTGGGGCACTATATAGTGGTATTATTGTGAGCTTTCCTACTACTGGGGGGCTATGGAGAACATGATTACTAGTATGGGCACTATGGGGACATTATTACTACTAAGTGTGCTCTGGCAGAGAATTATTTCTATTGGTGGGATTTTGGGGAGGACTGTTACTTTGGGGGGCACCCTGGCATAGTATCAGCTTTGCACAATTATTTTTGGGGGACATTATCTTTATACTATTAGTGTCTGGGTGAAGTTATTTTTTAGAGCACTGTGTGCCAATAATTATTGAAGGGGCCACTATCTGTGTGGTAATAGTATTTTTCAGGGGAAAGTTTCTGCAGTATATTATGGGGGAGCACAGTGGGCACAGTATTGGGGGTGGCAGGATGGGGTGTTCAGAAGATGTGAAGATGGTGGAAATGTGGGAAACTAATGTCTGTTTGTCAATCTCTGCAGAGGCGAGAGATGGCTGAAAAATCATCATGGCGGGCTGGTCCGAATGGAGAAGATGAGGAAAGATAATGTCTACATCAGAGGAGACATCACTGGATGTAAGAGGTATGTGGTGCTATGTAGGAGAGGAGATGCTGTGGCTCCTGCCATTTGCAGAAGGAGGATTCTGAGCTGGGTGAGGATAACCAAAGGGGGCAGCAGGCCACAAGCGGGTGACAGATGGTGGGGGGGGGACCACAGGCCTTGAGCAGGATCTGGGGAGGAGAGCTGAGGAGCTTCCTGGCTGTATGTAGCCTGCTGTTGTTTATTGTATAATGTAAAGCAGGCAGTGCAGCTAGGTCACGTCCTCCCCTCTCCGTATGATGTGTAGAGCCGGGCCTCAACAATATCGTTTCAGCTGTACAGTGTTTGTTGGGAGTGGCCTATTATATTTAGGAGGGGCTTATAATAACGGGCGTGGCCTAATTTTTTGTGCGCCTCATTTGCTCTTCTGGGAGGAGCTTTAGGGAATTGGCGGGGCGAAAAATCGGCACAGCGAGCTATGCGCGTCGCATTTTTTACTTTTCGGACCCCCCCTATGAAAAATTCCTGGGTGCTCCCCTGGCTGTAAGGAAGATGTAGTATGGGAAGAAAGGGATACAAATGAGCTCTTAACAAGCTCTGCCTCTGATGCCACCAGATGTAAGGTAGCTATCCTATAAGTCAATGTTCGACCCTTAAACTAGACCTTGAGACATGACTCAGATAATAAATAAGCCAGCATCTCATCTGCAGACAGCTGCTTTGGGGTAATTGCTCCTCATCAGTGCAGAGCAGAGAGTACTGACTTAAAGGGAGTCTTTCACCTGTTTTTCACCTATATAACTAACAGCAGTGCCCCACAGAAGATTGCAGACACATCCCAGACATACCTGTGTGCACTGTGTGTATTACATGTCACATCCCAGACATACCTGTGTGCACTGTGTGTCTGTATTACATGTCACATCCCAGACATACCTGTGTGCACTGTGTGTATTACATGTCACATCCCAGACATACCTGTGTGCACCTGTGTGTCTGTATTACATGTCACATCCCAGACATACCTGTGTGCACTGTGTGTCTGTATTACATGTCACATCCCAGATATACCTGTGTGCACTGTGGTGTGTGTATTACATGTCACATCCCCAGATATACCTGTGTGCACTGTGTGTGTGTATTACATGTCAAATCCCAGACATATCTGTGTGCACTGTGTGTCTGTATTACATGTCACATCCCAGACATACCTGTGTGCACTGTGTGTGTGTATTACATGTCACATCCCAGACATACCTGTGTGCACTGTGTGTCTGTATTACATGTCACATCCCAGACATACCTGTGTGCACTGTGTGTGTATTACATGTCACATCCCAGACATACCTGTGTGCACTGTGTGTCTGTATTACATGTCACATCCCAGACATGCCTGTGTGCACTGTGTGTCTGTATTACATGTCACATCCCAGACATACCTGTGTGCACTGTGTGTCTGTATTACATGTCACATCCCAGACAGACCTGTGTGCACTGTGTGTGTATTACATGTCACATCCCAGACATACCTGTGTGCACTGTGTGTCTGTATTACATGTCACATCCCAGACATACCTGTGTGCACTGTGTGTCTGTATTACATGTCACATCCCAGACATACCTGTGTGCACTGTGTGTGTATTACATGTCACATCCCAGACATACCTGTGTGCACTGTGTGTGTGTATTACATGTCACATCCCAGACATACCTGTGTGCATTGTGTGTCTGTATTCAATGTCCAGGAAAAGCACTTTTATTCTGCAGGAAAACAGCTCCCAAGTGACCAGCTCTGCTGCAAACCAGACTGAAGAGGGGAGGGCTGCTTTAGCTGCTCATATCTTGGGATTGGTAGCAGATAGAAAAATAGAAAACTCACATTCCAAGCTTTCAAATGATACCAAAATCATAGCATTATATCCAGAATATCAGAAGATATAGCCGTTAGAAATCGAGTTGGGAGAGAAAACTGTTTTTACTTCACTTTCAGCCGGGCACTTAGGAGATGTTTTCCAGTAGAATAAAAGTGCTTTTCCTGGACATGTAATACAGACACACAGTGCACACAGGTATGTCTGGGATGTGACATGTAATACAGACACACAGTGCACACAGGTATGTCTGGCATGTGACATGTAATACACACACAGTGCACACAGGTATGTCTGGGATGTGACATGTAATACACACAGTGCACACAGGTATGTCTGGGATTCGACATGTAATACAGACACACAGTGCACAAAGGTATGTCTGGGATGTGACATGTAATACACACACAGTGCACACAGGTATGTCTGGGATGTGACATGTAATACACACACACAGTGCACACAGGTATGTCTGGGATGTGACATGTAATCACACACACAGTGCACACAGGTATGTCTGGGATGTGACATGTAATACAGGCACACAGTGCACACAGGTATGTCTGGGATGTGACATGTAATACACACACAGTGCACACAGGTATGTCTGGGATGTGACATGTAATACAGACACACAGTGCACACAGGTCTGTCTGGGATGTGTCTGCAATCTTCTGTGGGGCACTGCTGTTAGTTATATAGGTGAAAAACAGGTGAAAGACTCCCTTTAACCCTTTCCCGACCAGTGCCGTACATGTACGGCGCTGGTGCGGTGCGGGGACATGACGCCTGCTCGCCCGTGCGGCGGGTGTCATGGCCGGCAAGTCTCTGCTGTTTGTAACAGCAGAGACTTGCCGCTACTTACCGCCATCAGCGGCGTCTTCCTGGGCCTTCTGATGCCGTGATCACACGTGATCACGGCATCAGGATGCGTCTGAACCCGGAAGCGTATGCTTCCGTGTGGTGTACAGACACCCCGAGTGGCCAATCGGGGTGTCTGTACACCATATGAAAACTGTAATTCCTCGCTGGTAAGGATTACAGTTTTCAAACTGCAATTCTTATTCTGGCCACTAGATGGCAGGCCAGGATAAGAAATGAGCAATTTTTGGATTTATCTCCATCTAGTAAATCCCTGATTGCTCATAAAGAAAAAAAAACCCACAATATATTAGCTCATATTTGAGATTTAAAATAATCACACAAAAAATAAAAATAAAAATGTTAAAAAATATGCAAAAAATACAAAATATATAAAAGTTCAAATCACCCCCCTTTCCATATAATTAAAAAATAAATACCTAAATAACAGTAAATATAGACATCATGGGTATCACCGTGACCGAAAACGCTTGTACTTTTAAAATATATTAAAAATAATTTTCTAAAAAAAATTAAAAAGTGATCAAAAAGTCATACACACCCCAGAATGGTATCAATAAAAACTTCAGATCGCCCCGCAAAAAATGAGCCCCCATACAGCTCCGTACACATAAATACCAAAAAGTTATAGGGGTCAAGATATGACAAAAAAAAAAAAAGGACAACTTTATAATTATTTTATCACTATCAAAACGCAGGAAAAACTATACATATTAGGTATTGCCGGATTCGTACTGACCAGTAGAATGAAAGTAACTGGTCAGTTTTAATGAACATCGAACGCTGTAAATAAGAAACCCGTAGAACTGTAGCGGAATAGCGATTTTTTTTAAATTTCACCCGATTTGGAATTTTTTTCCCGCTTCCCACTACACCATATGCAATATTAAATGGTGGCGCTGGAAAGTACAACTTGTCCCGCAAAAAACAAGCCCTCATACAGCTATGTGAACAGAAAAATAAAACAGTTATGGCTGTTTGAAGGCAGGGAGCGCAAAACGAAAATGCATAACCGAAAAAACCTCCGGTCGTGAAAGGGTTAAGGAAGATGTAGTATTACATGGGTCCCCAAATGAATGGGAGACCGTGTTATACACTGTCTTGCTGTGTCTGTCAGAGGGGGAGCTGATAGGGGTCTTGAGGACAAACTTCAGATATCCAGGGATATCATTGATGGAGGTCCAGAAGCTAGGGCCCCTAGAGATTTCTAAAATACAGCCAACTGTAGAGCTTTTCTGAGATCGATGACCTTTACAAGGTGTTGTGAGTGTGAGCACAGTGCTCGGCTGTCTCAGACAGTCCCATTGAGTGGCAGTGTGCACCCGTTCAAACAGAAAAACATGAGACATCCATTCTCATGACTGGTAGGAGCCCCGCTGATCAGACTTATTCTGTGAATAGGGCATAAATGTTTATAACTTATAACTTGCATATATACACGGGTATTTATTTAATGGAAGCAACATCAACATAAGCTTAGAGATGTGGAGAACTCTAAGCTGAAGGGGCAGGAGGCAAATATGAGCTTTTGGCATCATAGGCCCCT
This sequence comes from Rhinella marina, assembly GCA_900303285.1. Taxonomy (NCBI): domain Eukaryota; kingdom Metazoa; phylum Chordata; class Amphibia; order Anura; family Bufonidae; genus Rhinella; species Rhinella marina. The sequence goes on from ONZH01009391.1 coordinate 281,872, forward strand.
TCATTTAAGTGTTTGATTGGACTTCAAGCTTACAGGCCACCCGTGATGATATCTTCTGACCTGTCTCAATGGCTTTTCATGGGATTTGGTTGGAATTGTACCATTACATGAATGTACTCTACTGAAATTTTATAACATTTTGTTACTACTTAGTAGTACAGTGGTCCCTCAGGATACAATATTTTCCAGATACAATGGCCTTTTGTGGGCCATCATAAGTTCAAACTAGACTCAACATACAATGTCTCAAGACTCAGATCCAACCATTGAAGGTTACTTTTCTGGTAAAACATCTGTATTAGTTACTGGTTAGCAGCTATTCCTGACTGTTATATGTAAGGACTTGTTTTATCTGTCTTAGTTATCTGCTTATTTATCTTAACCCTTTCAGTACCGGAGGTTTTTTCGGTTTTGCGTTTTCATTTTTCTTCCCTATTTTCTGTGAGCCCTAACTTTTTTATGTTTTTTGTTCACATAGCTGTATGAGGGCTTATTTTTTTGCGGGACAAGTTGTACTTTCTAATGCCGCCATTAATTATGGCATAAAATGTTGTGGGAAGCGGTAAAAAAATTCCAAATAGGGGGAATGTGAAAAAAAACACAATTTCTCCACTGTTTTCCTTTTTTTTGTTTCCACGGCGTTCCGTTTGCGGCAAAACTGACCCATGCCCTTCGTTCTCTGGGTCAGTATGATTACAACGATACCCCATATGTGTAGGTTTGTTATGTTTAAATAGTGTAAAAATAAATTTCAACTTTGCAAAAAAAAATTTTGGTCATATTCCGACCCCCATAACTTTATGTTAGTTACATCCACTGAGCTGTTTAGGGGCTCATTTTTTGCGGTACAATCCATAGTTTTTATTGATACTGGAGTGATTTTGGAGTGTGCATGACTTTTTGATCACATTTTATTAATTTTATTTGGGTAAGAGAAGTAGTGAAAAAATGGCAAATCGGCCATTTTGACCCTTTTTTCCGTCACGCAATTCACCATATTGGAATTTTTTTTTATATTTTAAAAGTACGGGCGTTTTTGGTTGCGGTGCTACCCATGATGTTTATATTTATTGTTATTTAGGTATTTATTTTTTAGTTATACAGAAAGGGGGTGATTTAAACTTTTATATTTTTTATTTTATATATATTTTTTAACATTTTTTTATTTTTTGTGATTATTTTAAGGGTCATATATGACCATATATATATAATGGGATATTTAAAGGGGTATTCCCATCTTAGACAATGGGGGCATATCGCTAGGATATGCCCCCATTGTCTTATAGGTGCGGGTCCCACTGCTGGGACCCGCACCTATATTGAGAACGAAGCGGGGGAGCTCTGAGCCTGGAGGACCCCGGGGTCTGACCACCGCCAGGCGCTACCCCCCCGCTGCGCTAATAGAAACGAATGTGAGCGTGCCCCCCCCCGATGCGCTAATAGAAACGAATTGCAGATTGAAAGCTGTAAACCTCATCAGCGAGGTTTACAGCTTTCAGATCGAGTGCAGAGACCCCGATTGACCACACGGGGCATCTGCACAATACTCGGAAGCGCGCTTCCGGGTTTTTGCGCTATTAGATGCTGTGATCTCACGTGATCACGGCATCTAATGCCTTAAATTACCGATCGCCGATATCGGTAAGTAGCGGCAAGTCTCTGCTGTTTGAAACAGCAGAGACTTGCCGGCCATGACGCCCACCGCACGTGCGAGCGGGCGTCATGCTCCCACGTCGCTCCAGCACCGTACATGTACGGCGCTGGGAGTGTAAGGGTTAAATCATAATTTTCTCTTATCTTAGATGACATTTTGGGGCTTTGGAACTTATCACTCAAGTTACAATGGTTTCAACAATGGCCCTCCATTAATATTGTAACTTGAGGGACTGTAGTTTGTTACTGCGGTAGACTTACATAAGGCCTCTTTACTAGTGAAAACTAGTGCTGCCTCCTTTATCGGAAACTGTGGTCATCATAAAACTAGGAAAAATGTCCTCCTGCCGTAGGATTGACTAGAAATAACACTTCCCTTTTGCCTCCTGATAGGTGTATGTCCTGGGGGGATGACATTGACTCTTTCCAATGGTTGTTAATACGTTGTTTTCTTCTAGGGACAAGGCTGCTCCATTGCAGATGGTCGATGAGGCCCAGGATGTAGAAAGAAGACTGACAGTCTCTCGCACTGCTAGCATGCAAGCTATAGAGGCTGCAGGTATTTTGAGGATACAGGTAGAATTAAAGGGAACCTGTCACCATGAAAATGAGAAATAATCTGCACGCAGAATGTTATAGAGCAGGAGGAGCTGAGCAGATTGATGTATTGTTTTATGGGAAAAGCTTCAGTGTAACTTGTAATTTATTCATTTAAGTTCCTGCTCATTCTTGGCTTTGAAGTCCAGAGGCAGTCCTATCAGAAATTGACAGTCTTCCCTCTATGAGGAGGTGGTCCTATCAGTGATTGACAGTCTTCCCTCTATGAGGAGGAGGTCCTATCAGTGATTGACAGTCTTCCCTCTATGAGGAGCCGGTCCTATCAGTGATTGACAGTCTTCCCTCTATGAGGAGGAGGTCCTATCAGTGATTGACATCCTTCCCTCTATGAGGAGGAGGTCCTATCAGTGATTGACAGTCTTCCCTCTATGAGGAGGAGGTCCTATCAGTGATTGACAGTCTTCCCTCTATGAGGAGCCGGTCCTATCAGTGATTGACAGTCTTCCCTCTATGAGGAGGAGGTCCTATCAGTGATTGACAGTCTTCCCTCTATGAGGAGGCGGTCCTATCAGTGATTGACAGTCTTCCTCTATGAGGAGGCGGTCCTATCAGTGATTGACAGTCTTCCCTCTATGAGGAGGTGGTCCTATCAGTGATTGACAGTCTTCCCTCTATGAGGAGGAGGGCCTATCAGTGATTGACAGTCTTCCCTCTATGAGAAGGTGGTCCTATCAGCCTTCCCTCTATGAGGAGGAGATCCTATCAGTGATTGACATCCTTCCCTCTATGAGGAGGCGTCCTATCAGTGATTGACATCCTTCCCTCTACGATGAGGCAGTCCTATCAGTGATTGACATCCTTCCCTCTACGATGAGGCGGTCCTATCAGTGATTGACATCCTTCCCTCTATGAGGAGGCGGTCCTATCATTGATTGACAGCCTTCCCTCTGAGGAGACGGTCCTATCAGTGATTGACAGTCTTCCCTCTATGAGGAGGAGGTCCTATCAGTGATTGACAGCCTTCCGTCTATGAGGAGGCGGTCCTATCAGTGACTGACAGCCTTCCCTCTATGAGGAGGAGGTCCTGTCAGTGATTGACAGCCTTCCCTTTATGAGGATCTCCTCCTATAAAAAAGACTTGTTAAAAAAGTGGATTTTGACACAAGGAGCCTCTTCCACGAGGTGTCGCTAGCAAGATGGTTTTCTTTTCTTGGGAGATATCTCTTTGCATTTTATTTTCTCATGGAACATTGCTTACAAGTCTTCATACAGGGATGGTCTCTTTAAAGGGAACCTGTCATCTCCGAAACACCCCCTGAACTAGAGTGAGAGATGTATAGTGTAAGTGATGCTGAATCCGAATATGTAAGTTTTATCTTCATACTCACTCCCATTCCGACGCTGTGCTACCATAAACCAGCAGTAAAATGCACTCAGTGGACTCTTATTTGAGTCCTCTCCATTATGTGAGTGAGCACTGGAGTCCACTGAGTGCATTTTACTGCAGGTTTGTGGAAGCACAGCATCAGAATGGAAGTGAGTATATAGATAAAAATTACATAACCGGACTCGATGTCACTTACACTATACACCGCTTACTCTAGTTTGGAGGGTGTTTCAGAGCTGACAGATTCCCTTTAAGGAGTATCTGACCAGTGGGGATCTGACTCTTGTCACCCCCCCATCGATCAGTTGTTTGAAGGGGTCACAGCTCTCAGACTCTTCATTACTATACCAAGCACAGCACCATACATTGTATAGTGGCTGTGCCTGGTATTGCACCTCAGTCCCATTCATTTGAGCAACACCCATGTGACCAATGGACGTGATGTCAGTGGCCTAGTAATTGGCTGCAGTATTCACCCAAGTGTCGTGGACTCTTTAAACAGCTGATCGACATTGGTTCTGGGAGTCAAACCCCCACTGATCAGATATTGATGACCTATCCTGAGGGTCATCCATATTTAAAGGGAACCTGTCATCTCTAAAACACCCCCTGAACTAGAGTAAGCGGTGTATAGTGTAAGTGATGCTGAATCCGAATATGTAAGTTTTATCTTCATACTCACTTCCATTCCGTCGCTGTGCTCCCAAAAACCTGCAAAAAAATGCACTCAGTGGACTCCAGTGCTCACTCACATAATGGAGAGGACTCAAAGAAGAGTCCTCTCAATGCATTTTACTGTTGGTTGTGGGAGCACAGCGTCAGAATGGAAGTGAGTATGAAGATAAAACTTACATATTCGGATTCAGCATCACTTACACTATACTCTAGTTCAGGGGGTGTTTCGGAGATGACAGGTTCTCTTTAAATTTTGGAAAACTCATTTAAAGTCATGTATTTGCATGTATAGACTAAGCATCACCAATACATATTGGTATACAGTGGGGAAAAAAGTATTTCGTCAGCCACCAATTGTGCAAGTTCTCCCACTTAAAAAGATGAGGTCAGCCTGTAATTGACATCATAGGTAGACCTCAACTATGAGAGACAAAATGAGAAAACAAATCCAGAAAATCACATTGTCTGATTTTTAAAGAATTTATTTGCAAATTATGTTGGAAAATAAGTATTTGGTCAATAACAAAAGTTCACCTCAATTCTTTGTTATATATCCTTTGTTGGCAATGACACAGGTCAAACGTTTTCTGTAAGTCTTCACAACGTTGGCCCACACTGTTGCTGGTATGTTGGCCCATTCCTCCATGCAGATCTCCTCTAGAGCAGTGATGTTTTGGGGCTGTCGCTGGGCAACACGGACTTTCAACTTCCTCCAAAGGTTTTTTATGGGGTTGAGATCTGGAGACTGGCTAGGCCACTCCAGGACCTTGAAATGCTTCTTACGAAGCCACTCCTTTGTTGCCCTGGCGGTTTGCTTGGGATCTTTGTCATGCTGAAAGACCCAGCCACGTTTCATCTTCAATGCCCTTGCTGATGGAAGGAGGTTTGCACTCAAAATCTCACGATACATGACCCCACTCATTCTTTCATGTACACGGATCAGTCTTCCTGGTCCCTTTACAGAGAAACAGCCCCAAAGCATGATGTTGCCCCCCTCATGCTTCACAGTAGGTATGGTGTTCTTTGGATGCAACTCAGCATTCACTCTCCTTCAAACACGACGAGTTGTGTTTCTACCAAACAGTTCTACTTTGGTTTCATCTGACCATATGACATTCTCCCAATACTGTTCTGGAACATCCAAATGCTCTCTAGCAAACTTCAGATGGGCCCGGATATGTACTGGCTTAAGCAGGGGGACGCATCTGGCACTGCAGGATCTGAGTCCCTAGTTGAGGTCTACCTATGATGTCAATTACCAGAGGTCGCAATAACGCATAAAAAAGCGTCATAGACGCGTTTTCAGGCAATTTTACTCCCTGAAAAAAGTCTAAGGCGTACCACTACGCCTTAGACTTTTCCCAGTTTTTCATCAGCGCAGTGAGCGCTGTGAATGGGACAGGCAGCACAGCAATGCTGCCTGTGCCTGAAATAACCAATAACAAAGCTCCTTACAGCAAGGAGCTTTGGTATTGGTGGACCAGAGCAATACAGGTCGATTGAGGCAGCGGACGCCGGCGGGAGCTGGAATGAGGAGGGGCCTGCTCCCGGGGCTGGAAGGAGAGCGGGCGCACAGAGCATGGACCCTGGGAAACAAAACAGGGCTGCTGTAGGGGTAAAGGGCCGTGGACTGATGTGACTGGTGCCTGGGAGAAGAGCTGCCTCCGGCCTATGTCACCCCGGGTGGAGAGGGATGGGAGAGTTGTGGCAGTGAAAAGCTGTCAGTCTTCAAGTGAGTGATTTTCCCCCTCCCCAACCATGCTTCTGTCCAGTCTCCCAGTTCTCTGCTCCCCCTCCTCCTGTCACCCCACTAGTAACCCAGCTCTCCCCCCCTCTAGTGACCCTGCTCCCCCTGTCGCCCCTCTAGTGACCCTGCTCCCCCTGTCGTCCCTCTAGTGACCCTGCTCCCCCTGTCGCCCCTCTAGTGACCCTGCTCCCCCTGTCACCCCTCTAGTGACCCTGCTCCCCCTGTCACCCCTCTAGTGACCCTGCTCCCCGTCGCCCCTCTAGTGACCCTGCTCCCCTGTCGTCCTCTAGTGACCCTGCTCCCCCCTGTCATCCCTCTAGTGACCCTGCTCCCCCTGTCGTCCCTCTAGTGACCCTGCTCCCCCTGTCATCCCTCTAGTGACCCTGCTCCCCCTGTCATCCCTCTAGTGACCCCTGCCTCCCCCTGTCACCCCTCTAGTGACTCTGCTCCCCCTGTCACCCCTCTAGTGACCCTGCTCCCCCTGTCACCCCTCTAGTGACCCTGCTGCCCCTGTCACCCCGCTAGTGACCCTGCTCCCCCCTGTCACGCCACTAGTGACCCTGCTCCCCCTGTCGCCCCTCTAGCGACTTCTGCTCCCCCTGTCGCCCCTCTAGCAACTCTGCTCCCCCTGTCGCCCCTCTAGTGACCCTGCTCCCCTGTTGCCCCACTAAGACCCTGCTGCCCCTGTCACCCCGCTCCCCCTTTCACCCCTCTAGTGACCTGCTCCCCCTGTCAACCCATCTAGTGACCTGTTCCCCCTGTCACCCATCTAGTGACCCTGCTCCACCTGTCACCCATCTAGTGACCTGTTCCCCCTGTCACCCATCTAGTGACCCTGCTCCACCTGTCACCCCTCTAGTGACCCTGCTCCCCTTGTCACCCCTAGAGTGACCCTGCTCCCTCTGTCACCCCTCTAGTGACCCTGCTCCCCCTGTCACCCCTTCTAGTGACCCTGCTCCCCCTGTCGCCTCTCTAGTGACTCTGCTCCCCGTCGCCCCTCTAGTGACCCTGCTCCCCCTGTTGCCCCTCTAGTGACCCTGCTCCCCCTGTCACCCCACTCCCCCTGTCACCCCTCTAGTGACCCTGCTCCCCCTGTTGCCCCACTAGTGACCCTGCTCCCCCTGTCACCCCACTCCCCCTGTCACTCCTCTAGTGACCCTGCTCCCCCTGTCACACTTCTAGTGACTCTTCTCCCCCTGTCACCCCTCTAGTGACCCTGCTCCCCCTGTCATCCCACTAGTGACCCTGCTCCCCCTGTCACCCCGCTCCCTCGTCACCCCACTAGTGACCCTGTTCCCCCTGTCACCCCACTAGTGACCCTGCTCCCCCTGTCGCCCCTCTAGCGACTCTGCTCCCCCTGTCGCCCCTCTAGTGACCCTGCTCCCCCTGTCACCCCTCTAGTGACTCTGCTCCCCCTGTCACCCCTCTAGTGACTCTGCTCCCCCTGTCACCCCTCTAGTGACCCTGCTCCCCCTGTCACCCCTCTAGTGACCCTGCTGCCCCTGTCACCCCACTAGGACCCTGCTCCCCGTCACCCCACTAGTGACCCTGCTCCCCCTGTCGCCCCTCTAGCGACTCTGCTCCCCCTGTCGCCCCTCTAGTGACCCTGCTCCCCATGTCACCCCTCTAGTGACCCTGCTCCCCCTGACACCCCTCTAAGTGACCCTGCTCCCCCTGTCACCCCACTAGTGACCCTGCTCCCCTGTCACCCTACTAGTGACCCTGCTCCCCCTGTCACCCCCCTAGGACTCTGCTCCCCCTGTCGCCCCTCTAGTGACCCCGCTCCCCCTGTGCCCCACTAAGACCCTGCTGCCCCTGTCACCCCGCTCCCCTTTCACCCCTCTAGTGACCCTGCTCCCCCTGTCACCCATCTAGTGACCCTGCTCCCCCTGTCACCCATCTAGTGACCCTGCTCCCCCTGTCACCCTCTAGTGACCCTGCCCCTTCCCTCTAGTGACCCTGCTCCCCTGTCACCCTCTAGTGACCCTGCTCCCCCTGTCACCCACTAAGTGACCCCTGCTCCCCCTGTCACCCCCCTCGTCACCCCACTAGTGACCCTGCTCCCCCTGTCACCCCACTAGTGACCCTGCTCCCCCTGTCGCCCACTAGTGACCCTGCTCCCCTGTCGCCCCACTAGTGACCCTGCTCACCCTGTCGTCCCTCTAGTGACCTGCTCCCCCTGTCGTCCCTCTAGTGACCCTGCTCCCCCTGTCACCCCACTAGTGACCCTGCTCCCCCTGTCACCCGCTCCCTCGTCACCCCACTAGTGACCCTGCTCCCCCTGTCACCCCACTAGTGACCCTGCTCCCCCTGTCGCCCCACTAGTGACCCTGCTCCCCTGTCGCCCCACTAGTGACCCTGCTCCCCCTGTCACCCCACTAGTGACCCTGCTCCCCCTGTCACCCCACTAGTGACCCTGCTCCCCCTGTCGTCCCTCTAGTGACCCTGCTCCCCCTGTCACCCCACTAGTGACCCTGCTCCCCGTCGCCCCACTAGTGACCCTGCTCCCCTGTCACCCCACTAGTGACCTGCTCCCCTGTCACCCCACTAGTGACCCTGCTCCCCCCTGGTCACCCCGCTCCCCTGTCACCCACTAGTGACCCTGCTCCCCCTGTCACCCCACTAGTGACCCTGCTCCCCCTGTCACCCCACTAGTGACCCTGCTCCCCCTGGACGCCCCGCTAGTGACCCTGCTCCCCCTGTCGCCCCTCTAGTGACCCTGCTCCCCCTGTCACCCCACTAGTGACCCTGCTCCCCGTCACCCCACTAGTGACCCTGCTCCCCTGTCACCCCACTAGTGACCCTGCTCCCCCTGTCACCCCACTAGTGACCCTGCTCCCCCTGTCACCCCACTAGTGACCCTGCTCCCCCTGTCACCCCACTAGTGACCCTGCTCCCCCTGTCACCCCACTAGTGACCCTGCTCCCCCTGTCACCCCACTAGTGACCCTGCTCCCCCTGTCACCCCACTAGTGACCCTGCTCCCCCTGTCACCCCACTAGTGACCCTGCTCCCCCTGTCACCCCACTAGTGATCCTGCTGCACCTCCTTCTGTCACCCCACAGGGAAGCTGAACAGACTCCACCGACTACAATGGGATCCGTTCAGTAGGAGGAGAACTTGCACAATTGGTGGCTGACTAAATACTTTTTTCCCCCACTGTACATTGACCAGTATGTCATGATATCTTGCATATTGTATATAGGGGGATTTACATTTCCCAGCTTCAGTGTGACCCCTCAAAGGAGTAGATTTTTCTACTTATTTATGTCTACTGGTGCCATATTATGTTGTATCTGCTGAGCTTATGATTTTCATCCATTTTATATCCTTTTTTTTTGTTACAGTCAGTAAACTGGAGGTTAATTTCACAGTCATTGACCAGTTCCGGACAAAGTTTGGCAACGCTGTAAGTAACCACCCAGCATTGTAGCCCAGACATAGAAACCGCCGAGCACTACCTTCCGCCCAGTCACATTTGGTTTGGACCTACCTATAATAATATTATAATGTACGGTCTTGTTCTTCTCCCAACACAAAAATAATTTCCATGTGGCACGCCCGTAATAACCACAAGTAATCTTCCCAATCGCCATCTGGACCCAACCAAGCAAGTACTAAATTATTCTGGAACTTTATGTAACCTCAGTCAATACTTCCCTTTGTTGAATGTCTTTCTTGCCAGTAAACAGATTTGCAGGAGGGAATCTCAGCGGCGGTCTTTGGATCTCCGCAGATGATGTCCCCAGCATCAGTTCACGGACTAGACTCGACTTAAAGGGGCTACTCAAACTATAAAATATTCACCCCAATGCCCGAGCCCATCATATAGGTTATACTTACCCTGGCACCCGCGTTGCTCCTGATCCCCGCACGGCTGCTGCTGCATCTCCCTGTCGCGTGGCTCAAAACATCCGGCAACAGGGGGCAGCCAATACCAGACCGTGACGGGGACTAGCCTCCCCAGTGTCACCTGAGATGCAGTGGCGGCCGGGCGGGGATCAGGAGCAACGACGATGCCAAGGAGTATTGTTTAAATCATGTTTTTGTACACATATTTTGTATACATATTTTTAAAAATTGTTGGTGGTTATTTTTAATTTTCCATGTCACTCTCTATATTTAAAAAAAAAAATCCTACAATTTTCGCACTGGCCACTAAGCGCAGCAGTACAGATCACTTTACTGCAATTATCTGCTTATCCTCACTGGTGGGATTAGAATCATATTTATATAGAGAGATAACACCAGATCACACCAGGTGATATCACAGCTTATCTACTTCCTCCTGACCTCTGCACAGGTCACAGAGCATGCCTAGAAAACTCTCCTGTAGAAGTCAATGAAGTCTCCTCCTGACCATTTTGTCTATGGCCTATGGTGGGTGCTGTAAAGTGTATCTCTAAATGCCGTTAAGAACAGCTCGGGCAAGATGGCTGCCCCCATGATCATGTTCAAGACGTAGAATAAAAAAATCCGCAATTAGAAAATAAAAAAGATTAGGAAAAAAGGTGTCACTCGCTCAGAAAACAAATGTTGTCGACACATTCCCTTTAATGTCTTTTTCAGTTTCGGAAACCAGTCATTGGCACCCGCTGTTATAAAAAAAAAACAAAAAACGTTAAGTCATCAATGGCTGTTTGCGACAAAACATTTTCTGAAAGTGTAATAAAGTTTTGGCGGTAATATCCCGTCTGCGTTTATTTTGCTTATGGCTGTTTTTAGGATGAGATATAAAACGAATATTCCAGCGACGCCTGTTTAATACATTTCTCCTCGGCCCAAGTATGCATAGGGATTCTCTGTCTATTTGTGGATTTATTTTAAGCCCTTTTTTCCATAGTTTATGAAAGAAAACTTGATTTAGTATTATGCAGCTATTAACAATTCAGAAATTATTTTTCGTGGTGGAAATTTTTGTCTAATTTTGAGTAATAATATACTGTGTAATGACATAAACACTTTAAAATCCTTCTCTTTTTCCCCCCCAATTAGATTGTGGATATTCAGTGCCAGCCTGTCATTGGTTTGGCTTCTGCTGGATCCAACGTGTGCCGTCAGGGGAGTCTGTATTCTCTTCAGGTAAACCAGTTATATCAATGGTCTGTAATATAAAAGGGTTTTCTCCACCCCCTATCAGGGGTGCACCTAACCTTTCTGCTGCCTGAGGCGAAAACTGAAATGGCGCCCCTCCCCAATGCCAATTTCTTAACCTAAACCCCTCTGTTCAGCCCATGACCCTTCCACTGCCCCCCTCTTGCCACTACTTGGTTCTTCCTGAGGCGATCGCCTCACCTGGCCTCATTGGTGGTGCGCCCCTGCCCCCTATTTACTGACTGTGTATCCGAGAGTCTGCAATACGGTGGTGCCCATAGACTTTTTTACTATACCTCTGCATGCCTCCTTTTGAATCCAACAGAAAAAAAAGCCGCTCCATAGATGCCATTTTACGGAACTAAACTCCATAGTAAAGGGCCATATTTAGCCGTGTGGTGGCACACGGAGCCCCTGTGCTGTGTCCATGAGGACTATGCTGGTGTCTCGCAGGATGGTTGCTGTACCTGTCCTTTCATGTCATACTGATATATCAAAGGCTTTGATCAGAGAGGGTTCAAATGCTTAGTCCCCTGTCGATCCCTAAAACGGGAGGCTAGAAGCGATTACACAGAGCGCTGTCCCTCCTTATGGCTGAAGAAGGACTCAGAGACTTCAGCAGCAAAGAGAGAAAACACTGTGTGAGTGCTTCTGTCTCCTTGTTTTAGTGATCTGTGGGGGTCTCAGCACTTGGATCACCAGTGCTATCATATGTAAATTGATATGTGCCTCTTAGACTGGATTTACATGTAGCGATAGTAAATGGGAGCATTGCTGGAGTAACTAGTCATGGCCACCACACAGTGCCTGATTCTGGTGCCTGAGCTTGTGAAAACACCTGAATGGCGCGACTGCTAGAAGTCAGGTCCCAACAATCTCATATTGGGGAACTATACTATCAATAGATAAGTCCTGGACAATTTCCTTTAATGTCACCAGCTCTAGTGGTTCAGAGTACAAAAAGGGTGGTCTAGCGTAGAAGAGGGTTAATATCGGATTCCAAGATGGCCTAGAGGTTATTCGTTGGTGATTTAGGGAACTGAGCTTGTGAAAACACCTGAATGGCGCGACTGCTAGAAGTCGGGTCCCGACAATCTCATATTGGGGAACTATACTATCAAAAGATAAGTCCTGGACAATAATTCCTTTAATGTCACTAGCTCTAGTGGTTCAGAGTACAAAAAGGATTAAAACCTGGTGGTCTAGCATAGAACAGGGTTAATATCGGTTTCCCAGATGGTCTAGGGGTCATTCATTGGTGATTTAGGGAACAATAAGGAGTTAAAGGAGGTGTCCAGGCTTAGAAAACATGGCTGCTTTCTTCCAAAAAATAATGTCAGACAGTTGTATGATGGAGCGGGGCTGCAATGTCACACACAACCCATGGACAGATGTGGCGCTGTTCCTGGAAGAAAGCAGCCATGTTTTTCTAATCCTGGACACCCTCTTTAGTGCCTGGTGATCGGTTGGTTTACTCATCAGTGTATCATCACTTAAAGTGTAACTGTCATTCTTTTTTTATTTGTGTAATTTGTAGGGGCAGTGATGCTGACCATTTTTGTAATATACTTTAATTACTGAAATCGTACATTTCTATTAGAAAAATAGCTGTAAAGTGGCCCATTTTGAGCCTTAGCAACGCTCCTCTGTCCTCTGTTTACATAACACAGTCAGTGTTAGCAAGTCTCCGCTGTTATGTAAACAGAAGACAGAGGAGCGTTGCTAATGCTCAAAATGGGCCACTTTACAGCCATTTTTCTAATAGAAATGTACAATTTCAGTAATTAAAGTATATTACAAAAATGTTCAGTATGACTGCCCCTACACATTACACAAATAAAAAAAAGAATGACAGTTACACTTTAAGACTTTTCTTGTGATGTTCCATGATTTGTAGTACCTTACCAGCTTGGTAATAGGTGGACCCTGTGACTTTTTACTATACCAATTCCTCTTCTAGGTGGCAACCAAAAGCCATGTTTACCTTTTTGATATAGCGTTACTTGGAGAAAGTGTCTTTAAATGGGGACTGAAGGCTGTACTGGAGGACAAATCAGTTGTGAAGGCAAGTAAGACGGCATCGATTCTTTTATTTGGGTATAGGTTTCAGATGTACTAAACTCATTTTTGACCCCTTCCCGACATCTTCAAGTCTTTAAAGAAACTGCCTGCTCAGGGCACAGCAGACATCCTCTGGAGACAACACCCATTATGGACTTTTAACCTCTCAGATGCCATTGTCAGTTGTTGCGACCATCTGAGTGGTCATCATTTATCAAGAGCAGACTGTTCCCAATCACCAAATGACCACCCTTCCTCATTGTCATTGTAATAGGAACATAGAAATGTTCCAATAGAAAGTTTAAACCCCCTAGGGGGGCTAAAAATAAACGTAAGGCCTCATGCACACAACAGTATTTTGGGTCCGCTTCTGATCCACAAATTGCAGATGAACCCATTCTCTTGTACAGGACCGCAAAAATTGCGGACAGCACACACGTCAACTGGCTTAACTATTTAAAAATGTGGTACGCTCTGTAACGAAAAAAATGTAAAAATCGCTAAATCACTGTTTGTTCGTAGCTAAATACTGTACTGATGATCAGTATTAACATACAGGGAGCGAAAACTGCAGGGGGGCATGCAAGGGGTATTTGAAAAAAAGAACAAGGATGGCAGCATCAGCGGAGTGTACCCCGCAAGTAAAAGTACTTAAATAAACCAAAAAAATTCCATGAAAGGTCCTCTTTAAATGGTGCCATTAGAAAGGACAACTTGTCTTGCAAAAAACAAGCCCTCATACAGCTGTGGGACTGGGAAGTTATGGCTGTTAGAAGGGAGGGAGAAAAAAGTTAAATGGATAAAACGGAAAATGGCTGCGGCAGGGAGGTGGTCAAGGCTTGGGATAGTAAAGAATAGTAAAGAACCTCTAGGAACGTCTGTTATATTTGCAGTTCAATTTCTGACTCTTATGTCCCAGAGTCTATTGTTCTTTTCTGCAAGTTACTAGGGTTATGTTAAAACACCCAAAAACTCCCTAAATAGGTTGTCTGAAATTTAGGCTCCATTCACACGTCCTGTTTTTCTTTCCTGATTCGATCCTGATCCTGATCTGGATCCATTCATTTCAATGGGTCCTGAAAAAATCAGGATCGAATCAGGAAAGAAAAACAGGACGTGTGAATGGAGCCTTAGAAGCATGTCCAGTTGTTTTTAGAAAGTGTCCAATTGTTTTGGGATTTTTTTTTTTTTTGCTTCTGCAGCTTGCGTGCTATCCAGTACATAGCAGTCTGCAGAATAGCATTCATAGTCAACTCTGTCAGATGTCTCCAGTCCCTCTCTTTCGTCCCCTGAATGGTCATAAGAGGGGCTGGAGACAAGTTGTGAGAAAGCCAATCTGACCGATTTAGCACAGAACAGCATCCTGCAGCTTGCTATGTATTGAAATGCTGTAACCAAAGCTGCACAAACCAAACCGAGCAAATATTTTAATAAAAACCTATAAGAAATAGTTTTTAATACATAATGTATGCAATAAAATGAAATATCTTAGTAAATAGTGTCCTTTGCTTATGAACAGATTTGAGCATAATTATAACAATGCTACAGATTATTTTATTGCGTAACGTGGCCATTGTTCTTAGAACCTTTGTTGAAATGTCTTCTGACAGGTTGTTCATGACTGCCGCAGACTATCAGACTGTCTCTTTCACCAGTATGGGACTGTACTTAGTAATGTATTTGACACTCAGGTAAGTTGTTCCATCCGTAAAAAAAACATTCAGTGGGGTTTTCTGTAAATCATTTTTGCAGTGAAAATTTCTACAATTTTATAATATTCTTCATGTTTCGGTATTCATTTACATTGTTAAGTTCTCTCTCTTAAAGGGGTTCTCCAGGATTTTTATACTGTTGGCCTATCCTCAGGTCATCAATATCAGATTGGCGGGGGTCCAACACTGACCAGTTGTATGAGGAACAATTAAATTAAGAGCAGCACTTCAATACCTTGTTGACCATCATCCAAGGAATGCAACAGCTTATCCCAGATCGCTGATCCAGTCAATCCTTCCGAATAATATATCAAACACCATGGGAAGCAGCATCTCCTTGTAGAAATCTTCTTTATTCAAGATGGGTCCATTAAAAATGTGCAAATACAGCCACAGAAAAAGTGCAAGTGCAACGTTTCGGCTACCTAGTAGCTTGAGAAAGGCTACTAGGTAGCCGAAACGTTGCACTTGCACTTTTTCTGTGGCTGTATTTGCACACTTTTCATGGACCCATCTTGATTAAAGAAGATTTCTACAAGGAGATGCTGCTTCCCATGGTGTTTGATATACAGTTGTATGAGGAGGAGTCCGTGCCGCTCCATGAGGGCTTAAGCCTCTTCCTAGGCCATGTGACATCACGTTCATCGGTCACATGGCCTTGGCACAGCTCAGCCCCATTTAAGTAAATAAAACAGATCTACAATACCAAGGAGAACCGCAACACAATGGATGGAGCTTTGCTTGGTAAGCTGTGAGGAGGGCCCTGCCCTCACCAGAGCTCCGGTGAGAGTTGCAGCTTCCTCAAATAGCTGATCGGCAGGGGTGCCGGCAGTCGGACCCCCACCAATCTCATACTGATGACATATCCTGAGGATAAGCCATCAATATGAAAATCTCAGAAAACCCCTTTAACCACCTAACTGTTTTGCCCGAGTCCAGCTCGGGCAGTGTGAAAAGTAGATAACTGTAGGGGGGAGAGCTGCTTTAGAGGCTGATATCTCCTGAATGGTAGCACCTAGAAACATGCAATTGGTCTTGTTTGAAAGCTGACAGGCTTTCATACAAGACCAAAATGACAGCTAAAGTCCAAGCAACAGAGGAGAAATCACTGTTAGAAATCAAGTCGGGAATAATCGCGAGTGTTTACTTTCACTTTCAGCTGCATTCACAGCATCCTGATTTCTATCAGTGATATCTTCCTCTGTCCTGAACATATTGCTGTTTTGGTATTGTCTGAAAGACTTGTATGTCTGCTTTCAAACAAAACCAATTGCATCTTTCTAGCTGCTACCATTCAGGAGATAGCAGCAACTAAAGCAGCCCTTCCCCCTCCAGTTAGCTACTTTTCCCTCAGCTGGAGCAAAACAGTTAGGGGGTTAAGATGGAGCAGAATTATTGCTTTCATTGTTAGGCTAGACCTCTCATAAATGTCTAAAAGATGAGGGTCTGGCACCTAGTACCTACTCTCCACTAAGTTGACCATCAACAGGAAGTGACTACTCTCTTCTGAATTGAAGATCCTTAGATGGTCCTTTCAAAATCTTTTTGGATCTTAGCAGCCAATCACCTAACAATGAGACTTTCATGACAAGACTCCCATTGTCTTAAAGAGGTTTTCTGGGATTTAAATATTGATGTCCTATCCTCAGGATAGATCATTAATATCTGATCGGGTGGATCCAACCCTCAGCACCCCTGGTGTTTGAAGGTTCCACATTGTTCAAGTGAGCGCCTCAACCTTCTTCTTGGCCTGTTAAGTGATACCAGACATGACTGCTATACAATATATGGTGCAGTGCTTGGCATAGTATGATCAGAGGGGTACCAGTCACATCAGCACTGATCAGATATTGATGACCTATCCTGAGGTCATCAATATTCTCAGAAAACCCCTCTATACCTTTAACTACCTTATATGTCTGATACAGGGTCACTCCATAACGATACTAATATATCCATGTCTTAGGTGGCTGACGTCTTCCTGTTCCACATGACCACTGGTGGTTTTCTCCCACAATGTGCAAATTCCTTGGTGGACTGTTTGGCTAAACATCTAAATTTAGAGTCCTCTAAGACTTCATTCCTGCCTAAGACACAGGAGATAATGAAGGTAAATGCACTTTTCACAGTATATTAAGTCTGTGTCCCTATGGATATATGTGGGCATGGAGGGATTTATCAAGCTCTCCATTCCTCAGTTCAAAAAGTCTCAGAATAGGGATTTCCGATTTTCTGGAATTATTTGCGCTAAACATTTGAGACATTTTGCATTTTTACTGCACTCGCTCCAGTTTTGAAAAGTGAGTGGGGAAGTGGCTGTGGTTAGCTGTCTTTGTTTCACTCCAGATTTATCAACTGTGACTTTTTGAAAAGTCTCAAAAATTGTCTCAATCTTACTCCAGCAAAGGGATGGAATAGAAAGTGCAAGACAGAGAGGTGTGTAATATGAGGTTCTGCAGCAGCTGATTTTTCCCCAATGTAAATTCTGTAACAGGCCTCTGAGGTACTGTAATACTCCTGGTGTCTTGTTATATGGCAGAGGGATCTTTGTTCCTACAGCCCCAGATGCGACTGTGACCCTTTAAACCCCTATAGCGACGTCACTGGCCAAAGAGACTCTGCAGTCTTTGGGAGAACTTTTCATGGCGGTCGGGGGCAAATGGGGAAGAAAAAAAAGGTGGGGATGTGAATTTTAGAAAATTTAGACTTCTTCTACCCATTTACATAATCATTCACCTTATTTAGTTGTAGGAAATCATCTAAGCCTCTTTAAAACTGCCCACTGTTCCTGCTGTGACCACGCCCAGAGGAAGTCCATTCCACAGATTCACAGTTCTTACAGTAAAGAAGCTTTGATGCTTCTGGAGACTAAACTTGTTCGTCTCCAGTCAGAGGCAGTGCCCTCTTGTCTTTTGAGAGCATTTTACATGGAACAGCTTTTCACCGTATTTTTTGTATGGGCCATTTATATATTTGTATAGGTTAATTGTGTCTCCCCTTAGACGTCTCTTCTCAAGACTAAATACATTTAATTCTTTTAATTTCTCGGTCGTCACATTGGGGGACACAGGACCATGGGTTATATCTTGCTGCCACTAGGAGGCTGACACTAAAAAATACCAAAAGAAAGTCGGCTCCTCCCAGCAGGATATAACCCGCCTACTGGCAGTAAACTAACCAGTTTAGTTTAGTGTCAGTAGGAGGCAGACACAGGTCTGGGTTCCCCAGTCCTTTGTCTGGTTTATTTTTTTCTATCTTTATTTTTTCTAGTGTTTTTACTAGTTTTTTCTTCCACAGGTTTTGGGAAAGCTGGGTATTCTAGATCCAGCTTCCCTTCCTCTGTGACCAGGGCACAGTTCTTATATGGAAGGACTGTCCACCCTGGGTCACCTACGGCCGGACCAGCGCCCAGGGATAGGTGTAACTCCTGTTTCCCCTCTGCGGACCACCCATCCGCCCCGTTCCCCTGCCTGCTTCAGCCTCCCAGAGCTGTAGCAGTTCAGAGGTCCCTGTGTGCCGGCAGAAGACGTCGGAAGGTGAGTAGTGCCAGAACTGCTGCTGTCGCCTCCGGCTTCCCTTCTCCCCCACCTCCCCGCAGCTAGGGGGCTGCCTCCAGCGTTTTAACACCTACTAGGGGGCTGCCCCCCTCAGGATCGGGCCTCCGGCTCCGGCTGTGTCTACCTTCGCCCGCAGGGAACTCCGGGCGTGTTTTTTTTTTTTTTTTCCTCGTCGGCGTCTGTTTCCCCCTCGAGGAGCGCTCTCCGGCCGTCATCTCGAGCGCCGCCCCCTCTTCCCGCGCGCTGTGACGTCATCCGGCCGGGCCGGCCTCCTCCTGTTCCCGCCGGCGCGAAGCCTTGCCTGGCCTCCTCGTGCTCTGGCTGCTCCGGTCCTGTGGTTGCTGGAATCCTCCGCTCCTTCCCTCTTCAGGCGGCAGCTTCCTTTTCTGGGCCTCCTGCCGTCGGTACCCTGCGCTGCGGAACAGCAGCTCCTCGCTCCGGTCCTTCCATACAGGCTCTGCTCCTCTACTTTTCGGTGAGTTCTCTCTCCCCCTTATCCATGTCCTGTGCTTGGTCCTGGTCCCCTGCTTATCTGCCTTTTTTCTTTCAATCTCCAGGTGCCCTGCCTCCCCAGCATACTTGTCTGCTAGGGGGCTGCCTTCTTTTTTGGCTAGTATAGTTTTTTTTCTCCATGTCTGACTCAGGCTCTAGATCTACTCGCCGTCCTGCGGCGCTGCCCTCATCGGTTACTTATTATTTTTGTTCTTCCCTGTCATCGAAATCCTCTACTGGCCGTTCCCAGCCACCTTTGCGCTGCATGCTCTGCTAGCTCGGACTCTCCTCCGCCCACTGCCCAGAGCGCCCGCCCCGATCAAGCAGCGGTAGAACTACTCCGTCTTGGGCCCTTGCCCTCTGCCAGTCCGTCGCCGATCTGTCCTCGGCTTCCGCAGACCATGGCTCCGTTCTAGACCGCCTTGCCTCTTCCCAGGCGTCCATCGTTCCTCCCCAGGTCCCAGCTCCTTCTTCTGGTCCCTCTCCGACTCCCGTCTGCCAGGGATTCGCTCTCAGCAAGCGGCCCGCCGTACGCCTCCCTCCCGTTCCTCTTCAGGTTTCTCCGATCCCTCTCGGTCCGCTTGCTGGTTCTCCCCCACACGTGACCGTTCTCTTTCCCCGGGCGAAAATCTCCAGCTCAGAGTCCCATTCCTCTTCCCTTTTGGAAGATTCTGGTAGCTCTACATCTACTGTGGACAGCTTAGTCTCTGCCATTCGGACACCTTTCAGATTTCTGACAGCCAGGATTCTCCGGCCCCGGGAGATGTCTTTTTTTCTAAAAGTTCCCGCGAGTCCGGCCGACCTTCCCTTCTCACAAGGAGTTTGATGCCTTATTTGATAAGAACTGGAAATCCCCTGACAAGCGTTTTTCGGTTCCAAAACGCATTTCCCTTCTTATCCTTCCCCCCCGGAACATGTTGCTCAATGGTCATCCCCGCCATCTGTGGATCCGCCAGTCCTCTCGCCTCTCCAAGTCCACCACGCTCCCCTTAGACAGCGCGGCCTCCTCTTGAGGACGTTACGGATAAGCGTGTAGAATACCTTGCCAGATCCGCCTTTCAGGCTGCCGGTTCTTCTCTTTCTTCCAACCCTGGCTTCTACCTGGTTTTTCCAAGGCTGTTTCCACTTGGGCTTCTCAACTGAAGGATGGCATCTGGCAGGAGCTCCTGCTCAGGAGCTTACTTGACCTCTGCTCAGCAGATTCAGGACGCAGGTCAGTACCTCTGTTCAGCTTCCCTTGATGCGGCGGGCTGCTCCGCCTCGGCCTCTGCCAACATCGTAGCCATCCGTCGTTCTCTCTCTGGCTCCGGGAATGGGCGCGCCGATGGGGGCGTCCAAAAAATCGCTCACTGGCCTGCCCTTCTCTGGTACCCGTCTCTTTCGGAAGCGTCTTGATGAAATTATTTCGGACGCCACGGGAGGCAAGAGCTCCCTCCTCCCTCAACAGCGTCCCAAGCGCCAGGATGCGCACCGTAGAGCGGGGCAGTTCCGTTCTTTCCGGTCCCCTTCCCCCGCCGCGTTCCTCTCGCCCATCCCGCTTCACAGGCCAAGCGGCCCGGTTTCTCCAAACCACGCACTTCTTGGCAGTCCCGTCCCAATGCTTCGCGTTCCACCTTCAAGGCTGGAGGCGCCAAGACTCCTCCTTCCTGAGGGTCCCTCCCGTCCCGACGCTCTTCGGGTGGGCGGTCGTCTTCGTTGTTTTCAGGACGTCTGGCTCGCCCAGGTTCAGGACGCCTGGGTTCGGGATGTGGTCGCACTCGGCTACAAAATAGAATTTGCTTCGCGCCCCCGGCCGGCCGTTTCTTTCTCTCTCGTGTCCCTCGTTCCCCTGCCCTGGCAGCAGGGTTCCACCACGCGTTAGCTTCTCTTCTTTCCAAGGGCGTGGTGATCCCTGTCCCTCCTTCGGAGAGGTTCAAGGGGTTCTACTCCAACCTGTTTGTGGTTCCGAAGAAGGACGGTTCGTTTCGTCAAATCTTGGACTTGAAGCTTCTGAACCGGCACGTCAGAATCTCCCATTTCAGGATGGAATCCCTCCGCTCTGTCATAGCGGCCATGGAGCGGGGGAGTTCTTTTCGTCGGTGGACGTGCAAGACGCTTATCTGCACATCCCATTTTTTTCCACGCATCAGCGTTTTCTACGCTTCGCGGGTTGGCCAGGGTCATTTCCAGTTTGTGGCCCTGCCTTTCGGGTTAGCTTCGGCCCCCCGAGTGTTCACGAAGAAGTCATGGCTGCGGTCATGGCGTTTCTTCGGCTCGGGGGTCTCGGTGACCCTTACCTGGACGACATCCTAATCAAGGCTCCGTCCTGGTCTCTCAACCTGGAGAGTCTCCACATCACCCTGGACACCCTTCTCCGCTTCGCCTTCGGTTGGCTCCTCAACCGCCCCAAGTCCAATCTGTCTCCTTCGCAGACCATTCGGTTCCTGGGGCTGGACTTCGACTCCGCGAAGGCTCGTGTTCTCCTTCCAGAGGACAAGCTCTTATCCCTTCAGGCGGGGGTTCGGACCCTTTGCTCCTCCCACTCGGTGACCCTCCGGTTCTGTATGAGGGTTCTGGGGCGTATGGTGGCCTCTCTAGAAGCAGTTCCCTTTGCCCAGTTCCAGACTCGTCCACTTCAGCTCTTCCTGCTGTCGCGATGGGACAAGTCCCTTTCATCCCTCGATCTTCTGGTTCGTCTTCCGTCTCCCCTGCGGAAGGAGCTCCAGTGGTGGCTTCGGTCTCCCTCTCTCGCTCAGCGGCCGCTCCTTTCTGCCCCTTCGCTGGCAGATAATAACGACGGATGCCAGTCTCCAAGGCTGGGGCGGTGTTTGGGAACACCGGACCGTGCAGGGCTCTTGGTCCCCCCCGGAAGCTCTTCTCTCCATCAACGTCTGGAACTCCGAGCGATTCGGCTCTCCCTTCTCCACTGGCAGTCCGATATGCAGGGT